>JAOXOE010000848.1:4910496-4999869 GCA_028565055.1 Phoeniculus purpureus | reverse complement strand
CAAAATCTCCATTCCACAATATCGACTTTGTGCCTGGGCTTCAATACTTATCCTTGTGTTTAAATTAGCGGGGCAGATTTATAGCTCCTTCCCTTTTAAGTAATTTATTGTGGTAAATGAGTTTATATTTGAACAGACTCTCGGGCTCCTCATTCGCCTTCGCCCAAACAGGTCGGCAGCTGCATCGCTCTGCGGCCTTTGGAGAGACACCGGAACGCGCTCAGGCGTTGAGCAATAAAACCTCACTCCAATTCGTTTTGCATCCACACCGGAGAGTCCTTTAAAACTAAGCCCCGAGCAAATAAAAATTGTTGGGCTTGATTTAAAAGTACTCTCCCGTGCGCAGGGGTTTATAACCCCGCGGGTATTTCACCACCCTCCTCCGGCAGTGGTTTGCAAAGTCCTTTAAAAGCCACTTCAAGATCTCGGCCGCGTTATCGTCTTTACTGCGGTGAAGCGAATTATCTTATCTTTCCTCCCAAAGAACAAAGTTAAAAGAGGGGAGGAAGCCCCCTCCCCGCCGAGCTGCCACCCGGGCTCCGCTTCTCCTCCCACGCTGGAGGGACTTCGGCTGCGATTTCTCTCCAGGGTTTTCTCTTTGTTTTGGGGAAAATCCGTTGCGTTGTGCGAGAGAGGATCGCCCAGGTCCTTGCCAGGGTGGCGATAGCGCAGACATCTCTTCTGAGCTCTGAATTTGGTGTTTGGGATCCGGAATAGCGGCCGCCGTCCTCTCTGCCGTTTATTTTTGCTCTTGAGTAGTGTAAACTGCTCTTAAGTGGCGTAAACCATTAATTTTTCATTTGATGAATTATTGCCGGTTTTCTCCTTTTTTTTAACGGTTTACATTTTATTTTTAACTTCCATTTCTCCCTTTTTAATTTTTGTTCTTTTTCCTTTTTCTTCCCATTGGAGCATTGTTAATAAGATCGAAGACTAGGGGGAAAGTATTTTCTTTCCGAAGCAAAGAATATTGCAGGATGAGGTTATTTGAAACAAACAAACAAACAGAAAAGTTATTTTGAAAAGAAGAAATAAGAGCTAAAAGCTGGGGATAAAAGAGACCAACTCTCAGCCGGGAGTCCCCTCGAATTTGTTCTGCGCTGCCCGTTTGCAGCACTCGAGGCAGAGAAGGAGTGGGGACGGTGCTGAGAATGGAGGTCTCCGCGGCTTATTCCCGGGGCTTTGGCGGGGAAGGGATAAAAGAGAGAAAGAGCCTCGGTAGCTGGAGTTAGGCGTTCAGAGCTGCCAGCTCAGCCGGAGCTGGGGAGCAGAGGCGTAGCCCAGCATCACTCCATCGCTCCATCCTTGAGCCCTTCCCCAGCCGGGAAGCAACCAGCCCAGTTGCTGCTTGTCCAGTGAGGAAAATGGCCCCAGTTTGCCACCCCGCAATTAATTTTTGCAGACTGGGCTGCACCCTGGACAGAGAGAACTTCGCACTCGCTCTCCCCATTCTGTCCCAGAAAGACCTCAGCTGTTCTCAGATCTCTTGGGTTGTTTGGGGAAACGATGTGGAATATGCTGGCTTTGAGCAAAGTACTGGAAGATTAATGTGGAGGGAATACAGAAGTTTGGTCCTCAGTTTGTAGGGTGAAAGTAAACCCTCCCTGGCCAGGGATTGCTCATCGCAGAGGAGTGGTGGTGTCAAAGGATTGAGGATACTCTCCCTCAGGGTCCCCAGTAGCCCTGTGTGGTGGGGATGGCTCCTGACCCTCCTTACCCTTGGATGTCTCTTCCAGAGTACCTGGAGGAGTTCCCTGGAGATGGCCGCGAGTGTGTGAACTGTGGGGCTATGTCCACCCCGCTTTGGAGGAAGGACGGCACCGGGCACTACCTGTGCAACGCTTGTGGGCTCTACCACAAAATGAACGGCATCAACCGGCCACTCAAGCCACAGAAGAGGCTGGTAAGAGGGGGGAAACCCCATAGGGAGTCCCTGCTTCACCCTGGGGCTAGTGGGAGGGCAGGAACTGGAGGGGACTGTTGTGGTGCTCACGCTGTTGGAGTCTCTGTACTTATGTTCAGGCCTGTTTGGTTCTCGGTTGTCCCACAAATAAAATTCTGTGCTGGCAGGAGCCTCTTGTCATGGTTCAGAGGCAACTCTGGTCAGGAGGACTTGAATGAAGCTGGAGGGATTTCTGGTGGACAGCTCTGGGTCAGGGCAGCAGGGACCAAAGACATCCTGGAATGGCATGGAGATCTGATCCTGTGTCTCAGGGTTCTGTGGGTTTCACCCCACTTTTTTATTCTGTAGTAATTATTATTTCCTAGTTCTTCATGCAGTCACTTGTGGTCTATGCAGGAAACAGGGCTGATTCTGACTTGGTTGTGGCTACTCACACTAAAAGCAGGATGGGGCCCAGTTGCCCCACTGTCTTCACCCACCCACCTAAGAGGGAAATTTGAGGTTTGGTAGTTCCCAGTTCCTCTGTAGGTTAAAGCATTGATTCCCCCCACCCAAAGTAATACTGGGCTTCCTCCAATTGGGATCCCATCGTGAGAGAGGAAAGGCACCTCCTTTTTTTTTCTCGTGAGTCACTTTGGGATGTTTAAATTTGGTGGTAACAGTTTTGGTTTCAGAGCCTGTCATCAGAATCCATCATTGCAAACAGGATGTTTGTTGGAGCCGTGCTGGGGAGCAGCTGGGACCTCCCTTTGCTTTCACTCGGGGTGTATTCCTACCATTTGGGGGGTTTTTTTGTGGTGCAAAACAAGTTATTAGCAATGACCCAAAGAGTGACAGGTTTTGGTGTAAAATTTTAAAAAGCACCCAAACAACTTGGGATTGAGCAGGATCTTTCATTCTGATTCTAATCCTGGAAAAGAGCCTCTGGATTTGCAAAACGAGCAAATGAGCGGCACTGTGGAAAATCACCTGGTTCTGCTCATCACATCGAAGTCAAGGTGATTCTGTGAAACATTCAGTATTATCTGATGGGCTCTGCCTCTCCCACCAATGCTCTTCTTTAATGCAATGTCAGGAAATCTGCACCTCAGCACTGGGCTCCGGTCGCTGCTGTGCTGCAGATCTTCGAGTCACGCTGCTGATTTCTTCAGCACAAACACAATCCATGTGCAGAGACAGAGGTGCAAACCAGTTTAAATCCAGCTCTACACTTCAGACTGGCACCAGAACGTGGCACTGGATAAATTTCCAGGTGATTGTTCTTTTTAATGGCTTTCCCCCAAAATAATTGCAAAGTTCTCGCGGCTCTTCAGGATTTTATTCCATTTCTGTCCTTGCTGGCAGAGCTTCACACCTAGCACCCGGGAGGTGTTTTTCAGCAAACATTTCAACAGTTTTCTGGTGGAGAATATTTGAGCTACAAAATTAAGACCACTTCCCAGGGATGAGGAAATTTTACTGGGAATTATCAAAGAACTTCCAAATTTTTTATTCTGATTTTGTCCAACTTTTTAAACTAATAATTCAGCAGTTGGTGCAGTAATGAAAGAGCCGATCCTTATCCAGGGGAAGCATTTCACTAAGGCTGAAATACTTGAGGGAGTGGGTTGCTTTATGCGTTAGAAAAAGGGCTGCAATTTTTCTTTTTCATTCTGATTTAGGAATGAAATCTTTTCAAATCTTTGATTTGCCCAAGGGTTTGAAATATCCTGCTGCAACAAGGTCTGCTCCATCAGAGAAAGGAAGGATCCACTTGTGAGATAGACAAGAGGGTGCAAGTCTGCCACCAAGGGAGCAACCAGCACCCCTGTGGTTTGGGATTTTTCTTCCCCCAAAAGATTTCCGTGGTTGGGGCAGTTTCATAACCCCATCTTTATGGGCTGGGTGGGAGCAGAGCTATGAACGCAGTGGCACACCACTGCTCCAAGCCCGATGAAATGGGCTGTTTCAGAGCACTGTGAGACACCAGCACCAGAAGGGAAACTGGTCACTCTTGTCCTTTACGTTATGACCTTTGCTCTGTATGTAGACACCACGCTGGAAGTTACTCTGACTACTGTTTTCACAAAGCAAAGTCCTGCTGAAAGCCCTGCAGAACACAATGTGGCCCAGATCTCCTCCAGGAATGACATCCCACAGCTCGGTAGCACTCAGCCTGTTCATGTGTGGGAGAGGGACAGCGAGAGGAGCGGAGCTTCCAGCTGTGGTTTTTTCCTTTTTTTTTGTTTCTTCTTTCGACTTTGGGGCAACGTCCCCCACACAGCAGGGACAGGCATTTTGCTACAGCCTGTGTTTGGCTGCTTTCAGCAGCAAGGGTTTGTCTTAGAGGAGGATGGCAGCAGCCGTTTATTTCAGGCAGCACCTTCTCTAGTCAAAGTTGCTTGGCATGTTTCACGGGAGCAGTCAGTGTGGGTCATAAAATCATAGAATGATTTGGGGTGGAGAGACCTTAAAGCTTAACTAGGTCCAAGCCCTCTGCCATAGGCATTGAAACGTTCCACTAGACCAGGTTGCTTCAAGCCCTGTCCAACCTGGCTTTGAATATTTCCAGGGATCTACCCACAGCCTTCCTGGACAACCTGTTCCAGTGTCTCAGTACCCTCTCAGTAAAGATTTCTTCATAATATCTAATCTAAATCGTCCTTCTTTCAGTTTGAAACAAGCTGGATGGCTCCATGTGAGTTTCCTCATGTGAGGAGCAAGAGCTCTGTGGGGCTGCTCAAGGGACAGATGGACCAACCATTCTGTGTTTAGCAGCTCCTGCCTCATCCTGTGCTGAAGGACTAGCCTGGAGCTGAGTTTTGCCAGCTTAGTTCAAGGGCTATTTTTTCAGCTTGTTTTTTACAGTTTGTGCAAGGTGAGGATGGAACTGATCACAGCCTTAGGACAACCTGATAGGATCCTAGAGCCACGCAGTGTTCATGGTGTGTGCTTTGGCTTTCTCCTGGTCATCAGTTCCTTCTGCTCATTTGTTCTCCAAGGGTTGGGTTTGCTCTTGGTGACAAAGACAAATCTCGCAGGATGCTGCTGCCTTTGGCTTTGAGCTCACGTTCAGGAGTTGAGCTTGGGTGTCTCAGCACGCTTTGCTGCAACCTTTTTCCTATCAACACCAGGAAATAGGACAGCAGAGAAATCTTGATTCAGTCTGGGATTCACAGGCTTCGTTTCTCCTGTGAAACCCTGTGGTTTTACTTTCACCTCCAAAAAGGAGGTGAAGTAAGTCTCTGATGACTTCAGGCTTCCTCGGAAGGACCTGCCCTGCTGGCTCTGAATTTCTGGGGGCTCTCCAAGCAGTGCTTGCACACGATGATTCAATAGGCACCATCTCACCATTCCTTGAGCTTATCAGCAGCACTTGGCTGTCAAGCTGGGTCCATGAAGAGTTTTTGTTTGAGTGTATGCTGCATTTGTATAAATAAACACTGGAGCACAATGTTGAAGTCAACAACTTCCTAGACAAGGTCAGAATGGTACAAAAGCAGCTGGGTGGAGGCAGGCAGAAATGCATTTTCTTCTGAGGGAACTGCTGGGAAACCAGCAACAGCGTATTGTGCTCCCGTCCTTCAGTGAGCCACACTAGCCTTGACTGTTTCTTTCTTGCTAAGCTGGCAGGTTGTGGTGCAGGGACAGGTTCTCATGGGGCTTTCTGGTGTTTCAGCTGTAATATTTGGTTGTGGAGAATGGTTTCTGCTCTTCCTGTCCCTGACTGGGTGAGGAGGTAGCAGCCCATAGAGTGATGTGCAGGAGCTGGTGACTGCACCAGCAGAAAGCCTGAGAGCAGGTAACCACACGATGCTGACAGCGTGGGATGAGCTCTGGCAGGGCTAGTATTGTCCTTGGGCCATTGGAGCCACAGGTCTCGCTGCCATCTCAGCTGCAAGCGGTGAACAGAGTGTTGTATGAAATAAGGACAGTGTGTCACTCCCCCCCAGGAACCTGCAGTGGCCCAAAATTCTCGGGACTTTCCAAAGAGCTTGGTGCTGGCCTTCTTCCACTCCTTGGTGATGACAGATCTCTGCAGCCTTCACTGGGCACAGTTGCCCCAGGGCTGAGTGTCTCCAAATTCCCCTCTGTACCAGCAGAACTTCAGAGCCTTTGCACCCATTGGGACCCAGGTGCTCAGCACCTCCCTCTGCTCCCATTGGGGCCCAGATGCCCTGGGTGCAGGGATGGACAACCCCAGCAGCTGAAAGGATCTAAGGAAGCCCTGTAGCTGCCCCAGGATCTTAATGTGACATCATGTCCCATATTAGGGACACGGATAGCTATCACCTCCTCTGTGCCAACCGTGTCAGTTCACACCTCCAAGTATTATTAGTTTTGCCCGGTTATTTCTTGAAAACTAAATAATTTCCAGCACAATGTGGTTATTTGCAAATAGTTGCTGGGATGTCTTTGCTGAGCAACGAGTGAGACAAAGCTTGGGCATGTCACTTGTGTCTCTTGAAACTCAAAGTTGATCTTTATTTGACTCTTAACCTTGTAAAAACATTTCATTTTTATTCCTGCTTTTCCCACCTCATCTATTATATCGCTCAGTCATAGGATAGAGCAATAATGGAAAGATAAACAAACAGGGAGCCTGCATCACTTGAGAGGAATCAAAGTGATGTTTCTCAAGGCTGAAGAACATGCCCCAACACCTGACTATGGAGACCCTGTGATATTGCTTATGTCACCGGTATCTTTTACTTAGCAGAGACTTTTATTAAAATAGCTTCAATACCCCATGTCAGGAGACTTTCAAACGAAATGCCGATGGAGCTGACAGGTCTGTGCATAGAGACGTGAGTTTTCCAGTGGCCTGGAGTACTTCTGTCAGGAATGAGTTGGCTGCTTCTGCCAGAATATGTTCTTTCTCCATTTTGAAGTATTAACATTTCAGGGCCAGCAATCACTGCACTCACAAAATATGTCATTAATTAATGTTTGCACGGTGCAGCCTGTAAGAGAACAGATCATCTGCAAGACGTACAAAGAGTAACCTCCCTGGTCCCATCACGGGCCAGTTCAGTTTGCTTCGGCTCACTTCAGCCAACTGATTCCAGTTGTCTCAAAGGAGAGACTAATTGGGATGTTGCTAACTTTAGTGGCAGTTCTGAGTGCAGAAAAACAAGAGGAGAGTTTGCTTAAAGCATGAGGACTTTTCTTTGTCTGCTTAAAGCCTGGCTGGCATCTCCCATCTGAGTGGGTCTCCTGCAGGAAAAGTTCTCTGCTCTGAGTCCTGATCACTTCCAGCAGATTTGCAGATTTTGGAGTTCGAGAAATGAATTGCCAGGATATTTGCCAGGCTATCGAGCTCAATAAAAAAAGCACTTGCAAATTAGAGTGATCTCATTTGAATGTAATTTCTTTGATCTGAATTTGCCTATCGTGTGTGTTTCACGTTTTGCAGAAAATCAGAGTAACTGGAGATATTTCACTCACTTTTTTTTCTGTATGAAAGGAAACTTCCCAATCAATCATTGCTCTGTGTGTTTGCTTGTTTTGAAGTCTTCATCTAGACGTGCTGGCCTATGTTGCACTAACTGCCACACAACCAACACCACCCTCTGGAGAAGGAACGCCGAAGGGGAGCCCGTCTGCAACGCCTGTGGGTTGTACATGAAGCTCCATGGGGTGAGGAGTGCGTCTGAACGGGGAGGGATCCTTTGGGCACTGGGATCACCGCCCAGCAGATCCAGGATATCCAGTCTGGAAAAGCCAGCCTCTGGACTGGACCCAGAGTAGCTGCAACCCAGTCCTGTCTCCTTGAGCGGTTAAAAGCTCAGTCTATTGAGGTCCTAGGCTAAAGGGGTACTGGAATACTCTCAGGAGGCACCAGCACAGAGGATTAATTTCTGGAATTGGATGACCCTTAATGAGGTTGTTTGCCAAGTTACTCCCTAAAAATAAAACTTACCAGGCTGCAGCAGCTAGAGGCTGAATCTTCTGAAACAAAGACTGGAGATGAGGAGCTTATTTCTTCTCAAAGTGGTAATTAAGGATGTGCAAAGGATGCTGAGGAGTACACCTGGAGGCTGAATGATAACTTTTATCCGTAGAGGATGGTTGGTAATGTTATCCACGGAGGATACGTCATCCTTCCATAGAGGTTTCTTCAAACTTCTTGCCATAAATATTACAGTCTATTTATCCCGTGACCATTTCCTCTGAGCCGCGTAGGCTCAGTCTGTCAGTGTAAATTAATAGGGCCTCATCATAAAGGTCACTAATAAATCAGGAAAAGGAAAATAGGAAATAAAGGAAAAAACAAAATTTGTGGGGAAGCCTTAGCTGTTAGCCTTATACATCTTGCAGCCAAGGCCTGCTGCAGAGAAAAATAGCCTTTAGTGAAGGACAAGGACTTTAGGTGCTTTGCATGAGCTGGAGCACGTAGCCAGGAGAGCAGCACGTGTGTGGGAAGGGGCTGAGTAAAACACCATATGAATAATTCCAAACCTTTTGCATGTCAAGGTACCACGACCTCTGGCCATGAAAAAGGAAAGCATCCAGACGAGGAAAAGGAAGCCAAAAAACATTACCAAAGGCAAAACCTCGACAGGTACAGTGCTGCTGTGAGCCACCACGGGGACTTGGAGTGCAATTCACCTCAACATGTCTTCTGCAAGAAACTATGACAGTTAGGAAACATAGAATATAATATCATGACTTCCCCTCCGACCCCCAGCCATGCTGATTGGTTTAGATGTAGGGCCTGTGGTTATGCATTGAAGGATGTTGGGTGGGAAATCTCACCGCTGACATGTTCCAGTGAGGTTCTTCTGTGCTGTGGGCATCAGTCTCCAGCCCAGCAGTGCTCATGTCCAAGCAGATCTGGGCTAAATTGAGTAATGGGATAAAAAAGAGTGGTGAATGGTGTGCTAAAGAGTCAAGGGGAAGGTATCCCGACACTTTCAACATTAACCCATCCAGCCCATACCAGCACCAGCAGTGCTAGGCTGTGAAAGGACACTTCCCCTCCTCCTCCATCAGCATGTTGGCAACCAAGTACAAATCCTTCCTCTGACAGAGACGTGGTAGAGAAGGGGAATGGCAGAGCCATGCCATGAGATGTGCTGGTAACCATTAAATGATAACTTTCCTTAAGAGCAGATTTACACCCATGCTGTTTCACCATTCTGTACCAATTGTTTTCCAGGGTCTACAACTTCAGCCACCAACTCCCCTTCTTCCATCACGAACTCAGACAGCACGGTCACTTTAAAGTCAGAGCCCAGCACAACCTCACAGTATCCTGGACAAACCATTGTGTCAGTGTCCCAGGTAAGATCCAGGGGTCACATTCATCCCAAGAGGATGCTCCTCATACCTTGGTAGTCACTGAGCTGAGAGGCCTTGATGAGGTTAAGCAACTAATTCATTGCACTCAGCCCGAGGAAAGCATGAGCCAAGATTTTGGGAACCAGGAAGTGCTCCACTCTGTTGGCATCTCATCAGCTCTTCCATCTACAGTGGGAAGCTGAGAGGTCTGAGCCCTGCTGTGACAGAGATGATAGGTAGTGAGAGCTAGATTTGATTCCCATCTCCTACCATGAAATCCTGGGAGTTACAATCCTATTGAGTTGCTGGGATCAGACCAGGGTGGAAACTCCTGTAGCTCTCTGTCCATACATTATCTGAGTTTTACAGCCCTGAGGAGCTCAACTCGCACACAGCTGTGATGCTGTCACAGACTCCAGACTACAAGGCTGTGCTTCTGCCTCAAGATTTTCTTCAGGGCTGGTTGATGTTTTGTCTTGGTGGATGGGAAAAAAAGGCTCCAAACCAACCCACTCATCAAAATGTGTGTGAAATATCTATGTTGGGTCTAAGTCCTCCCAGAGCTGGAGGAGAATCTCCACTCCAGCACCCAGAGCCTGCTGTGGTACCAGCTGAGCTGCATGGGAGAGAGGTTTTTTTTGGCTGAAATTTGTGCCGTGTTCTTAAACAGTAGATGTGTGCCTAGAGATCTCCAGACTAGACTTGTTTAGTCAATAAGTACATGCAGATGGACCTTGAGATGCCTTCTCCTGACTTGGTCTTTGTGCTTGTTGGGAATGGAGCTGTCTTCCTGCCTGGCTCCAGCAGGGGCATCAGGGATACTGTTACATCCATAGCCCGTTCTTGTCCTGCCACCACATTATGACAAGGCAAGAGTGACCCACGGGCCTATACCAGGCTGTCTAATGACCTTCTGCTTCCCTTCCCGTAGCAGACGCAGAGCCAATCAGACGAGGCACTAGCTGGAGGCCATGGCGAGTTCAAATTCGAGCCTGAGGACTACACCTTCTCCCCCAGCACCATGGCCCCCCAGCCTGGGCTGAGTGTGCCACTCCGGCAGGACTCCTGGTGTGCCCTGGCACTTGCCTAGAAGCCCCCACCCTCCAGCAAAAAGCCTCGGGACCAACGTGTTCAGCTGGCCCTGCAGGGCAGAAGGATGAGCTGCCCCAGCGCTTCAGGACTGTGATGTCGAGCTGTGGCCGCAGGACAGGTTTCTCTAAGAGGATGCCCGTGGAAAATGCTGGCTGGACAGGGCTGGGATTGTCCCACCGCTGTATCAGCTCCCCAGACAGCTCATCCTTGGCCACAGTGACCCAGGGTTGCCTCCCCAAGGCTGGAGCTCCAGGATTGCCTCTGTTTGCCCAGGGGAAGGCTCCCTCCTATGAGATGAAACCAGCAAATAAACACATCCCAGAATCTATGTTTATTCGCAGTGATTTCTCCCTCCTATGACTCCTCCGTGTGCAATTTATTCCACTCTCCAATAAAAGACTGTAATAACGTGGCACCAAATAACTTAATTTTATTAAAATGTAATCTGCGTGGCCTCCCTTATGTTTTATTTGCCACGGCAGGAAGAAAAGAGAGAAAAAAAGACTAAAAAAAGAGGCAAGCAACGGTTGTTTTAAACATTTACTGTTTTATATTAAAAACGATCATCTCTCTATAGAGTTTTAGCTTCTGAAGCGTTTCACCTCATCAACACCGAGATGATGAGTCGTACAAGAAATAAACACGCTGCTCCGTCCCTTTCCGGCTCCAACCAGAGATTTTTGGTTTTCTATTGTTATTATTATTATTTTAGGCAAAACCACAAGACAAAACTGGTCAAACCTTCCCAATAATAAAAGAATACTGAAATGCCGGTTTTCTTCTGTATTTCTTTCCTTGGTTTGGGGGTTTTTTTTGATGCTGCGTTAGAAAATCACAAGTGAGTCCTCCAAAAGTTAAGAGAGATGTTTGAGGGATTGAAAATGAAAGGACGTGTTGGATGTCTGCTTGCGTGGATCCAGTTTTATGGAGGATTTCCAGCTTCTAGCCATGCAGGGCAGAGATTCCTTTATAATTATTGCAATGAAAGTCAAGCAGAGAAACATTTCTTGGAGCTGAGCTGTAGCAGAGGATCAGCAGTGGTGCAAAACCCACCTCACACTTCCCAAAGCTGGCAACAGCACTTTCTACAGGTTCTCAGAGCTACCCTGGGTAGGTGGATGATGGGGAGACATGTTCACGGGGGCCCTGAATCACAGGATCACAGAAAGTTAGGGGTTGGAAGGGAACTTGAGACATAATCTAGTCCAACCCTCCTGCCAAAGCAGGATCACCTGGCAAGAGGGTCGGACTAGATGATCTTCTGAGCCCCTGAAACTCCTGAGGAACCTGGGGTTGAGGCGGGTGGGAGATGAAGAGGTAGCAAGGTCATGAATTTACTTCTACAGCCTATTTGATTTGTTACTTCTAAATAAAATCCCCAGCCTGGCTGGACAGCTATTTATGGCCAGGAAGCTGTCAAGTAATAGTTCCTTAATATAGAAGTTGACCTGTCCAGGGCTTCCTGGAGCAACTCTTCCTCTTGTCAGAAGAGATGGATCACTTGATTTTTATTATAAACAACAGGCTAAAGATGATGAGGGAGAGTGAGTCTGACATGAGCTGAGACAGAGGGTGATGCTTTCCACCGTGCCATCCTCACTGGAGGAAAGGAGGTGCTCCAAGCCCTGGGGAGCATCAGTCCCCTCCAGTGCTGCCATAGCTTAGCAGCTCATCACTCAGTGTAGTCCTGTGTGTGCACAGGGGTGTTCAAAACTCAAAATCCTCTCTCTGGAGGACTATTTCTTGTTTCTCCCATGTTTCATTGGCAATTTGCATCACACCGAGCTCCAGTGGCAGGCAGGGGCTCTCAGGGAGGGGCAGTACTCCAGCGTGGGGCTGGGCAGTGGCACACACCATGTTTGCATGGCCAGGCTGTCACCGCAGCCCCACATCTCCTCCGTTTGTTTTTCCATTCTGCAGCCTGCCAACATCCACAGCAAAGCCAGGCACAGCCGTGCATCAGATAAGCAGCAGCATGGGGGTGGCGGGGTGACAACGTCCCAAATCCAGTCCAGACTGTGCCTCTGGAAGTCAGCACAATGGGTGATGTGGCCCAGGCTCAGGTGACCTGCAGGCACCCAAGGTGACGTGTAGGGACATGGGTGGGTAGGAGGGAGTAGGAGCCCTGGGTGTAGCTGAGTGACTCTCCCAGGCAGCTCCCCAGTCCCAAGGCTTTGCAGGCAGGAAAAAAACCCCAGTGCAATGTAAGTGGAGGCAGGGTGATTTCTCTGGCCGATGGCAGGGGGTCCTTGCTTTTTCGTCTGCATGACCCCGAGGGGGAGAGTTATTTTAAAGGCAAACAAGAAGACCCAAACAATGCCAAGATGTTGACACCAGTGGCTCCAGCGGTTTTATTTATTGCCTGTTGGTAACTGTCGACCAGGCGTCGGGACGTTCAGGGGGCTGGTGGCTGATGAGACGAGGCAGAGGGACAAGAAGTGAAACAACCAGAACGTCATTTCTCCTTCTCACTCTCTCCCTGGACGACATCATCCACAACACTGGGGTTTACTTTTCTTGAGGGTGTCTTCTAATTTTTTTACTCTCATCCTCAGGGCAGGAGTTGTCCCCCTGGACTTCCGCCTCTCAGTCAGCTGTAACAGGAGAGACAGTGCTGTGTACTGAGCCCCACAGGAGAAGGAAGGATTCCTTTCCTCCATGACCTTGCACCTCTAGAGGGGCCAGTGCCTTGGGAAGTTCATCCTGTTGCAGGTCTCAGCCTTGCAGCAGCCACATCCAGGGGAACCCACGTACCCTCCAGCTGTTACTTTCACAACCTGCCATCTTCTAAGACCTTCCCTAAGATACCCACATCTTTTGCCTCATGACATGGCAAAGAGGATCCTTTACCCCACACAAAGAAAAAAAAAACAAACAGGAAAGTTTGGACCTTCTCAGCTCATGCTACATCCTCAGTCCTGCTTCTACAGCCTCTGAGCTCCTGGTTGCCCTGCTCAGCCCAGCCCACAAGCTTGCAGGAGTTTGAATTGTAGCAATGGAGGAGATTGGGCCCAAAGCTAAATTCCAGGATAATCAGACCTCCCTAGCTGATCTGGAGGCTGTGGGATTCCCATGTCCCACTGTCCTGCCCAGCATGACCCCAGCCAGTAGTCAGGAGCTGCCTGTGATGGGACCCTACCCAGCACTAACATCACCTTCGGTGACCAGGCTCATCCCTGCTGGCCCCATCCCCAAACAAGGCTCTTTGGACACACTTCAGAGATCAACACTTACTTCTCTTTCCCTAACATTTCTCAGTCTCCTTGGTGCTCTCTCCCCTTCCGAGGCTTGGTGCCTATTTGCTCTCCTACAAGTCTGGTGGCTTGTGGACAACTATTATCTTTACTGTTGCTGTACAGCTGTCTCAGAACTATCAATTGCCTTCGTCCAAAGGTCACCGGCCCAAATGATTTTACAACGTGACGACAATGATCGGTTCCATTTTGCACTTTATACTGATGCCACAGTAATTTTTACCAAGTCAGCGAGTGAGTAATGAAGCACTTGATCCTATAAACACACGTTGTTCTTGTTTATGATCGTATTAATAGCACAATAAAATCATTGCTCACCCACACAAGAAAAATATTAAAAGATTGTTTCCTTTTAATTTCTTTGTGGAAAATGGAAAACTGTGGTTTCACTTCCACTGGGATCCCCAGACTCCCTAATGGGGTGTCACTTTTACTTTGGAGTGCAGAAAACTATCATTTTCCGTGAAGTCTTCAGCACAACTCCTGTGGCACCTCAGCTGCCTGAACTGCAGGCAGCACCCAGCTGGTGGTTTTGTTCCTCCCTTGCAGAAGCTTTGAGGACGTGCATACCCCAGGTGAAGCTGTGCACTGGTCAGTCACGGTTTAGGCTGATTTAAGCCAAGTGAGGAACATGCCCATCACAGTTACAAAAGGATGAGGTTATCAAGCTTCTTTTTCCTGATCCTAGTGTTTGGTGGGTCTGTGAGGAGTTGTGTGGATCCAAGAGGGTTTTTTTCTGGGAAGAAGGTGGAAACAGTCAGGTACCCTCTAGGGGTGAGGGGGCTATGAAGGAACTTCTTCACAGTGAGGGCGACAGACCACTGGAACAGGCTGTCCAGGGGGTTTGTTGAGTCTTCTTCTCTAGAGATGATTAAACCCCCCCTGGACGTGTTTCTGTGCAACTTGATTCTAAGGGATCCTGCTGTGGCAGGGGGATTCGACTGGATGATCTGTCAAGGTCCCTTCCAATCCCTAATGATTCTATGATTCTGTGTTGCTGGGTTTTGGGTCACTCCGGAAGTGCTGAGTGCTGCAGAGAGGCAACTTCACTGCTACTTCCCAGTCCTTGTCACCTGCTTCCTGCTCATCTCTGGTGTTTTTTATTGCTTAGTTGGGTGCACCAGTAAGGAAAACAACTCACATTGCTTTGGAGGTCAATGTGCTGCAGTAATTGAATGTCCAGGCTATTTACTTGTGCAGCAGCTAAACCAAAGCCAATATTCAATCTCCCCATTGTATGCACAGGAGAAGAAAACAAACAGCTCTGCTCCTTTCATCACATCAGGTGGTCCTTCTTGGAGAAAGCTTTGTGGCCAGGGGTTGGTAGGAGGTGGTTGCTCTATGAGCCTCTACTCTTTAGCATTAAATTTACATTGAATAACCCAAAAGCCACTTAATGAGGAGAAGTGACACCTTTTGCAAAGTTGTTTTTCTTTAGAGGAAACCTCTCCTCGAGGGGAAGCTTGGTGGCAAGCAGCACATGCCAAAAAGGGTCCTGTTAAAGGGGCTTTATCCCCCGTATCCTCTTGTCGCCTCTGAAGACTCCAGATCCCATGTTTCAGCAAAGTTTCTACCTAACAGTAGCACCACAGATACTGTGCTGCGGTTTCAGTAGGTGTTGAGAGGAAGGAGCAGCGGAGGGCTGTCTGTGTTAACATGGCCTCCAGCAGACCTTGACTGTTCTAGAGTCTGAGCTCCCTCCAAGGCTGGTTCCTCAGCTGATGCAAGGTAGCAGTGCTACATCTGTCTCCTATGAACATTTAACCTCGGTAACAAGAGGTGGTTTACAATTCCAGATGA
This sequence comes from Phoeniculus purpureus, assembly GCA_028565055.1. Taxonomy (NCBI): domain Eukaryota; kingdom Metazoa; phylum Chordata; class Aves; order Bucerotiformes; family Phoeniculidae; genus Phoeniculus; species Phoeniculus purpureus. Next base: position 4,984,557 of record JAOXOE010000848.1, on the reverse strand, counting down.
GCCAGGAGAAAACAGAGAAATGCTGAAAGTTTTACTAGTGAAGTGGAAGGGTCTAGGTGCAAAGATGGCTGCTTCTTGCCTGTGGTGGCTTTGGGAGCTCTCATTACAAGCATGAGCACACGCAGAGGACAGGTTGGACATAAAAGAGTAGAGAATCATAGAATCCTAAGGCTGGAAAGGTGCCTCTTCCTATATTTTTTTCATCCAAAGCAAGCGAGGGCTGGTGGAAACTTCCAGCCCTTATCCCTGTCTCACCTGTGCTCACATTTCCCTGACTCCGGGGTGAATCGTGGGACTGGCCCTCCCATGGGACTGCCCAGGAGATTGAATGGGAGGAAAGGAGAGGTGGGCACAGACAGAAGGACCCTGATGTCGCTGTTATTTCAGGTGTCGGTATCATTCTTCCCATCTGTTCACTCTTTGCTTGTAATAGAGAAGAATAGCTCTGGCTTGTGAAATGAATGGGAACAAGGGACGTTTGGCTGCAGGAGCCTGCTGTAACATCTAGCTGGAGCAGCCTTTACTGCTGTGGTCTTTGTGAGTGGGGTAGGAAAATAGCACTGGAGACCCCACCCCAGTGTGAGAGCAGGAGGACTAAGGTGAGCAGCAGGGTGGAACTGGCAGTGTTAATCATTTACCAGCAGCACGATGGAGGCTACAACAGCCACTCTGTATAGGGATCCGCGAGCATAAACGTTAAATGGGGAAGCTGCTGCTCAAAGGGCACCATAAAGTGGCCTTTAGAGGAGGTGCTTTATTCAGATCAGCCTTTGTTGGCTTTGGGGCAAGCATGTTCTTCTGCAATGGTTCTCTGTCACTGGCGGGGCCATCCCCATGAGACAGCATGGATGGGGATTGTGGAGTGACTTTCTGCTGTCCCACAGCACTTAAAACCTGTGACATCACCAGGGGTGCGATGTGTAAGTATTATATCTATAGTCAATAACACATACAACAACAAGGCAAGATTTGGGGTTGACCCGACGCTCAGATGTACCTGAACATGTTGCCATCACTTTCCTTTGACAGGAGCAAGTGATAAGTATGGACTGTCATTTCTCCACAACCAACTTCATCCCAGTCAGTAGCAAACCTGTTGCTGTCTTTAGCTTGGGTTGCTGGCTGTGGGATGCTTCAGCTCATGCCCCAAAACAGGCTTTTCTCAACAGCAAATCCTGTGTGCTGAGGTGTCTGAAGGATCTTGCAGTCCCACAAGAGTTTGTAGAAGCCCTCCATGTAATATAAACAAAAGGTAAAGGGATTTTTCTCTCTTGGTACATCACAGAGCTTGATCCTAAGCTCGGTCTTGCATCCACATAAGGTCTATGTGCACTGCTATGCCAGTGTGACCCTGCGCCCTGCATTCAGGGTAAAGGTACCTGGGGTGTTTGTGGCTTCTGGGAAAGTCCCAAAGCATGGAAGGCCACACAGTTTCTGCAGGATGATGCTGAGGACCCAGCAAAGCTGCCTGAAGAGCTTCTCTGTATAGGAAAGCTGGTCCCATCAGTATTCCTGCTGCAGGCTTTGCTACTTGCCCAGCAGTGATTGGCAGTGGCTTGAGCTTTGCTTTTAAATCATCCAGCTTTGCCTCACATTAAAACATTATTAGAAAGGATTTAGCAATTTAAAATATTAATAATGGATAAGTCATTTCTGAGCAGAAAGGCTTAATAATTGTGCCCTTTCTTGAGTGGGCTCTGCTCAGAGGTTACTGACTGTGACATTGCTGCTTGCTGCTGCCTTTAAAGATGCAGAACTGGTCCTCTTATTGCTGCTTTTACTCTGTGGGGTACCCTGGGAACCCCCTATTCAGAGCCAGTGCTATCTTTGCAAAGTTAATAGCAATAAACCTGAGGAGAGAACAACCATGTCTGCCCCATCACCTTGGAGTAGCTTGGTTGGGAGAGCACAAGCAGCATCTTGAGGCACTCATGGAGAGGGAGAGTTTGATCTGCCTTGTCTCCTGCCTCTGGAAACATGTACCCATGACTAACCCAAAGCTGCAGACAGGTAAAACACTGCCTCGTACAATTTTGGGGGACGGTGCCAGATGATACCACCAGCTGGTGGGAGATGTTGGCACTTTTCCTCAGGTTTCAGAAGGTCTCTGTGCTTCCATACAGTGTTTTTTCTTAAGCTTTTTTAAGCCTATGGTTGTTCTGAAGCGAAGATATGTCTCAACTTTTTCTTTCCTGGCTTGGCTTGTCATCACCAACCAGTTTCGTTTCAGTAGTGTCAATGGGGCTTGTAACACAACCACAAAATCAGTTACATCTGGAGTGTGCTGAGCGAGGCCACCAGGGACTCGGTCTCTTTTGTTTTATTTAAAGGCAGCCTGAATAAATGGCCAGCAAACCCTCTTGCATTTGCAGCAAGCCCAAGCCAAGAATAAACCCACAATGACATCCACGTTTCCCAGTTAAAACAGCTGTCTTCTGCTCCTGTAATTACATTTAGGTTTGGTTTTGGTTTGGTTGGTTTTTTTTTTAAAGAATGGGCTGGGGATCTGTCCACAATTAATAGGAAATTGGTATGGATAGAACAGGAATCTACTTATGTCTTCATCAGAAACCAAACCTGAACAAAACCAGAATCTGATTTGTGGTTTATAAGCTTTACTCCACTTGGCATTTGAGCACTTCTGAATTTTACACTGAGATCCAAAGCTAGGACCTCCCAAGATGGTTTCTTGGGAGACTGGCATGATTTTTGTGATCACTGATGCCTTTTTTTTGAGGTGCACAATGGGGCTGCAGAAAACACTACAAAGGTTTAGGTTATTTTTTCCATAGTCAGGCAGCCCAGATGTGTTAATTCATCAGGAGTGCTGCGTTCCTGCTCACCGCCAGCTCAGGTCTAGGCTGCAGCCAGCTCGGAGTGTATCCTCGAAGTGGAGCCTTATCTCATGAGCTTCCTGAGTCTGCAGAATTGAATGAAAGTCTCACCAGGAAAAGTGGTTTGTTTTGCTTTTAGTTTGTTTTGTAAGAAAGCTGAGAATTTCCCTTCCCAGCCAAGTCTGAATTGACCACAGAGAAGCTCACAAGTTTCAGTCCTTCAGGTCCTCAGGCTTTCCAGACTCCAGAGGTGCTACATTCGGTTTTTAAAATAAATAATAAATCTAGCTATCCAGTTTCAGTCATCCACTGAAACTGAGTGTTAGTTCAGTTCTGATTTGGAAAGGCTGTGAATATTCTGTCCTGGCCTGTTGAATTCCTTCCCCAGAGAGGTTTTTGGTAAAATGTTGGTTAAATGTTTATCAGCCTTTCAAGCTTGGCTCCCCACCTTTAACCCTGCGGGGATGAGGGCACTTTCTGGTGTCATCCTCATGTGAGAGGTCATCTGTCACATTCACACTGCATCTGAGATGGGGCTGAGATGCAGCAAGGCAAAGTGACTTGCTGCAGTCCAACAGGAGGTCAGGGGCAGCAATGACTCTGGTTTCCATTTTATAATGGAATTGGAGTGAAGACCATCTATGTAGCTGAGCCTGGATTGTGTTTGAGAAATGCTACCACTGCTGGGGTTGATCAGTGAGCACGGGGTGGTTCTGCTGATGGATCTGAATCTCCAACCCCATCCTGGAGCTGAGCTGAGCTGAGCTGCTCTTGAGCAGCCCTGGTCACCTCTGCCCATGGCATGCTGCCTTACCTGGGGCTGGAATGTGGGTCCCACAGGGCTTCTGCCCTCCTGAACCAACAGAGGCCTCACTCTCTGCATAAAGATCAGTGGGATATTTATACCACTGAAGTGATGCCCAAGTCAAAACTTCCTCCGTTTGAAAATCCTGTGAGGGCAGCTGTGCAGTAAATAACTCTTCTCTAGGGGGTGGACTTCCAATCCTCTGCACAGTAGTAGTCCCAAAACAAGATCATTTTTGGACCAACAGGCAGCAAAGGTCCCGCATTTCAGAACAAAGGGAGTTTGCCAAGGGGGGAAAATAGGCTAAATTTGGAAAATGCTTAATAACGAAGTTGCCTGAATGTAACAACAGCTTTTATTAGATTGCATTTGTCCGATGAGATTAATGGACATTTTCCTTTGAAACTCTGGGAGTCTTTCCTAGACACTGGGAATAAGCAGGCTCCTTCAAATGTTCTGCTTCCTACAGGATTTACTGGTGAAAGATTTAATACAATTCAGCACAAACATGTTAACCTTTCCATCTAAAACGCTGAATTCAACCGTTTCCTGAATGTGTGTAATTTAAAGGTTTGTGTTTTCCTGTGTCATGCTCCCTGAAGCATTTTATGTCGCCTTGCTCCTATTGACTCGTTTAAGAAAACACAGCGTAAGTATACAGTCGCTTTCAGATAACTCAGATGTTTACTTTATGAATGAGGGAGGAAATGGAATACTCAAATAAAGTTATGCGTCTAAGTGCCAGAAGCTAACTGCCCTCTTAAATTTGCTTGTCTTCTTGAAAGAGCCTTTAAATACAATTATGACGTAAGGAGCCTTTCCGTAGTGCTGAGTAGGATCCTCACTGTCCCGGCTGCAAGCTGATGCTCCCAGCAGCCACGTGTGGTTCTTCTTGCTGAAGTCTGGGCCAGCGATGCTTGCAGGGCCAGGGATAAACCTTGTTTCTCACGTGCATCGCATTGATCTGGTTTGGGGTGCAAATGAACAGGCTGCTGGCCCTGCTGCTGTTTTGGGGTACAGGCAGAGCTACAAGTGGGTATAAAGCAAAAGGAGGGTTTCTAGCACCATCTAATCACTGCCATGCTCAACTTTAATACCCTGCTTAGCTCTCACAATGGGGGAAGCGCTATCTGCTTGCCAGGGTGAGCAGCGTCATTTGCTGTCCTGTTTCTCCTACACTTGGCTTGGAAATACTCAAATCTGGTTCGGGTTTAGGGGTGTAACTCAGGTCAGGCCCTAGTTAGGCTTGTCTCTGCAGTGTGTTAGCACCTGAGGTAATTGCTTTCTTCTTAAAATAGTTGGCAAGCGTGATTGAATTTGCCTTGAATTAAAACACAAAGCAATTCCCCAGTGAATTAACCTTGCAGACTCCCCAGCCTGTTTCTCCTCCCCTTTCCTTAAAGAGAGTTTCTCCCAGGATCTCATTCCACTGCACTAATGAATTTCTACGGTAATGGGAATACGATTGACGTGTTAAATGTCCTTCCCTGAGCCAGAGTGATTATAGACTGATAAATATGAAAAGGCACATGCGGCCAGTTTGGCTCTGCCAGCTGTGGGCAGGGCTTTGCAGAAGGCTCAGTGTGTGCCAGGAGGACTCATCTGCAGCCCTCCCTCTATAGTACGTTGCTTTAATGTTCCCAAACTTCTTGTTTGGTTCATGTCCATTTATTATTTTTCAAGAAAAAAGATAAGGAGCTGTGTGAGTTCCTTTGGGTTCTGCTGTCTGGGATGAAGGGACAAAGTTTTCTCTTGTGGGTCCCAGTTGGATGTGAAAGCTTGCTGGCCTTCAGCTCTGTACGACTCAGCCAAGTCACACCATGATGGAGGAGAGGGTGACTATGAACGCTGCCTACTCCTGTCCAACATCCCTGTTCAGAAGCAGGGCTGTGGGTCAAGCTCTGCTCCTTGCAGTAACCTTTGAGCCAAAGGCTGCTGTCACCTACACCCTGGAGTTTGGGCGGTGGGTGCCTCTGAATGGATTAATGGGGGCAAAAAGCTTCTGTCAGTGCAAATCCTTTCTGGTTCATTCCAGTTCAGTGAATTCTTATGATTTCTTATTAGTATTATGAATGTTTGATCTTTTCCTTAAAGATTCAGCTTCTGTCCTCATGCTGTTATATGTTGGTCTGTGCTTTATGTAGCAGTAAGTTACCTCCATGGTGAGAAAGGGAAGTTGGATTACACTGGTCCAGTGACTTGAAATGGACCCCCCCCTCCAAACTGTGGGTTTGAAACTTGGGGGTTGAAGGGGTGAATCTGGCTGTGGCTCAAAGCTGTCCTGAAGCAGGGTGAGCTCGGAGATGTGTGTGTTTGCGACAAAGCCATCTGTGTCTCCATACATCCTTCTACAACCATAAATGCAAGTGGTGGGGCTGACCTGTCCCCCTAGAGCTGCTGTGCTGTGGGGGAAGTGGGTATTAGCAGAATAAATTGCAGATAACACACTCCCACACTTCCTGTGAATATGGCATTAAAAAGGAGAGGTCCTTGAAAACTGGAGTAATTGAGCAAGTGTAAGATAAACAGTAGGAACCCAAAGGAGCTTGTGGCCTCCAGGGCAGAGCAGAGGGCCAGATCTGGAGGGCAGATGGATGGGAAGAGGCACTGGTTTGCAATCAACCTCCCTTTCAGCCCCCTGCATCTCCCTAGCTTTCCCACAGCCCTTCCTGCTGTAAGCTCAAGGAGCTTTTTGGGTGTGAAGGAGGTCCAGAGAGACCCAGCTATTCCTGATGGCAGGTCGCTCTTACAGAGGACTTTGCAGAAGGGCAATGACTGAGGTGGAAAGGTGCCAGACCTTCCTCTCCCCTTCCAAAGTAAAAAACTCCCATGTTGGAGAAGGGCCATGAGGGGGTTCACGCAGCAGGTGAAGGCAGACTTGAGCCAAGCAGAGGTCACTCACAAGGTCCAATCTCTCCCCCAGCACCACCAGCAGGATCCCTATCACACACTAATATTGGATTATGATCGTGAGACTCCACAATGTCACACTGATAAGGATGAGGGTTTTTTCACCCCGTACGAGCCTGTTTCATTTTAACACGTAGGTATGTCAAGTGAAGGGAATATTTTCCCTTCTGCATCAGACTCCAACTTTGCTGAGGTCGGTCACAAGAGTGCATATGTACAAATGTCAGGGCTGGCAAGTAGAGTGGTTATGGGCTGCAAGGTCCTTCCGCTGCTGTGTGGTGGGGAAGGGGTTGGTTGTGCAGACCCTGGTGGAAATGTGATGCTGTGGGTGGAGAAGTGGTGAAGGAAGGGTGATGTTCATGAACCACACTGGCAGAGCTGTCTGCCTCTGCATTTCAGAGTTTACTGTGTTATTGCAAGGACTTGCTGCCGGTCAGTTACCAGTTTTCCTAGACTTACCCAGGTAGTGTTTCTAGGGTAGGCTAGAGCACCACCTTCACTCTTTTTCTTGCTCAGATCTTTTTGATGTAAGCAAGAGCTTAGCAAACCCTGTGAGGTTATCTCTCATCTCCATTTATACCATCCATTGATGGCAAATGTGGTACTTCAAGGGCAGAGCTGGGCCAAGAGGTCACAGTGGAAACAGCTTCCTTTAAATGAATGAGAAAGCCCTTTTGCAATCCTAGATAAAAATTTCCACCAGAAACCAATGTTGCTGACGCAGAAACACTCTGGGGACTGCAAACCTTAATGCTGTTTCCACTTGAATGTGTCCTGCTTGCAGAGTGCACCCCCCCAAACCAGTCCATCTCTGAAGAAAGAGAGGTGGAAGTCATTCGAAGGAGAAAAATACAGTGGCAAAAAACAAACACACTTTGGAAAACTCCATTGTCTGGGGCTGGTTCCCACGCAGGCAGTGCAGTCACCTTCTCACTCCCTCCAAACCCTGAGGTCCCTGGGGGAGAAGATAAAGTGGCACTTGAGGAAGTGCACTGGCTTCCCTTGGGCTGAGCTCTACTTAATGAATTAAAATGCAGAAATGTATGCCAGCTTGTGTTCCTTGGTCACTTCCTACTGAAAAACCCTCTGCCAGATCCCCAGGCACCCCAGTCGGTGATGGACACCAAAATGTCATTGTGGACAATAGCACCTAAAAATAGGCAAAGACAGGAATTTTCCTATAATATTTTTAAATGTGGAGAATGGCAAAGCTATATATAGTCGATATGTAAAATGGGGTTTGTTCCTTTAAATAAGGAAAACAAGTGTGGCAGCTGGAAGCAGAATCAAGCAGCTTCTGCCTGGTTTTGTGGGATGTGGAGCAATGCACAAGGTGGATCCTGACTTTACCTTCTGCTCCTCAGTTTGTGCTGGAAACCTGCTGTCCACCCTGCTTCTCAGAGGGACGAGGGGGCATGAGCAAGTCAAGGCTGCTGCTCCCTCTGCCGACCCCACCTGTGAGCAAGCTCACAGGTATGGGGCCAGCTCTCACTTCGGGTCCCCACTCATACTTGACCCCACCACAAGCATCTTCATGGGTGGAGACCCCTCTACCAGAAGGGCTGCTTTGGGTAAATGTTCAAAAGAGCAGATTGCCCTTAACATCAGAAGTGGATGAATAAACAGGAAATAGGGGATTGAGCAACCGTTGTGGTTTTGGTATGTATTGCTTTGACAAACTAAGTGATTTTTACCAAAGAGTATCTTGATGATAAAACATTGGAGATCCAACTTTGAATCAAAGAAAGCTTTGCAGCTCAATTTAATGGGAACATGTTCAAGTCTGTAATCTATGACTAGAGTCCTTTGCATTTTTTTTTTTCCCCCTGAAGATCCCTTTAATCCTTGAGCAACCCTAAAGAGGTTTTCTGTATGTCCCAAGGGTATAAAATCACAATGGGTAAAGAAGTGCTGCTTATAAACTGAGCAACTGCAATCTGCCTCCAGCTCTGTCGGTAACACCCTGTGGATATTTGCTTCTCGGAGATTAGAGGAACAAAGCAAGAAAAGAGCAGTGTTCCATTATGGTCAAGCATATAATATTGTGATTATTACTCATGCCCTCCATCTAATTAATCATTGAGTGTGTTATTTGAAGGCAAACAGGGCCTTTTGGTTCATTATCGCTTATACATACACAGAACTGGAGTCACTTCAGCGCTGTCAGACTTGGTTAATCCCTGCCTGGGTTTTGTACATGTCTGGGTATCTGAATCATGTACATGGCAAATGATCTACTAATATGTTTGCTTCACCAGTTTGTTCATATGGAGCCAAATATATGAAAGCATTCAAACTCCGGAAAGTGCAGATATGGTCCTAATGGACTTGACAAAGGCACCTAGTGTTAAAGGTTGTGGAGAAAAAAAAAAGGGGGGTGCTGATGAAATGCTTTTTTTTTATGCTTTTCTTTTTCTTTTAAAGTATTTTGTTTGTGTTTCTTATATTATTCTTTTTTTTTCTCCTATTCCATGTTTTAAACCAGGAGGCAGGAAAGGGGATCAGGAAAACCCTGAACTCCATAAAAATACAAATGGGGGGCAAAAATGTCTGTTTAATCTAAAGCAGAGGAAAAGGGTGGTGATGGAAGATGAGTGTTTTGTGGTACCCAGGAACGGGAGTTGGACTATGAGCTGCAGCTCAGCCAGTTACCAGAGTTGCTGCCATGCTGCAGTGGTGGGTTAAATCTTAGTAGGCATTTGGTCATCCAGGTAGCTTCAAGGTGCAGTCACCCTGCCCTCACCCTGCCTCACTGGACAGGAGTCTTCCTTATGCTGTCACTGCAAAAATCTGGACCATGAATTTTAAAACTGAAAGAGGCTTCACATCCTTTTCTTCTCATCTGTACAAGAACAGATTCTGTTTCCAAGCTCTGCACTTCACATTAAGACCGTAACATTTTGATTACAAGTGATATAAAATGCAGTTCGCTTTATTTCCTAATTAATGACAGTCCATAAGGCAACAGTAAACTCAATTGCTTCCCACAGCTTTTTATGTTCACTCAGAGGCATTTTCACAACTACGACTCGTGTACCCAGCAAAATCCTTCCTTGACCAGATGTAGAAGGAAAACACTTTTATTGGCTCCATGATAATATCACTAAAGAGGAATCAAGCTATAAAACTTAAAAAAACCCAACAAACAACCCCGCACTGAATTTAAGAGTTGCTAAACTGAAAGATATAGAAACAAACACAGAGAAGATAATATGGCCTTTCACTGATAGTGGTGTCCTGTGTAAATAATGCAGACACGCTGAATAAGTCCCTCTGCACCAAGACTCATTAGAAACACATCCATCGGCCCACAGCAATTACTGGGATTGTTCCCCAGCTGCTTTTCACAATAAATGTCCACAGACCCACCAAGGTTGCAGCCACTTTGCTCACCACACGTCCTTGCAGATGTGTGGCCACAACTAGAGCAGGTAAATGCAATGTATTTCCTAGTCAGGATCTTAGGCTCTTGGTTGTATGGACTAACTTTTGGGAGAAGCAATAGCCCAAGAGAGTAGGTTGAACAAGGCTATACAATTAAGCACCTAATTCCTTAATGAATGAGTGCGAGCAAGGAATATATTGACCCATGGCTGCTAGCACGCAGATCTTGTCTTGGGTTTGCATCTGCAAAGAGGTGAGATGCCTCTGAATTGCAACAAAACCCATGTAGATGTTGAGTGCCTAAATGCCAAACTTGCTCACAAATTAGCCTAATTCACAATTTTTTGCCTAAAAGTAAAGATAATGGACTACAAGTTGTCACTCCAAGAACTCAGCAGTAGGTTTCCAGAGGTGGTCCATGTCTGAAGCACGGGATGAAGATGAGATTGTTGTATTTGTCCTGTAGCACCAGATTGGAGAGTTGGGTGTGTCAGTGGGTAACCTGGGCATTGTGAGTTCAGCAGTAATGTGGGAAACACCCAATAAGTGCAAAATTATGTGTCATGCCATTCAGACATAACAGGAGGGGAAAATAACGGAGCCAGGGGAAATCCAAAGAGTTTAGGTGTAAGGCGTAGTGGTGGGTGACACAGATCCACCAGCTGTTGTTTACTGCTTAGCATCAAGGCACAGCCTTGATGGTAAAGAGTATTAAAGAACTGGCATCGTTTTGAGAGGTTTTAGCAGCAGCAGTTGTTAGCTGGGTGTTCGCCATTGACACAACCTCTTCAGCTGGTAGAGTGCCCTAAGAGAAAAGTTGCCATCAACTACCAGAAACAACAATGATCTCCTCCTCCTCAGGTGGTCTACTGGAAAATAAGAGCTACACACTGATGTTATCACAGTATCACACAGAATTACAGTAGACCAGGATGGAAGGGATCCTGAGGGTCATCAAGTCCAACCTACTAAATTAAAGAAATCCAGTTTAAACGAGCTGGCCCAGCACACTCTCAAGCTGAGCCTTGAAACTCTCTACAGTTGTGGAACCCACCACTCCCTTGGGAAGACCACTCCAGTGTCTAATCACTCTCATGGTGAAAAATCTTCCTTATTATTGTGTGCTGAACAACAAGGAAGGAAATATGAGAAGTAAATATTTCAGGTGTTCGACATGCAGGCGGCTTCATTAAAGGAAAATGGGAATATTTTGCATTGTCAAAAGCCATAGGATCATAGGATGTTAGGGGTTGGAATGGACCCAAAAAGATCATCGAGTCCAACCCCCATCACCTGTCCTTGCAGAGCTCTAACACTGCAGACCACATTTCTCCTGTGGGAGCTGCAAGAAGTCTAGAGAAGGGTTTGGCTGGAAGTCAGGAATGAAAGCTACACTTCCTAAGGTAAATTTTTTCCCTTGGTATTAAATATTTTCACTGGGGAAGGTCCAATGAAAGGGCAAAACAAATGATCATGGGAGAGTGGAGCCTCTGGCAGCCCAGTACGAGTGTGACGCAATAATAAAGTGGGAAAACACATACATTGAGGATACTTTGGCCTTTGCATTTGGACCGTGCTGTAGCTGACTGAAGATAAAGGAGGTGGGTAGATACCCAACAAGCAGAAAGACTAAAGCTGACTTGAAGTCACAAAATTTCATAGTAGCATGGGGAAAGCTGGGCAGCAAGAGTCAAGCCTGAGCAAGATATCATAGATTTGTGTATTACGGTTTCTAGGTGATGGCAGTGACCCCCATTGGCACAAATTTCCTCTTCCCTATGCAAGTTTTACAGAGGGATTGGCAAACCCTGAGGCACTTGCTAAATGCTCAGCTTCTGAAGGCAACTCTTCCTTTGTCATGACCATCCTGTGATGGCACTGGAAAGAAGGACCTAGGGAAGAGAAGAGTCAAGGGCGGATGCCTTCCAGTCCCTGAAGGGAACCCACTGGAAGGCTGCAGAGGGATCTTGCCCAAGGGGATCTAGAAATAGGACAAGGACAAATGGTTTGAAATGGAAGGACAGGAGGTTCAGACTAGTAAGACTAGGAAGAAGTTCTTCAGTGCAAGGGTGGAGAGACTCTGGAATCAACTGCCTGGAGAGGCTGTGGCTGCCCCCTCCCTGGAGGTGTTCAAGGCCAGGCTGGATGAGGCCATGAGGAGCCAAATCTGGCTGAGAGGCATCGCTGCCCATGGCAGGAGGTTGGAGAAAATTGACGGGAAAGTAAAGAGGCATCCAGCATGTTCCAAGATCCCCTTCCTTTGCAACGGCGCCACTGAATCAGAGAGTGTATTTGCTCAAAAGAGTTAATCTTTATTAACAGCCCCAGAGTGCCCTTCAGCTGGTGCACAGCCTGGTTCAAAGGTTTTCAAGAAAAACAACATACCATAAACCAAAGGGCAGCGCTAATTGGAAGCGCTGTAATTCCTCTGAAAACAGCAATTCCTTTCTGTGGGTTAATAACCGGAAATTAAATTTCATGTATGTTAGCATAACCCATCATAAAGCATCAGGTGAATAAAGGAGCACAGGCACTAAGGGCAAGGGTTCGCAGCACACGCAGTCACTGTCCCACAGCAACCCTTATTCCTTGGTCAGAGTCAGTATTCCTGAAAAATTAGCCTTCGGCCTCGATCATCCCGGTTGAAGGAAACAGCTTGTACAACGCAGCTCCTGGTGCTGCTTTGGTGGTGGAATAAGGAGGGACATTGATTCCAGTTGTTCCCAGAGCTGTGAATTGTCCCTCTGCTTTGATGTTCCCCCAGTTCAGTGCTCATGGGTCACTGGTGCTTGGATACACAAGTGAGAGGTTAGTCTTAAAACATCAAGAGGTTCACCATTAAAACACCATGGATGGAGAGTGGGTCCAAACGTCTGCCGGGACTGGGTTTGCTGATGATGGCCTCGCCTGAAATGGAAACTCAGCCAATATTTGGACTGCAGGGTGTGTGTCTCTCATAAGGAAATGGTTTAATCTGGAAAAGGAGGCAGAAACACGAGGTCAGATCCTCTCTCCTCTGCCCTCATTTCCTCTTCTGGCTGTGCTGGCTGCCCAGACACTGCAGAGGAGTCAATAGGCTGATGTCTCTGAGACTGGTTCCTGGGGTGTCTCTCATCAGGGATTCCTGCAGTGTGAATCCCAGATACAGGGGTCTACTGGCAGCTGCAAGATGCCAGGCAGGGATGCCAGAGCACCTCTATTTAGGTGACATCCTGCAGGTACCACGGTCTCAAGGAGATCCTATCATGGACTGTCTGCTTTCCTGGGAGCTCAGTTGTGAATAAACAGAGATGTGGCCTCTGGCATTTCTTGTGTCTGCAATGGCTCTCCCTCCACCTAGAAAGCCCACACCTCTGCTTCTTCACACAGCAGAGACACCTTTGCTCTTATCTGCTTTATTTCCAGCTGTTGATAGTTAAGCTGAAGGGTGAGAAAGCGTGAAAGTCAACATACACCTGGGCAAGAGAAAAAGCTCTCCATTTACAGCACAGGCTGCCAAAGGATGGTGACAGCCAAATGACCCTGAGGAGTGACAGTTCTTTGTGGCCACAAACCAGGAGCTCTGCTCATAGCAAGCTGCTGCTTGGAATCTATTTTATTTTTGCTGGTTGCTGTGTTTGTGAGACTTTTTGTCTGTGGGCCTCTCTCCCACTGAACCCATCCATCACTGGTGCTGACAGGGGTTCCTGCTGCCCGAAATGGCCAGGAAGACTCAGTGGAGCCAGAACCTCAGGGGTCAAGTCCAGGTTGTCGTGTCTGAGTGAGCACTGCTAAGGATACAGGAGCCCAACATCGTGTTTAGAAGGCAGTAGGACCGAGAGGGAGGAGAAGGAAGGATAGGATGTAATACTTCATCCTGCGAGAAACATGCGGGATGGGAATATTTCTTTCTGCTGTGGCCAGGGATCTGGCCCTGAGTGGGTGGAGGAAGGGAGCCCCCCCCGTCCCAGCAGAGAGCAGATGCTGTCTCTGCAGCCCTGACAGTGCTCTTCTGAGGCTGCAGAAAAAAAATGAAAGGCAGAAAATGTCAGGAACATTGTGCTGAACATTGCAGTGCTTCTTGTGTGGATGAAGAAACAGAAGATGTAAAGACAAAACGCATCATGGCCATGGTCTGGTGAGGATGTGGAGCTGAAGAGGAAGAACACCCCGCATGAAACTGGTGGACACAGGCATGAGCTCAGGGTACACCAGGGCAGCTGCCTCACAGCTCTGCTATGATGAAAGGCTAAGACAGTAAAGGTTATTCAGCCCAGAGAAGACAAGGCTCTGGGGGACCTTATTGCAGACCTTCAATATTTAAAGGGGTCTATAAGGAAGATGGGAGCAGACTTTTTGGCAGAGTCTGTTGAGACAGGACAAGGGGTGATGTATTTACATTGAAAGAGAGGAGGTTCAGACTAGATTTAGAGAAGATTGTTTTTACATCAAGGGCGGTGACACTCTGGCCCACGTTGTCTAGAATTGTGGTAGAAGCCTCATCCCTGGAAACATTCCAGGTCAAGCTGGATGGGGTTCAGGGTGACCTGCTCTAGCTGAAGCTGTCCCTGCTCACTGCAAGGGGGTTGAACGAGAAAACCACTAAAGGTCTCCCTCAAGCCAAGCTCTTCCATGATTCTGTAATCCTATTCTCCAGCCAATTGGGACTGTGTTGTGCCAAAGCCGGCCTCAGCACCCTGACTTGGTTTCAGGCAAACCCCATGAAGTGACCCTTACTCAGCACAGTAGGAAGATGATCCCAGGAATGGGCACCCACAGATGTTCCTCTGTGCAGGCACTGGAGATTCCCCCCTGAGCAGTGACAACAGGCACCCTGGTCATAACCCACACCCCAGCTGCACTTTATTCAGCCCAGTCTCCCTGGAAGGATGTTTTACACCCCCCATGTTCTCCCTCAGCAGTCACAGCCAGCGTACACAGAGGAGCAAGCACCCAGTCACACTCACGTTGTTTCAACACATGTACTTAATTAGTTTATCAAGAAATGTGTTTGGCCTAGTCTGATACTGGGGAAATGCTGTCTGTCGTTCTCAGGCATCCTGCGGGGCCCCGGGGAGCTGACAGACCCTGGCTCCTTCCTATCTCTCCTTAACTCCATTTGCTGGGACTATTCCGCCCCCCCCCCTTTTTTTTTCCATGTAGCACTCCCTCACCATTTTGGGATTAAAGGAACAGATAACAACAATATGCTTAAAGGAAGATCTTGACAGGTAGAGGAACAGCATCAGGAAGGACTGGAACAAGCATGTGGAAAATGTGTTAAATGCGTGGAAGTGTAGGAACTTGGAGTATTTTTTTTAGCAGCCTTTCCAGCTAAATTGTTTGCAGATTGAGCCACTTCATACAAGTGACAGTGAATCAAAAATGACTAATTATGCATAAAATATTCATTCTGCACTTCCCTACGCAGACCAGAGGATGCTCCATCAATGCTGTGTGGCCCAAACAAAAGGTGGCTGCTCCCCCTGGCTGCTCCACGTCCATCAGCCACTGCCCAGGGTTTTCCTTCGCAGTCATTTCCCTGTACCACAACCTGGATGAGCTGGATCCAGGTTGTGCATCTTTAGAAGTAAAAAGGATGTTCTTCAGCCCTGGCTGGAGGGGCTGGGCTACATGAGAGAGGTTGTTTGAGGGCTTGAACGATAGTGGATGGGGAGGTGGAGGCACTGCTGGTTCCAGGTAGGATCAGGTAGGCAGCAACCACCCTTGATGCTGCAGCATTTCCCCCTCTGAGAGTACTTGCTGCTCTCCTGGCATGCAGCAGAGGGTGTTCAAAGTTCAAGCAAGCTCAGGAAAATTTGGAGAGCCATGAGTCCTGCCTGGAACCCCTGCAGACACCCTCTGTGTTGGATTGTATGTTGTCTCAGGACTGCAGCTTCAGGGCCTGGAGTAATTGTGGTTTGTGCCTGAGATGCTTCATTCATCAGTGGAGAGGTTTGAAATCTCTCTCCCTGGTGAGGGTTGATTCTGAGACTTCCCTGTACCTGTTCCTAAGCTGCTGGGAGGGACTTGCTGCTCACAGAATTCTGTGCTCCCTGGCAGCACATGGCCCAGGGGAGCCCACCAGTACAGCCTCACTTGCAGCCGTTGGTTGTGTATGGGGTTACTGGGGTAACGCAGACGGTGCTGGCTGCTTCACTGGCTGAAAAACAGCTTTGCAGTGATAACCACTGAGCACTTTCAAGGGATTATTTCTGTTCTAACACTTCCCATGGTTCCTGATGGCAGCCTTGGGTATCTCATTTTGTTTCCTCTTGCTTCATAATCACCTTCAATTAAATTAAGTTCATAATGAGGGACTTTTTTTGGTGAGTGAAACATAATCACAGGTCTCTCATAGGTTCTGTTCTCAAGCCATATTAGTAGCCAGGTAGCAGAGGAAGCCAACACTTGTGGGTATTAACCTACTGCATGTGCTCTTTTCTAACTGCCACTTAATGACTGGTTGGCACAGTCCCATGGCATCCTAACTGGTGTTTCACGGGCTTAGTGTCTCTTATTTAGCACCGTTAATGTCTCAGAACCAACATGATAGATTGTAACCTGGCACGGGTACCATCAGGACAGCTTGCTGTGATGGGCAATGCAGGGGCAAAACTGGTCTGAAGAGGGTGACTCCAAAACCCATTTCACTTTGGTGGGCCTGCTGTGAAAATGTCTATTCTGAAATAAAATCATAAAGATGAGATTTAACTTAGGCAACCTGCAGGGGAAAAGGAAAAGGAACCAACACAAACCAGTCCTCTGGATTTTTCCTTCTGCTAATTATCTTCCTTTAAGTAAAGCAAAAGGCAGTTGGGGAAAAACCCCTTGTTCTGTTGAATGTCTGGAAGCATCCTTCATAAACAATATTTCCCCTGGGAGGGTCAAAGTTTCCCCATTCGGGTGTGCTGGGCTATAGCATCAGGGACATGACAGCCATCGTACAACCAGGAACGGTTTGGTCTCTGTGTAGGCATGTTGCTGCTCCAGCAGATCCAGCTCCAGGAGAAGGCAGGAGTGTTTGGCATAGACCCGTGGCTTCGATGTGCGTGCTCCAAAAATATTGTGAGTATTTCTGACCCTTATTCTTACAGTGTTACTTGGAGTTGTGGTGTATCGCTGAATCACATCACCTAAACAAGTCAGTGCAGCATCTGCCGGAGAGCTGCAAAGGTTCGGTTGTGCTATCAGCCCAGTGCTGGTGCTAAACCTCTGCCCATCACTGGTGGGGTGAAGTAAAAACCCATCTTTAACTGCTGCTGTTAAATTCTTCTTGCACTGACGAGACCAGTGTGTAACAACCCAATGTGTTACTGCAGCTCCATCGTCTTCAGTCTGTCTGATCCCCCTGCTCCTGTTGAGTCTTCTGCAACCCTGTTCACATCCATGAGCAAGAACTGGGGCCTCTAGCCCACAGGAGAACCCGAAACTCATCCACTGGACAGAGATCTCTTTCTCTTGCCTTCAGATTGATGCAATTCCACTTCTCATTTGGCTTAGGAGAGGCATGCTTGCAGGCTCCATTATCACAGTGGAGGCAACGTGGGACAGGGCGAGGGCGGGCAGTGTTGAGTGATCTTTGCCAGGTACCCAGCCGGTGTTGCCAAAGCATGCAGGGCTTTCCTCCAAATGCTTCCACTGCAGGAGAAACATGTCTCCTGCTGCCAAGGGTACGGGAATGTCACTTAACTGGGGAAAGCACGCCATTGCACTGTGACAGCCACTTCAGCAGTCAGTCCCGCAACGCTCTGTGAAAACAAAAAGTTGTGTGCTCGGTGCCAGGAGGACTGTCTTTGCTCATGGTGAAACAGATCAGATGTCTGGCAACTTCAGGGAGCCCTTCTCAGTAAAAACGTGAGGAAATGGGAGTCAGGAGTTACACGGCAGCGTCCTCTATAGTTCAAGGTGTGGTGGCTAAATGCCACGTTCCTATGGCTCTTCTTGGGATAAATGCTGTACAAGCTACATCCAAAGTCCACGTTCCTTCCCCAGCAAAAGACCTTTCTAGATCAGAAGTTCTCTGAGCCTCTTGTATCCTGGGTTGGTTTGAGGGCTTTTTAGAGAGTCAATAAAAGTGGGTGCTTGTCCATCTGATGTCACAACACCATTCCTTTGACCTACTTCTGTGTGCTTCTCTCAATCACAATAGCCTTTTAAAACCACCGCATAAGACAAGGGAATCTCATCTCTGCTGTGTTTGGAGGAAAGCTTGTACATTCCTTGTACCAAATCACAGGACAAGCCCCTTCCTATATTTCCTCCAAAAGGCTTAGGGAGACCGCCTTGCTTGCTGAAGTACTGGGAAACACGAGTACAGACAAACCTTGTTCGTACCTCCACTAAACAAGTACATGAAAGACAGTTAATTAAAGCACTTCAGAGAATCCAGTAATCCAGACTGGGATTAAGGCAGGCACATGGCTCTGACCACTGTGATGTTGGAAGGGCTGTGTCCCAAGGCTGTCACAGCTCAAACACTGCTATGATCTGTGGGTCTTTTTTCCTAGATAAAGATGTGAACTCCCGACTCTTGTCACAGATAAGGGCACACAGCTTTACACCCGCAGAACAAGGGCTTCAAGCTGCTGCTTCCAGTATGCAGCCATTTGTTACTGTCCTCAGCGCGGCTGCTGGGCCAGGCTGCTGCAGGTTGCTTACAACTGGGAGAACTGAGCTGGAAGAGCTCATCTCTAATTCTGTCATCTCTGTGTCCTCTGGCTCCTTATGGATTTTTGCCCTTCTGTGTTACTGGGCCAGAGCCTCTGCATCTGCCATCAGCTTCTGTGGAGCTGCTAAAGGCTAGTTGTGAAGTGAGGATGCCTAGCCTTGAGGTTCTGCATGCCAAAATTCCTCAGCTGTGGCCCCGTGAGCATTCTTCCTGGAAGCAGGAACCTCACTGCTGCCCTTTGACTCTCGTGTAGCAGAGCAGGAGCAGGGGTACATCAGAGGGTTTGTGCTGCTGGGACCAGGATCTGGCCTGTGGGTTTCTCTCATGCTGCATGGAAGGTGAAGAGGTGAGTTATCATTTTCCTGTTGCAAGTGCCTGACTCATCTCCATGGGATCCTGGAACTGTTGTTCACTTGCTACATCATAGAAAGTTCTCCAAAAAAGCCTGTTTTGATAAGAATATCTGTTCTGAAACCAATGTTCTAATGGAAACATACCTGGAATCTTCTATCTACAGTAGTGATGAGTAAATTTGTCTTTAGAGCAGTGCTCAGCAAGAACTACATCTTCTGAAGGTGGTCTCTTGCCTTCAAGTAGAGTGGCACCAACTCCGGGCGCTGTAGCTCGTTTTTGGGGACTACACACATTACCGATGTATTTCATTTCCCACTTAGACCTCACAAATCTCCCTTGCTGGAAGCAGTTTATGCAAATACTTTTCTGTTCTACCTTGTTGCAAGTGACGTTTTCCGCAGAGGCGGAGTCTAGTACTGTGGTAGTCGCCAACATCCTCCCATGCAGCCCACTGCTGATGCTCGTGACAAGGCAGGAACTAGCAGCGCCTGCTCCAGGCAGGGCTCAAACTGAGATCCCTATTGCCGGGCTGTGGCTGGGCTCCCATTGTTCCTGGCCTGCTAGACAAAGGGTTAAGTAAATGTTTGGAGAAGATAAGGTGCCCTGTTGACAAGCAGCAGGCTCCAGCGGTCTCAGCAGGATCTCTCCCAGCAGTGATAAATGGGGAGGTTTTCAAAGTGGGATCAGCAGACGCCATGGAGCGGGCCGTTGCTGATGCCGTGATTGGCAGTGGGGAAGGAATCCAAAGGTGTTTAATGATCCCACACTCTGCTGCAGCTTTTTAAAAGACTCTGTGTCTAGCTAGAGGAAAATCCTCTATCAGCTTTGGAGACTCACACTCCCGGGTCAATGTTGTTGTTGTTGTTGGTCTTTTTTTTTCCAACTAAAACACGGGAACATCCACTGAAAGGGATCCTGATAAGACCTTCTGGGATTCCTCATCCTCTCATATCAGTTTTGTCCTGTTTAATTCTCTCTTTGAAGTGGCCTGCATATAGTACGGGGACAGTTTTGTTTGGCTAAGTGGAGTCAGGAGCTGTGTTTTGGGGGAACTAGTGTGTATTCGACTAATAGGGTGACTTTTAACTCTCTGCATAGCTGTATTCATCCAATTATTGACTTGCCCTCCCTTTACTACAGTAAATACATAACCAAATGACATCAAGGGTACAAACCCTGGAGGGATTTGAACCCCTGAGGTGACATTATTGGGTATGCAGACCATTAAAGGGTTCTCACCCTGTATATAGAGCCTGAAAGCTGTTTGAAGGGCTGAACACCAAATACTTTCCTTTACTGGAGCAGTGAAATATTTTCTGTCCTCATCTCCAGAAAATAGTTGCCTTGGGTGCTAGAAAAAGTGATGGTGGTGGTGATGTGGGAAACAGACCAGAGCAGTCAGGTCTGCGAGGATGAAGTTTGCCCTGTGTGCTCATGGGCTGCCTCTCAAATCAGGATTTCAGAGAGTCGTGTTCCCTGTGGAGTG
Organism: Phoeniculus purpureus; assembly: GCA_028565055.1. Lineage (NCBI taxonomy): Eukaryota > Metazoa > Chordata > Aves > Bucerotiformes > Phoeniculidae > Phoeniculus > Phoeniculus purpureus. The sequence goes on along the minus strand of JAOXOE010000848.1, from coordinate 4,964,134 downwards.
AGAAATGGGTACGAAATGCTGCCTGGTCCAATCTACACCTGATTTCCACCAACAGGAGGGAGCTGGCTCAGAAAGCTGCTGGATAACAAGGATGTAGGCACAGAGAACAAGCTCATCCTTCAAGCCAACCTCATCCTGGAAGGACTGGGATGGGTGGATGAGTCTGTTTTGGGGGATAAACCAGTTTGATTGGTGCTGGCTGGAGGGAGCAAGGGGCTGGAGGCAAAGATGAAAGGAGTCGGGTACAACCCAGCAAAGGACCAAATGAGTCAGGACATGAAAAGCAACAGAAAGTATCTGAAGAATGTAAACACTAAGGTGGAAGAGGAATTATTTAGCATGTTACAGGCTTGGAACTAGGTGCGAGGGGATGAAACAACAAGAAGAACTCACTCTTGCTAACGGGGAAGCCTTGGGAGCAGCTAAGTCTGGAGGTGAGAAGGAAAGAAATGGTCTCAGCAGAGCAGCTCTAGAAGTCTCCTTGACTGGAGGTTGCTGAGGCAGAGGAGTGATCGCAGCACCATGAGCCAAAGGAGGGGGGGGTCATGCTGAGAACAAATAGGATTTAGTGGTTGTAAGAGGGGAATGCAAAATGCCCAAAGGAATTTTGATTGAAATTTTATAACGCAAAGAAAAATCTTTTCCAGATAAATCAGGAGATGGTTTCATAAACAGTTTGAGAGATTAGTATTGAAACAAATCCCAGTTAAGTCTCAGCAGAGGAAGGGGTGAGGGAGGACCGCTGCAGCTAAAGGACTTTGGGGGTATTACAGGCACTAAACAGAAGGCTTTCCAAAAATATAAACAATGTGGGGAGGGGGTAGATTGGGAAACCTGGAAAAATAAGCAGAACCACATTAAAAAGCTAAACAGTGGAGCAAAATCAAATATTGAACATGGGGTTGCAAAGGAGCTTTCAGCTCACAAGCATTGGCCAGACCTGTCCTACCTGGGCAAGAGCCAAGGCCAGGGATGCGGGGGGCTCAGTGGACTCAGCCTGTGCCATGATGGGGTCCTGGTTAAATGTAGCAGCCTGAGCCACAATGACCAACATCCCCCTCCAGAGATCAGGCAGGAGATAAGAGGAGGAAATATCCCTTTAATGAGTATCCTAAATGCATTAGACACTAAGCAGATGTCCTCCACCCAAGATATCCTAATATCTGAAGTAATAAAAGGGATCTGTAGCTAAAAGACCACGAAGCAAAGCTCCTGAAAATGTGCAGGACCTGGGTGTCCAAGAGTAGCTGAAGGATCCGACTGTGAATGTGTGCAGGTGATTTGCACAGAGGCTGGGCCAGCAGAGTCTCACTGTAAGCAACAACCTACAAGAGCAGGAAGGGGTCTGCAGTGCTCTTACCCACTGCGATAGAAATCAAACCCACCTCCACTGCAGCCAGTGGGCAATGATGTTTCCAGGAAAAGGAGGAGTGAAGGCAGGGATCTTTCTTTTGGGAAATAACTAGAAGTCAGAGTCTAAAATAGTCGTGTAATTCATCTTCAGCCCCTTATTCCACTTCCTGCAGGGCACCTACGGAAGAGTAGGCACGATGCTCCCTGTCCAGGCTATGGGTCTCTTCCCTGCCTGCAGTGAAGCCACAGCAATTCCCAGGTCCTCTCCCAGGTGAACACACCAGGAGCTTCAGTTCAGAACTGTCGATTTGGCACATTAAACTCTGTGTACTCATTACTAGCACTGCGCCTCATCCCTTCAGTTGCTGTGGGCAGCCCTTGTTATGAGAGCTGCCACACAAAAGAGTCCAGAAAGAGCAGCAGTCCCCCAGCCAGGCTGGTGCAGAGGGCTGGGCACTGATGCTGAAGGCACAGATGGTTTCCAGGAGTGATGTCTGGCAGAGGAGCAGGGTGTGCAGCTGGAGCATCCTCAGGTATCACTGTTACATCTGTCAGGACCCATCCAGATGAAGTAGTGTTGGTCCACCCAGCTCCTCCTTTGACAAGTTTCCATTGGGGAAACTGAGGCACAGGCAGAAGGGGAGAAAGTCAGAGCTGAAACCAGGAGGAAGCGGTGCTTCCACCCTGGACATCTGGCCCACTCTCTCCACCAGCAGCATAGTGACAGACCTCGTAGGTGTTCACTGAGGGCCTATTTTTAATCACCTTTCCACTGGCTTTTTGCAACGCTCTGTTCACACTTGCTCCGTGAAAAAGGATGTCAGAGCAGATTAACAGCTGGTTCCTGCCTGCTCCAACAGCTCTGACAATGCGTCCCTTCTTCTCAAGGTGACAGGAACATGCAGCTGCCTAATGGGTACAGAAGTGTCTATTCTTTCCCAGTGACATTTATTGTGAAATATCTGAGTGGGACTGAGAGACATGCAAGGCTTTCCCTGCCTTATCAGGCGACCCTGGTCAGTGTCCTGCTGTCAAGGACTAAAGTAATTTATGTCAGAGCTGCAAGTGTTTACTTATCTGCCCTAGCGCCCAGCTCAGCCCAGAGCAGCCAGACTGGCTCCGGTGGGGCTCACCAGCCTTTTCCTGCTGGTGAGAAAACTGGGTGCTAGCCCAGTCCCAGCCAAAAGCCTTCCTGCAGCACTGGTGCAGAGACACTTGGCAGCGTGGATGGAGAGGCAGGGCAGAGACATCCCAGGGCTGAAGGGACCAAAGCAAATGCCAGGCAGTGGCAGGAGCATTTGTACAGGCAGTGTGGGCTGAGAGGGGTTTACTGCTGGTGGGGAGCAATGTCCAGCTGGTGGAGGCTGTGGCAGATCCCTGCCATGGTTTCCCTGGGATCTCATGGAAAGCTGTGGGAAAAGTTCTGCTCAACAGTTTTGTGCCCTCCTGGTTTCTCATCTTAATGGACCTCTGAGGTTTCATTGAGTGGATGGTTGCAAAGACAGAGAGGCTCCAGGGAGGTAGAGCTGTTGGGTGCAGAAGCCCAATGCTGGGGACCATCCCAGCTCAGTAACAACTTGGTAAGGGCATCCCAGGCCCCCATTGAGCCTCTTGGGTGGCTTTAAAGGACATCCCCAGTGCTTCTGTCTTATGTCATGGCAAAAAAATGGAGATTTTAGTGCATCTGGCCCCGATAGTCTACAACTTTCCCTTAGATTTGGTTCCAAAACTCTCCGGTTTTATAAAGCAGCATGATTATCCTGGCAGCCCTCCCCCACACCGGCCCACATCCATCATCCCAAACTGGGGGTCAACTTTCATCTAGTCTGGAAGCGCACATCCTTCGTGGCACGGGAGAGATGAACACAGGCCTGATAGCTCTGCTCCCGCGGGTGACTCCTTCCTGATGTATGTGCCCAGAGATAAATATGAAGCTATGGTAGTTTCCTCTCCACAGCTCCCAAGCTCTTGTTTTCAGGCTGGGAAACCTTTAACCAGTTGGGATGTCGCGAACAATAGATTAAAGAAGACAAGCTATCTCTTGCTAAATGAGCTGTTACTCTAAATCAGGGGTTTGGGGGGATTTTTTCCAATCCAGGGCACTCCTCAAGAAAAAAAATATTCCACTGACATGGTCTTTCTCTTGACAAATATGTTTCTGTGCTGCCTCCTTTCTCCACCAGCAGGACGTGATCAAAGGGCTGTGCTGGGGAGGAGTTGTGAGTGCCTGGGGTGCCCATAGGGCCCTTGGTCCTAGGACATCCCTGCTCAGTGTCACTGTCCTAGATGCTGAGGGACCCCACACATGCTCTGAATACTGCAGCGATGCAAAATGCCTTGGAGATGCTCTTTGAGGAGGGAGTTCTGTAGCCGTCACCGTGCCACTGATCGCTTACTCTGCTCCCACCCAGAGACATGGATGGGCTTGGGAAAGATGGGTGCAGGAGAGAGTTTGAACCCTCTGTACCACCTCCACTTCCCTATAAGCCCATCCATTCTCACTGACCTGTGACCTAAAGGCAGCTCCTCAGCCCCAGGCTACCTGATGTTGTGCAAGTCTGAGGAGCAGGCAGGGCTGTGGGATGTGCTGCAGGGATGGCAGAGCCAAGGAGGCTCCAAAGACCTCTGCAATGTGCCCTTCACCTGAGAGGAAAAACACATGTCTGCAGCAGGGAGAGCAAGAGCCTGATGTCTGCTTGGCCTTTTTTTTTTCCGGTTTTCCTCAAATACCGTGAGATTTCTTAACCGCAGGCTGATCCTAGGCAGGGTAACGCCTCCTACTTCTTGGTCAAAGCCCCAAGCACAGCAATAACACCCGCCCCGGCACTCGCCCCTCTGCCAGAGGCTCCTATGCAAAAGCACGAAAGCCTCACTCACAGAAAAAAATTAATTTTAAAAAAAATCAGATATTTATTATGCCTTTGATGTTCCATAAGAACAGTTGTGGCTTCTGCTTAGTCTCCGATGTCCGATTGACGGTTGTTTATTAGTTTTAAAATAGCTGAAATTCATGTCAAACATTCCGCATGTTAGAAAAATGTTTATGAAGTGTTATCATCGTTTATTTAACTGTGAATGTTTGGGAAACCGGCATAAAATATAATGGACCACACAAGGCTCTGAGCTCCGAGCGGTAGGAACGGTTTATGGACCATGGGGAGGAGTGATGCCACCTTCAGCCTCATGGAGAGTCCAGTTGTGTCTGGACCGGCTGTTGTGGTATCAGAAGACCAAGAGAACAGGGTTTGGGTTTAAGGACTTTCCTCCAAAAGAGTTTACTGAGCAACACTCACAATTTTTGCATAACTGGGTTGAGCACAGGTTTTAATCCAGAGATTAAATCCAGGCAACTAGTGACAGAACGAGAGGGCAGGGCCTGAAGCTGCCAGCTTCAGGAGGGTTAGGTTGGATGTTAGGAAGCCCTTCCTCATGGAAAGGGTGATTAGACCTTGGAATGGACTGCCCAGGGCAGTGGTGGAGTCCCCATCCCTTGAAGTGTTGAAGGAGAGACTGGCTGTGGCCCTTAGTGCCCTGGTCTGGCTGCTCTGGTGATGTTAGGTCATGGGCTGGGCTGGATGAGCTCAGAGGGCTTCTCCAGCCTCAATGACTCTGTAATTCGGAGGGAAGGATTTCTTCTTGTGAGTCACAAAGGTTTGGTGATGGGCACAGAGCACCCTGTGAGCAATTTCAGATGCAGGATGCTAATATTCATGCATCATGAATAGTTACACCACTGCAGCAGAATATGTTCTGTGTTTACATTTATGGTGCTGAGGACACTGCAAAGTTTCTTTCTATTTGGGAAAAAGATGCCTTCCTACCTAGTTTGGATGACATTTTAGTCCTCCTTTCTCCAAAGCCCTGATCTCCAGCCTGGGAGTGTGCTGGCAGAGGACCATGCAGCCAGCGTCTCCTTATGTGGTCCTTAATGTTGCACCTTCCAAATGGTCCTTTTCAGTCCATTCAGCCAAATCTCTTTACCTTTAAGGAATCAGGGATGGTGCAGATAAATATCTGGAAGATAAGTATTATATTGCAAGATGACTCAGGAGCATCCAGCATCCATTCAGGACCACTGGGTAGTGTTAATGGCAGTAAACTATAGAACCATCCCTAGAAGCAGTGGCCATCAACAGCCACTTGCCAGGGATGGCTGCACACGGGAGATGGGAGATTAGGAATTCCCTTTTTCTTGACTTGCTCTAGATGATCCTGCTCTGGCAGGGGGATTGGACTACATGATCTTTCAAGGTCCATGTCAATCTCTAACATTCTGTGAAACCTGTGGGTTCAGCAGCAGGATGGGGGAAGTTGGAAATGCCAAGTTACTCTTCCCCGTGACTGACAGAGAAGAGGAACAATAGGAAGGGCATATTGTAGTCATTGGATTAAAATGCTTTTTGCCCCCCGATAAAACTGAACTCATGGGTCTCTAGATTATTTCTGAGTCCAGATCAACTCAGGAAGATTAGCCACAGGCTCAGAGGTTTTTATTCTACAGCTTTAAGCCACCACTTCTCCAAAGGTGCTCTGATTCTGTGAGATCTTCCTAAACACTTACCCAAGTACAGATTCAAAAAGGAACAATTCTCACCCAGATTAGTTGCTGTTATCTCCAACGTGTGAATTTGACAGCAAAGTGGCTTGTCTGTCTTTGATTTTATACTTGCCTCTTGGCATGCAGGTAGGTCTGGTTTAAGTGGCTTTGCTTGCCTCTTGTTTTACAACAACAAATTACTTTGTGCCTGTATCTGATGCCTCTGGGGCCTGATTCTGTTCCCATTTAATAACAAAACCCATTGATTTCTGTGGACGTGGAATGGCTAAAGGGAAGGATTCACACACTGGGTTGGTGGGAACCCCAGCTCAGCACTCAAGGTCATGCCCTCAGTCCCTCCTGGCACTACCAAAGGCACCAGCACTTTACTTCTTGCCTTTCCTGTCTCCTTCATCTCACCGTTTTTTCTCCTCTAATCATAAAATTCCCACTTTTAATATTTTAAACTCTTATTTCTCATAAAACCCCCAAGTATGAAAATTTCTTTTAAAGAAATATACCATTAATGTATCTTTATGATGTGCAGCTGATGCTCACAGCATGGGCTCTGACTTTTTTATGTTCCCTACTTGTCCTTGAGACATTTTATTTTGACACCATATCCTCATATTCTAAATTAAACCATATTTTTATTATCTGTTATATGGCAGCAGACAGCAGTGCCTTAAAGCCGTTGTACAGCTCCTCGTGTCCATCTCAAGGCACCTTCCCCTCTTCCTCCCCACTCCCCCCATCCTTCCACCTCACCAAAAAAACATGGATCAAGTTCTCCCTGCTGACAGCAATTTACAGTCCCCATTAACAGTCATATAAATTCCAGTGGATCAAGGAAGCTTGGAGTATATTATATTCAGGCACAGCTAATAGCTCTGGGCTAATTGCCATCTCGTGTTTCTGTGCAAGCCCCCACTGTTTATGTCTTCAGGACCAGCAAGCAGTAAAACAAGTTTCCAGGTTCCCCCAGTCACCCAAAGAGGGTCAGAGCCGCTGGCTCCAGTAGCAGGCGAAGGGCTGGAGGTGGCACTCATTTCCCATATTTAATGTGAGCTGCTCCTGCACTTCAGGAAATGGGATCACAGAAACCTTTGGGTTAGAAAAGACCTTTAAAATCACAGAACCAGTAGGGATTGGAAGGGACCTTGAAAGATCATCCAGTTCAATCCTCCCACCACAGCAGGATCCCCTAGATCAAGTTGCACAGGAACATGTCCAGGAGAGTTTTAAACATCTCTAGAGAAGAAGACTCAACAAACCCCCTGGACAGCCCATTCCAGTGCTCTGTCACTCTCACTGTGAAGAAGTTCCTTCTCATATTGATGTGGAACCTCCTACGTTCCAGCCCACACCCATTGCCCCTTGTCCTATCATTAGATGCCACTGAGCAGAACCTGGCTCTATCCTCCTGACACCTGCCCTTTCCATATTTATAAACATTAATGAGGTCACCCCTCAGTCTCCTATTTTCCAAGCTAAAGAGACCCAGCTCCCCCAGCCTTTCCTCACCAGGGAGATGCTCCACTCCCTTAATCTAAAATCACAGACACGCTGCTGGGTCTGACCACCCTTCTGCATTAGTTGTATGGAAAAAACAGTCAACTTGGGGTGGTGGTGGTTATCATCATGTCTTGGTTGGGATAGCGAGTGGCTGGTGGCTTTGGTTCCCGCTATATATAAATGATTTATTCATATAATTATCGTAATAATAGGCTATTACAGATAATCTATCATTTTCTTTTTGGGAATCAGTAGGCTGAAAGGTTGATTAATAGGAATATTTACTGTGGAATCCCTGATGGCTTGGAAAGCTGGATTAATAGCTATATTTACCATGAAGTCTTTGCTGAGAGATAAACACGTGTTAATCGTGGAATGTTTTGGGTTGGAAAGGACCTCTAAGGGTCACTTAGTCCAATGCCCCTGCAGTGAGCAGAGACATCTTCAACTAGATCAGTTGGCTCAGAGACCTGTCCAACCTGGCCTGGAGCGTCTCCAGGACCATGTTAATGGTCAAAGGAGTTTGCCAATCAGGACACTGCTCACCCTGGGGTGGATTGATTTGGTGGTAGCAGCAGGAGAAGCTATCTCCTTCTTTCAGCCTACAGCAGAGGAATTGTTTGTGTAGGAACTGGAACGCATGAGCTCTGAGAGTAGAGCTGGAAGGACCATGTCTGTGTGCTTCCCATTATGCTGGTGGTCGAGTTCCAGGTCCTGCCTGAGGAACCCATGTCAGCATCCCTGGAGATATCATTCAGACAATGCTGAATCAAAATCAGCATCACCTCTTGAACCATCGTGGCCATTTGCAGAAAGGGGAGTTGTCACACAGGAGTGTCAGGGTTCAGTTCTGAAGAGAGTTTCATCGGGGGATTCCTGAACCTCTCCAGGGAAAACTGCCTGAGTCCAGGGAGAATCCAGGTGATCTTTCCCATGTGCTTTTTCTCTTCCCAGTGACACCAACCAAAGGCTACTCAAGGGATGCAAAACTCAGCATCTTTGTGACGTAAATCCCCTTCATATGTCATCTCACCAGGACTTCTCCGAGGAGGGGACTCTGCTTTGTTGGAGAATAAATCCAGAGTGGAGGAAAATTCTTATGACTCTGGATTTTCCTAGGCAAGACCCATAGTGCTGTAACAACTAATGCTAAGTCAAGTCTTTTAGATCCTGCTCACACAGACAGTGATACAGCAAAGTCTTTGGAGCAGGATGTGATCGCTGCAAAGTCTCTTAGTGAGGTTCTGAGGCAACTCAGCGTTCCCCAGACCTACAAGTCTGCTTGCCAGTGGATCCCCAGGGGGAATCACCCCTTGGTGATGGGTTTGTGGGTAGTTTGTGCCCTTTACATTGAGGCAGAGGGTTCTGGGTGCCCAAGGGAAGGGCATCAAGGTGTAGTTACAGATTTATATCATCAAGTCATCATCTGGTGTGGTGGAGGTCACAGGGACAACTCCTTGGGGAAATAGGAATCAGCCAAGCGGGTTTGTGCAAGTAGAAGTGACTGCTTTGTGCAAACAACTCTCCTGAAAAGCCCAAGCAGAGCTCAGTACTGGGAAGAGCAGGCAGGACACCATGGCCCCAAATCCAGAGCTATAAGCTGGGAGAGATGACAACTGAAGAAAACCCAGTGTCCCCATCCGATTCCTCAGGGAGGAGATGTTGCCCCAGTGCCCAGCGTGACTATGCATCAACAGCAGGTGCCCCACCAGCCACCCTACAAGGAGTGAAGGATCCCCAGGACCCCAAATACAACACGATGTGAGCAGTAGAGACTGTGCAGCCTGTCCTCCCACATCCCCACCCACTCTTCCTCCAAGATTCATTGCAGCCTGATGTCTCTTCCTCCACCACTTGTTTGCAAGCCAAAAAAACAGTTTATTTATTATTATTTTATTAATTCCTTTGGGAAATGAAAATGAATCCTCTCCATCAGGTGTATTCTTAATAAATCCTGTGTGAGCTCATGCCTTTCATGTCAGTGGGGTCTGTCAGCAGTGTTTGTTCATGATTGATTCATCCCGCCCCGAGCTGGGGGATGGTTTGATTATGGCACAATTAAGGCTGACAGGGTTATCATATGACCTCTGGAAAAACTGTAAAGCACTTTCCATCTTTGGCAAGATAGATAGATAAAGATTGAGGGGATGCTTTGGTGCAAGGACTGAAAACTTCAGCCGGGGTGGGACAGCTGGGAGGGGTGCCCATGTGCTCCCACGTTGAGGATGGAGCTGGCTGTTGGTTTGGGGCTGCCCACTGGCAGTGAGGCAGCAGGACTGGACACCGCATGCAGAACCTTGGCTGTTCCATCACCCTGGCCACCATCCCCATCAGTCTATGCTCCTGGCTTTCTGCTTGGAGATGCTGGAGCTCACTCCAGGACACCTCATTTACACCAGGCCCTGCTAAACATGGAGCCAGGGACTGAGCTTGTGGCTGACTATTGGCCACTGCAGACAGGCATTCCTGCACACCCCAAAATCTGAGCAAATCATTGTCTTTTGAAGGCAAAAGAGGAATATGTGTGTGCAGCTGCCAGCTCTCCTGCACCCAAGGAGAAACACCCATGAGGTGTCAGAGATGCTGACCCCAAACCCCATTATCATGTGTTGCAGGTACCCCAGAACCCATCCTGGCTGGGACCCCAGACCCAGCCTGGCTGGCACTCCACACTCTGCAGCAACACCTCCTTACAAACCTCATTTTCACGTGTTTCTGACTGCATTTCAGCATGGAGAGTGGGCCAAATCTATTAATATCGGGTGGGAGTTTCACCCTCCCACCCCAAACACGCTCGCCCGAGCTGCACCTCTCCTTCCCTGGAATCCACTGTCATTCCCAGCTATTTGCTGACTCGCTCACTTCAGCGTCTTTCATCCTCCGCATCCCTCCCAAAACATTTTTTCTGACTATTTGAACTAAAACTCTTTCAATAGTTCTGTCTCTTTTTTTTTTTAATTTGGAAAAAAGTTCATTTTCTGCTACAACTCTTCCAGAAGTTATCAAGGTGAAGTAGGAAACATTTGCGTTTGCTAGGAAACTGGAATTTTGGGGGGATGAATGTGCCTGGCAGTGAAGGATTTGCTGTTTTGCCATGGTGACTGCCTGGCCTTGGGTCTCTTCTGGGCCACTACTAAGGGACAACAAGCCTGAAGTTCTTTGGCCAAGGTATTTCCAGGAGCTGTTAAACATGCCTTGGTTTTAGCCAAAAGTTCCAGGAATGAAAATAAAGAGGACACCACTTACTTTTCTCTTGTATTTTTGTTTTGACCACTAGAATCATTATTACCATCACCTAAGATTGTTTGGCAAATGTGGATTTTCTCTTCCCAGTAAAGAACCCAGTTTCACTACAGCCAAGTTCACATGAGGGTTTTCCCACTGAAGTTGCTTTTAGCAGCCCTTTTTCTCGGCCGTATCCTGCAGCCCCATCCCTAAACCACCACTTACCACCAAAAATCCCAGCAGAGGAAACTGGCCATTTCCTCTTTTTTTCATCAAGGTTTATTTTTTCAGGTTGGACTCTTGGTCATCTCCTCAGAGATGTCCAACTAGAGGGACCCCAGGTAGGCTGCAGCTTGGCTGTCACGGGTTTGTGGAACACAGTTCTCCTGGACATGGGAAGGGAGAAGCCATGAGGACATGGATGCCAAATGAATTCAGGTTTTCACTTGTGTGATTTTGCAGTAAAACCCAAGTTCAGTAAATTGATTTTTGTAGTAATAAAAGCTGAACACTCATAACCCCCAAAGCGATAAACATTTTACTGCTGTTTAGAATTTATATTTTATTTCTAGTCTTTTCCTCAGATGTGCCCTGAGGGGGAGCATTTTATGTGCAGCTCTATAAATGAACTGAGTGCAAATATTTTTATTTTCTGCTAAGTATCAAAATTCTGATGCAATCTCATGAGGCCAAATGCACTTCTTAAAAAGTACAGAGAGCCAGCACACAACTGGGCTGGGAGGTTTTTTCTGAAGAACAAGCAATATCAGTAAATAATCCAGGCGCCAGGCACTGGGCAAAACAGACTGGACACACTAAGTACCAGTCTCTAGTCTTGCCCCTCTCATTTCCTGATGTTCATCTAGAATTGATCAGGTTATTTTCTGTGTTTATGAGTTCCTGTAACTCCTACTCTAAGAGCCAAAGGAGATGTTGAAGTGCTTCAAGAGGAATTGGATCCCCCCAGTTCTTGGATCAGTGTTTCCCAGTCCAGAGCTTAAGGCCAAGTGTGCCCTACCAACAGGGCCTGGAGGCTGGGAGTGGTGCTCAGGTGATTTCCACCCATGGAGAAGCTGGTCCACCTTCTTAACTGAGGTTATTAATTTCTAGGAGGATGTGGCGAGAGGACATGCAGTGCTCAGTCAGAGACCTGGGAAGTCCCAGGATGTTGAAGCTTAAAATACCAACCCAGTGATGGATGAGGAAACTATTACAGGTGCATTTTAGAGATTTCTGAGATGTCTGAGCTATAACTCTTCTCTCTTTACAAGCCCCAGGTAGCTGGATTCGTGGCAAAAAAGTAATACATTGGCTTTTTATGCAAAGGGATAAAAGAAGCAATACATATAAATGATATTAGTGCTCTCTAAACCACCCTGGAGACATTCCTTCTGTTAAATGTCTGTGACAGGTACAGATGACATCTCATAAGGTGACCCAGATGATTCAGCACTCGGCTGCTCGTGGGTACTGTAGCCGCGGATGTCTCTGCAGCAGTAATCTCCTCGTGCTGTGCAGTGCCATCAGGAGACGTGCAGTGGGTTCTGTGTATGTAGACGTCAGGTTTTGGCAAGCTCTCTTCACCATTGCAATGGCCCAGAAAGCTTGACATGGGCAGTGAGCCTTGTTCGTGCGTTGGCACCAGATAGCCACTGGGGTGCCAGGGCCTCCAATATGCTCCATTTACACTCTCATTTTATTTGCATTTAAGATTAAGACCCACTTCTGTCCTACGCCAGCACAACGAAGGCAGGATGTGACCTGGAGAAACTTCCTTCTGCTTGGCAGCAGCTCTGAAATTGCCTTTTCATCCACAAATGCCTACAACAAGCCCTGCTTAATGAATCAAAGTGTTAATTAACACACACATAAATTCAGCAGCCCTACCAAGATGATGGCTGGGCCCTCTGGTACTATGAATTCCTCCCCCTCATCATCATCACATCTTCTGACTCTCTCCTTCATTAGTTTTTATTTGATGATTTAATACCATCGTTAGCCAAAAAATTATCAGCACTGGTGTGCACGCAGAGCAGTCTGTGAGTAATGTAAAACACAAGGCAGTTCACCCTGCAGAGATGTCACACAACTGAAGAACTTTCTCCCGTGTTTGCACTGAGGGCTGGGTGATCACGGAGACCCTGCGCAGCACTGGTGGCCAGTGCTTGACTTCTATAGCCAGAAAAGCCTACAGTCCCAGCAAGTCTGAGTGACTGCTCTGGTTGAACCCATTCCTGGACATGGGCTGAGGAGTTCCAGACTGAAGATAAACCCCTGGGTTGGTATGTACCTTCCAGGGTGGCTTCATCTGCTCATCAGTGTTCACTTGACATGTTCCTATCAGTCTGGGGAGTTTTGGGGACCCAACATCAATCACCACAGGGAGAAGTGTTTGACACTGGAGCCTCTGGGTGGGCCCAGAGTAGTTGCTTTTCTTTGGTAATGAGGGAAGATTACACAAATGATTAAGCCTTTATTTACCATTAGTGACTTGAGTTTACCAAGCCAGAGCACTGATGTGTCAGCCCCACATACTGAGGACTCATCCTGAAGCATTGGCAGGCAGGAGAGCCCTCAGGCAACCACAGAATTTGGCTTCAAAAGGGACTTTTGGAGGATGGATGCCTACCACCCTGGCTCTCTTGAGCTGCTGTTGGTCCTGCCGCAGCCGTTGCCTTTTCTAGATTTGGCTGGGATGCTGAGCAGAGAGGAACATGTTCAGCATCCCAGCCACTGACAGCTAAATGTACACACAGCCCAGAGAGCTTGTGCACAAGATAAAGGAGAGAAAACATCTTGAGAGAAAACACAGGATTTCTCCCCCTCCCATTCTTCATCCTTGTTGACTTCTGATTGTGATCTCCCAGCCCACCAGGCGGGCGGCTCCTGGCTGCCATCCCTTGGCCATGGGGCTTTCAGAACTGCTTTCTGCAGGGTAAAGTCACCTTTCCCAAAAATTCTGTCATCCTGGAGATTCCTTACAGACTCTGTGGGGTTTGCAGGTGAAACAGGCTCCCTGTGGTCTTTGCCTCAGTTGTTGGGAGCCACTGGTGGCTCCAACAGGACAAGATCCCAGTGCTAGCACTGGACCACCCCTCAGCCCCCCAGTTCTCTCAGCATCTTTCTGCCTTGCACAAATGCCTTTTCTTTGGCTTTGAGAGAGGGAAATGTTTCTGGATCTAAACCAAATATTCAAACTCCTGCTTTCTGGCATCCAAAGAAACCCAGAGGGGTTTGTTTTGGGAGAAAGTGCTGGGGACTGAAGTGTGTCTGCACAGGTTAAAACCAGCGAAATAAAGATGCGGGGGGTGGGGGGTGGTTAGAGAAGAAAGCATCTTAGGAATGATGTTAATTATTTAGCACTAAGTGCTCTGAGCAAGACACCAGGAATTTTTTGTCCATCAGACACACAAGTTTGGATCAATCTGTGCTGCTTCTGCACTGCCATTAATTTCCAGTCCTGGAGCATCAGAGTTGCCAGAGGACCTGCCCGTGGCTGGGAACTGCAAGCTCTACCAGAAAACTTCTAGCCTCATCTCTTCTCTTCATGTAGGAGAAAAACCTTAGAAGCTGTTGCAGCCCCTCAGGAACCAGTTCCTTTGCCTGGCTAATAGGTGTCATCTCTCCCTCGTGGTGGGACCTCAAACCAGATCCCCTCACACTGAGCTTCAGGAGAGCTGCTGACTGTGACACAGGGACGGATGCAGTGAATGTGCACAAGGGCTTTCACTGATGGCCAAGTCCTGCTTCCAGCCCAAATGGCTGGAAGGCTGCACGTATGCCAGTGTGGGCAGGCTGGCTTCCCTAAATAGCTTTTTGGAGCTGGTTCTTGCAAGGTTGCCTTTCCAAAGGTGTCGGCACGATGTTTTGTTATGAAGAGCCGCACTGGTCCATCACACAGCATACTGTCCGCCCCAATAAGATCGCGGGGATGAAACAAGCTACAGGGAAATTAATTGGACAACTGCATTGATCTCCCCCCAGATCTGCAATCCTGTGTAAACACATACCCAGTGTAAGGTCAGCAGCTGCCCAGAGCTCTGCCATAGAAAAGCAGGGATTTCAGGGGTTTTCTTCTCTCCTGCCCCAGGCAGACTGAAGTCTCTCTGGACACTGCTGTGAGCTGTTTCCTTTTGAACACAGAGCTGTGAAGGGTTTAAAATCAGGATTTTCCACAGGCTGCTTTGCTCCTGCATGCTTCATTTTCTTTATTACTTTAATGCTCATGAAAGGCAAAACTGAAATGGGCTCTTTGTACCCCACAGCTCTGCAGCCCTTGGCTGCCACAAATGCCTCCCAGCATTTTTATCCTCTTGAAATACAGCCACTACAGTCCATCCTTTGGGACAGGGTGGCATCATAGATTCATTTAGGTTGGAAAAGAGCTTCAAGATAATCAAGTCCAACAATTAAATGTCTTAAGCCCACTGCTAAACCCTGTCCTCAAGCTCCAGTTCCACACAACTTTTAGTGGATTTGGAGTAACTTTAGTCCAACTGATCTGCCAACAGCAGAGAGAAAAAGGATCAACCACTTCCAAGCAGGTGGAACCAGCATCACCAATTAAGCAGGAATTTGCTTTAATTAATTCTCTACAATCTTGATTTTCTATTAATCTTCAAAAGTGAAGTAAAGCTGTGGGGTTGGGGTCTCCGCATCAACTTGGAACCAATGGGTCTGCTGGGATTTGCATCCACACCCAGGTTCCACTGGACCAGCAAAGCACAGCACCGAGAGATGAGGGGAAAGGATTTTGCTGGTCCTGCTAGAGAATGGAGCAGGCTTTGCTAAGTCCTGATATGGATTAATAAGTGAACTATTCATCTGATAGGGACATGAGGGACATTTGCAGGTATTCAGCCCCACTCCAATTCAGTCACACCACTTGGCTTTATCTCTTTGCCCGAGTAACACAAACATTTATGGAATTACATTTTAAGGCTTTTAAAGGTGTATTTAGAACATGTTTTCTTTGAAGTGTTATCTTTGCAAGCTCTCATACACTGATAAAACCCTGTGTTTCGATGCCTCACAATGAGCACTCGGGAACTGTTGGTTTAGAGATCCCACTCACTCCCTTTGGCCAGAGACTGAGCAGCCTCTGCAAGGGCTGCGCTTCAACCTGCACCACTGGCCTTCACCGCAGCCCTTTCCCAGCAGAGAGCAAAGCAGCAGCAGAAAGTCTGATGTGGTGGGACTGATGTGGTGGGCTGAGATTTGGAGTTGGGTAACCTCCTCAGACACTGAGTAGCTCTTCCAGGACCATGAAGCTTTAACCCAGTGGAACAAGAGTGCTGGGTTTTTGCAAACGCTGCTGCCCGTGAGCTCCGCTGGCCTCTCTGGGAGCCTTCAGGAGAAGGGAAACAGCACGGCAAAACAAATGACTTCACTCCAGGCTGGTTCCATTTAGCATCCCCATCCCTTCTCCCGGCCCTGCCCAGAGATGAAGACATTGTTCAACAGCTCATCACTCACCGGCAGGCTCCGAGCAGGCAGCCAAGGCACATACCCCAAGCCTCATCCTGCAAGCAGAAGTCTTGACCCAAAGCTCCTTGAGATCCATGGAAAGGCTCCAGTGGATTTCTATAGGTCTTGGATCTTAGCAAATGTTGGCAAACTCCATCAGAACTAATGGGAACGTTGCTGGCAGCTCAGGCTGGAGGGTCAACTGAAGGAAGAAAATTCATTCATCAACCAAGAGGATTTGTCTTCCCTTGAAGTTTCCAAGGAGTTTCTTAACGGGGTGCTCATGGACATACCTTCCAGGGAGGAGAGACGCCTCTACGTTCCATTTGAAATACCAACAGCTCCGGATTGGCAGCGACGGTACTGCAAATAGCTTGAAGGGGTGTAAATCTCTCTCCCTATCCCCTTTGCCCCTTTTCTGGCCCTCCTCAGCTCCACGAAGGCTGTCTGGCTCCTGACCTACACCCTTGCCTGGAGCCGAAATCTCAGTGCTGGAACCCAGCCACGCTCGCCCCAGCCCCACTCAGCCACCCTTTTGGAGTTACTTTCATTCATTTTCTTCTCCCCAAACATAACCCCCTCTCCAAAATCACCAGGCACGACTTGTCTGAACGTACACCAGACCTGATAAGGCTTTGGCAACCACAAGAATAAATTGCTTTAATAAAAATGAAAACCATTTTTGCAGGGAGGGGATAGGGGAGTAGAGAGGGAAAGGAAGGGAAGGGGAGAAAAAGCAAATGGGAAAATAATGTTCAGGCGTGGGCACATGTGATCACCTGGCAGGAAGAGGTATTTGCAAACCAGGGCATAAATCATGGGGCTGCAGGCAGCTGGGCCAGGCATGGAGGCAGGCAGAGAAGCCAGTCACCTCCAGGCTTTATTTGCAGGTTTGTTTCTGCAAAGAGCATGAAGTGGGTGTTGCTTTCACTGGATGATGGAGAGGAAGTGACTAACATACTCCTCCAGAGGACCTGCAAGGAGGACCTGGCTCCTGGGACCCAGCAGCCCGTGGCTGCAGCAGTTTTGCAGTGATAGGGGTGCTTGGACCCATCTGGGCAGGCCAGGCAGATGGAAGGGAGAGGGAGGGTTTACAGAAATCAGCCCCCCAGCCACACTCATGAGCTGAGTGTGTTTACTCAGCATTTTCTCATGCCAAGACAAGCCAATAAAGCAGGAGAAGGGACTCTACAAGGACCACGGCTGGAAAGTCGTGACTTGGACACAGCCTTTGGCTTGGTTAGCGGAGTTGGCCAAATAATCCAAGCTTGCAGGAGGAAATTTCACCGAGGTCCTTGTGAATATATCAGATGACATGGTCTTCGTTTTGTGCTTCAGAGGAAGGGAGGTAAATCCCAGGTTTGTACTGCTCAAGCTGCAGCATTGCAGGACTGCATACACCATTCTGCAAGAGCTGCTTGCCAGGCATGAGGCCCTAGGGCTAGTCTTACATTTCCAGAGGTTTTGGCTGTAGAAGGAGAACATCACTTTGCTAGCACCAGCAGAGCAACTTGCCCATGTAAAGGCAGTGCTCGTTTCAGTCCTTTTATTCACCTTCTAGGTTTGGAGCCTATGGGAAACATCTGCTAGGGAGTTTTGCATCCTAACTTGGTGTAGAGCTGCATTTCCCCGCCCCAGAGTTGATCAGCCATCACCACCAACCAACGAATTAGGTTTTCTATGGTTTTTTTTCCTAAAGAAAATAATTAGGTAACAGGAGGCTGGTGAGGAACCAGTGTTGGGTTGGTGGCACTGCGTGCTCCACAGCTGGTTTGATATTCACTCTTTCCACTTCAGCTGGACTCAGTCAAACCGTCTCTTCCTGCCTTTCACTGTGGTGTGACCACTTTGCTGCTGGTTTTCCATCATGGGGAAGAGGAGATGGAAACAGAATGAGGAAAAAAAAACCCCATTTTGACACTTTGGGGTGTCCAGGTGCTGCCCCACTGGAGATAACACATTGAGTAGAGCTGGGAAGAGGAGTGCGATAAGGCATCTCCCTTTCCAAGGATCTGTGCCAGAAATGAAGTTCAAAATAAGTTTTCTTCTTTTTAGGGCCAAGATATTATTGATTAATTAATTACAAAGGGATAAATGACATAGTTGTGTGTTGCGGATAAACCATTTAGAGCCTACCACAAACCAGAGTGCTGTCATCTTTCCCCAGCTCTCAGGAGTAGGAGCCTTTCCAATGCAAAGCTTTGCTAACGAAGCAGTTGTGAAAAAATATTTACTGCCAGAGTTCCCTCGATTGACATTCGCATCTTCTGCGATTTGCCAAACCCTCAGTGCAGTTGGAGCCATTTTCACAGGACTATAATTTACGGGAAGAGTTTTTCCTTCACTTTTCGGTGTCTGCTTAAAAAAAAAACCAACACAACTCCAAAGCATCTTTGGGTCTGAAATTCACACTTAATTTTTTATTTCTATTTGGCCAGAGAAGCAGGGAGGGGCAAGGGAAAATGGATGTTGTAGGAGAGAGAGCAGAGATGGAGGAGTATGAGATAGGAAGGACTGTATAGTGCAGAGTTTCTCAAACTGTGGGTCATGACCGCTTAAAAGAGAGCCAAGAAGTGTCAGAGGACAGTGGGGTCTTCCCCAGTTCAGCCAAGCTGGAGGCAGCTGAAAATGGACCTGACTCTTCTCTCACCATGGTAAAAAAAGATGAATTTGGGGCAAGACTAGCATCCTGGTCCACAGGCTGCTCCACCACTCTCCATCCCTGGGAGGCAGGAGTTGGCTGTGAACAGTGAGGAAATGCTAAAAAATTCCTGATGGCATCAGTGTCCTGCTTTCAGAGAGAAGAAAAAGCAGGAGTAGAGGGAATGTAAACCCCAGCACATGCGACCTGTTCTTTCCCCACTTGAGTGATGGAATGAAGATGAATGAGCCAAAGAAAGGGCATTTTGGTGACGTTTAAGAAATGCTCATTTCCACGGGTCGCTTTGTTGGGAGAGAGGGAGATAACTTCTGGCACATCCTACCTGATCCCCAGCATGGAGCCAGGCACCACGTGCTCTGCAAGCCGCCCCATCCACGGAGCCAGTCTATTTTTCTTTAGGCCACAAAATAGTCATATATTGGGCTATTGGGAAAAATCCGAGCAGCAGCAATAGGAACAGGTGAATTGAGGTGGGATTACAATAACTTACAGGGTGTTTCCTGACTAGACAAGTGATGCCAAAGGCTGATATGGACTACGTTTCCATCATCCTTTTGCACCTCATTGAGAACAACTGTCACCCCCATTGCTGATGTCTTTGTATTCTCCTGCACACTTGCAGCACCTTGGAAGGGCAAGAGCTGCGCATCCTGGATGGTGTTTGCATCCCAGATGGTGCAGGTTCAGGAGGGTGAAGGAAAACTTGAGTCAGAATGGAAAGAACTCATCTGCTTCTCCTTCCAGTCAAGAGAACACTAACAGCTAAAGGGCAAAGCAGCACCAGTTGGAAGAGGTCTGGGCTGTGGGCACAGCTCACCAGGATGTGTCCAGTGCCAGAGCTGACAGTGCTGGTCAAAAGAGAATTTTTGTGGGAAATTTCCCCACTTTCTGCATGAGTCTGGACAATATCTTGCCATCAGACAGGTAAATAGCCAAAAATTGGCCAACTTGTTGATTTCTGAGTGTCTCAAAGTTGTGCTGGTTTTGCACAGCACGTTTGACAGTGCTGGTGTGACACAGGCTTTCGGCTGGATCCATCACCTACTTCAAAGCACCACACATTTATCTGCCATCAGCATTGACTTGGAATCTCCACAGCCATGTCTCATGCAGGTGGGTCCTTTGATTCATGAAAGACCTGCCTCAGAAGCACTGATATCCTTACTCCAAACAACCCTTCCAGAGCTATCCTTGCCCTGCCCAGAGTGCTGCTGTGCCAGCGGGAGGCTCTTAGGGCTGGGCACTTCACTGTGGGGCTAAATGTTCAGAGGTTTCCAAAGGTTCATCCTCTGCCTAGATACGCATTTTTGCTCTGATTTGCTGATTGTGACAGGAAGTTTGCAAGTAGGTAGCTCCTGGCTGTGAAATCAGTGAGATGACTCACAGAAGCCAAGTTACACTGTCCAGGAGCAGACGGCAGGAGGAAAACCAAAGCAAAAATTCCATTTACTCAGTCCATGCCGCCAGATCTCTTGCACCCTTCTCCCACCTGATCTGCCTTTACATCTTTCACTAACAGAAATTTAAGGCAGGAAAAATAACCAGAAACCTTCTCACGTCATTTTTCCAGGTGGGTCCCTGGGTCTACCCTTTGGGTCCAGCACCAACCCTTTGTATTCAGCACCCAGCGCTACTCGGGACCCCCGCAGACCCTCGGGCTCTGGGATCCTGTCCCGAGCGAGCCGCTCAGCCGCGTTCGGTGCAGGCAGCGATGGTTGCGAAGCCGGCGAGCAGCCTCTGGTGGCTGCTGGCCGCATTGGTGCTGCTGGTTGTACGTCCTGCTTGCTGTGTGTGCTGCCTGCTGTGCAGGTTATGAGCTGCCCGGGGTGGAGTAAATATGGGAATGCTTGATTATCCCATTGCAGTACCCGCCTGGTTGTGTTTGTGCAGCTCCCCATGATGGTTCTGCCTGTTTCTTGCCCGTCTGCTGTGGAGCAGAACCCTGCCGGAATGACCCCAGCAATGCTGCCCCATTCTGCTTGGAGAGCTCCAGGCATTATCCAGTGGGTTTGGTCTTGGGGGGTTTCATGAAAAGCCCAAGAGTATTTGGCTCTGAAGTGCTCTCACGCTTCAGTCAAATGTCCAGCATCAACGCTGGCCAGTCAGCATCAGGAATAGGGACTCATCCTCAGTAAAACAAATGCCACTGAGGCCATGAGCAAGAGGGATGTTTCACACCTCCCCTCCATGCTCATGATTTTGCCAGAGTCCTGAGGGCACTAATGGGCTTCAATAGCCCAGAGCAGCCTCACCTGGGGCTTTCACCCACATCTGTAGCTCAGGAACCTATTTCAGCCCAGCATGGGGAGAGGTCTTTCCCTTTCCCAGTGTAGGTGGAGGATGTCAGTCTTCAGCTCTGGCCACATCACCATGACCTTGCCTGATGACCTGAGCTCCCAGATTAATGTGCTTGTGATCTCCAGATCTGCTTTGCTCCTCACTCAAGTACTACAGCCCAGATCATGGGGAGGATCCCCCTGGGTCTCTTTAGTCTTCTGGAGTCCTCTTTGGGTCAGATTTAAGTAGACTTCAAAGCCATGTGCAGAGAACAACCAGCTTGGGGAATATGCGCTGTTTGGGTGGATGATGGCAGAGGCTAGAGATAGCTCCCATGGAGCAGGCAGCTGCCCAGCTCAGATCGCTCCTCATTCCTGCAGCTGGGCTGCCTGTGACAGAAGCATAGTGTTTCTTCCATGAGTTCAGTCACATCTTTTCCATCCAGCAAAAAAAATCTCTGCTGCAGGTCATTCCTGTCTTGCACAGGGAAGATAACAGCTGGAATTTGGCAGGGGAGTGTTCGTGCATAGGGAAAAATGCGCCTCAGGTTACAGAAATAATCAATTTAGAGAAGGGCCTTTATTTTCATTTTTTTGTTTTTAAAAATATGGATTCAGCCTAATGCCCAGGTTCTGCTCTGGACAGCCATCCCCTGACAGATGCCCTCCAGAACAAGTTCATGGTACTTTCCCAGAAACATATGCCCACAGTCACTTTAGAGATGTTTTTGCCCTGAGTCCAGCTAGCGATCACCCTCTTCAGTGGCTGATAGATTCTGGCAGCAGCCTCTGACAGCTCGGCATGAACCAAATTGCTTTTTCCCAGATGCAATGATCTGACGCCCCTTCTTCCCCATGGCCCATTGTGGCACTGGTGCTGCAGAACTGCCCATGCTGCAGCACTCTGCCATCCCACTGGTTTCCCAGCTGCAGCTGCCTGTCTCGGTCAAATACCTCCACATTGTATTTGGGGTGGTTTTTTTGCTTAAAAGGTATTTTTCTTCTAGAAAAAGGGGTTTGAAATTACTTTTATTTAAGTTAACAAACCTTCTGGTTTCTCAGCCTGGAAGCAGAGCAGGCTTTGGTATACTCCTGGTTCCTCTAAGCAGTCTGGGGGATCTCCAGTAGTCACCAGAAGATAAAGTGAAGAATATTTTAAAGTGAATCTTGTTCTGAGTCTCCTACCCTGCCACAAGCAGCCACTGCCATGAAACACTCCCCTTGTCCTTTCCCTTCCCATACCCCTGTGAGAGATACTGTGGATAGAGTCACTGAACTGGTGGAAGCGGGTGAAACAGCACTGGTGCCCCCATGGTTCGTGATGCATGTCCCACCACTGCTGCTGGCATGTCTGGCTGCTGGATGTTCCCTCCCCAAGCTTTACACCTCCCTGTTACCCCAGTGCCGCTCCCATGATATCACTGGGCTGGTCTGAGCATGGATTGTGCTTCCATGTGGTTGCCACTAATTCCACCACTGAAATCATCAGCCTGAGCCACTGGACCATATCAGGCCATCGATCTAATTCCCATCTCCATTGGTAAAACTAAAAACCCAAAAGGAAATAGAGGATAAAAAGGCCAAGATCTTCCCTCTGCCCTTAACAGGTGGTTCATGAGAAGGTTCAGATGGAAATAACACCCTTCAGCCCCACGCTGTGTCCCTCTTGCAGAGGAACAAGACAGGAATTTCAAGTACGTAGAGCAACCACCGAACAGCCCCTACAGGTCTGCCCAGGACCACAGCTCACCAGGCACTTGCTTGTTTACCTGTCACCCATTTCCATGGCGTGGGCGTGCAGCCGCGTTCCTGGAGCCCCAGCTGCTCCTCGCTGGCCCGACCTGTCCACAGAGCTCAAAGCCACACTCTGGCAGCACTGCTGCACATGGGCACTGCCAGAGATGCTCAGCACTGCACTGGGCTTACTGGCAGAGCCAGCTCGGCAGCTGAGGTGTAAATCAGTGAGGTGATACTGCTGGTGGTGGATGGATGTGACGTTATACCAGCTGATGGCTGGAGACCTGGTTCAGGTAGTACAGAGCTGCCTTCCTCACACAGGAGGTACCAGAGGAGGAGGTCAGCCTCAGTGCCCCAGATCCCCTTCAAGCAAGAACTTTCCATATCCAGTGGCCCTGGAAATATCACAGAGGACCCACCCTCCCCGGCTTACGTGTCCTAATTAAGCAACAAGGACGCATCCCTCCCAAGCACAGGGCCACGCTCAGAGGTGGCTGTGCCAGCACAGTGGGACTCTGCGCTCGCTTGGCAGGAGCAGGAGGTGTCACCCCCATCTCAGATACGTAGGCAACAGTTTTTTATTGCTTTTTATCAATACCAGGATGATGGCAAGTGAGTACTCTTCTTGCTTTCACAGCCCCTACATGCTCTTGCTTTCTGCAGTGATGTGGGGGAAGGCTGTCCCTGCTCAGCCTGGGCAGCAGAATCAGTGCCAGCATTTTCCTGGGGGATGCTGAAAGAGCTGCACTTCAAAGGTTCAGCATGTGTCCATGTTGCCTTCGGCTCTACCAGCCCACGGTTGGGGTGGAAGCTGCTTGTGTCAGCAACTGGAGCCGGGAAGCAACTCAGGCTGAGCCAGGGCTGCCAGCCAGGATCGGCAACCGAGCCACCCAGCCTTTCCCTGCTGGTCTCCAAAGCATCCTCAGTCACTGCAAAGTGCCCCCAAGAGACCATCCAGGACCAGGGACTTCCATCCTGCTCTTGCAATTAGCCATTTACATCAATTTGGGCACATTGCTTCCCCTCTCTAGAGCTGTATGGACTGGGGGCTATTGTGTCCCCTGGGCTGTGCCACTCCAGTTTAGTAGGATGCTGCTCCTTGTCACATCTGATTTTTCTTTTTCCTCTTCCTCTCAGAAGAGGCCAAGTTACATAAACTGAAAAAATTCCTGTCCTAATGGTGGGTGAATTATTTAAATGGGCCTGTTTGCTAATGCGATTGACTTCACCCAACAGCACAGGTTGAACTGTAATTATGGGAAAACAATCAAATCTCTATCTGGGCTCACACCATACTGGTCTTGCCACTTTTCTCCTGCTATAGCAGAACCTGTTGGGCAGCTTTAGTTAAGCTGAGCCTCCTTTCTGCTGCTGGGGCAAAGAAATGCAAACCAGTAGAGCCAGTTAGACTGCAAAGAAAAATTATGGCTTATTGTCTGTGCAAGTTCACCCACACTGCTCACTCCTGTCTCCCGTGTCCCAGATGACCATCTCTTGATCACAGCTGAACTGAGCCAGAGGAGTCAAGGGAGAGACCCAGACACAGTCCCCCAACGTGAGTATTGTGCCTGCACATGTTTTTATCTGTCTCCTGGCATTCGGGGCTGTTACCAAGCTGGGGAGGGAGTTGGCGGGAACCCCACATGTGAAGAATTGCCCCAAATCCTCACAGCAGACTGCTGAGAAGAGCTGGCACTTGGTGCTGGCAGCCGGAGCCTGCTCCAGCTCCCATTCAATGGGCAGGGGCTGTCATGTCACAGGTTTTTTTGCTTTTCTGTCCCCTCTCTGAGTCCGTGGTGGAAACGTGGGGTTTTCTAGCAGCTAGGGAGCTGATGGCTTTTTGTAGTGCCAGCTCAGCGGGGGTATGGGGTGGGTTCAGAGTGGGTTGGAGCTGAGCTAGCCCCGGGGGACCCCAGAACTCTCCTTTCTAACTAGAACTTTTCTGGTGTTTCCCACTTGAGTGTGAAAGGTGATATCACTGGAGTCTGAATGCAAAGAAATAGCACCCAGCTCTAGCTCGGCTGAAGCGTGAGGATCAGAGCAGCCTGTGGGTGTCAGGGTTTTGGGACAGTCTGGTGTTTGTACCCAGAGAACAGGAACCACATGCAGCAAACCAACTTTTCTCTAAGCAAACGCCTTGGCTGTATGACAGCCAAGCTGTGAGCAGAGCTGGCTCCAGGCAGTGCTGGGATGCACAAGGGCAGTGTGTGGGCTGGCAGCGGTGCCCGTCCTGGGCAGGCAGCATCACTCACCTGGGTGTTAGTGCCAGGCACAGGGGGGCCATCACTCCCTTTTGCCCCTGATCCACCTCCAGCCATGAGCTGGGATTGCTGCAGGAGGGAGGCTGTGTCCACCACATATCGCCTCCCTGCACAGGGTTTGTGTTGTTGTGGGTTGAATTGTCCCCATTGCCAGCTCCTTGCCCCTTCTGCTGGGATCATCCAAGGATGGGGAATGCCCTTAAAGCACGTTCAGGGGAGATGACCACCCATCCTCCCACAGCTTCAGTGGAAGATACAGGACACTGATGCATAGTATTGATGCAAAACCCAGCCTGTGCAGCAAAGTGTCCCCAACATCCACATGTCACCAAGAATTTGGGACAACCAGAGGTGCCTCAGCCCACAAAAATGCCTAGATTGTTGGACAGCACACTGTGAGCTGAACTGGTAGGAGAAATGCTGTATTTCCCAAATACAGCATTTCCCACTGAGCTTTGCCCTCACTCTGCTCGGGAGCAATGAGGGGGAATGTACATCCCAGTTAGCCTGTGAACATGCAGTGCTATGGCTGTGCTCAGCAGTGGAATAGCTCTGCTTGCCAGATGTGCCTGCAGCTGGCTGCACTGCTGTATGGCTGTGAGGAAGGCAAAGCCATGCTTGCTGAGCTTTTCCTTCCAAGTTAGAGGCACTGGGCACTTTCCCTGCCCAGAACCGGGGAAGTAAGTGGGAACTCCTCCTTGTTTCAACATGAGCTGCAGAAATTCCCAAAGGACAGAGATCTGGTAGAATTAGTCCTTGGCATCTTTTGTCAAAGCTTCTCCAGGGTTTTTGGAGGCACCTCCATTGATCCAGCCACGAGTCCAAAACCATGAGCACATTACTGTACCACCTAAGCCATGGAACTTGGCTCCCAAACCTAACTAGGAGCTGATGCTGAGTCCAGCTGAAAAAGCCTCTGTCCATACTTCCTTGTTTGTGCTCAGCCTGGGGAGACCCCAGCTGCACAACGAGTGAAGCCATATCATTGCTTCAAGTGCCTCAAAAGACCTTTGGAATCTATGAAGCAGCATCCAGAGCTGTGCTCCATCACTGCCTTAGAAGAGCCACATGGGAGAGACAGGAAAACCCAAATCACAAGGTCTGGTCTAAGGCCATGAGTAAAAAGCCCCCTTACAGCCTCCAAACATCTCCTAACCCCAAATCAGACATCACCATGGTCCAAGCAGCTCACAGACTCTGAAGGTCGAGGTGACGGTTTGTCCTGCACAGGTGCCCTGTGTGTGGGCAGGGAGTTTATTTTGCAGGACAAGAGCAAATACAGCAATGTGGCCCCAGGTCTTCAAAGCAAGTGGAGTCCTTCTTGCAGGTCCTGCTGTTATAGAAGAGAAAACTTTACTGACCACCAAGACTTCAGCCTTACATCAGTGGTGAAAAGTATGATCTCCCAGCCCCTGGGGTGTCCCTCAATGGGATATCCCCATTGGCAGGTCCCAGCCATCTCATTCAAACCTTTGGACCTGTACCACCAGTGGCTTCAGGCTGCTTTGGCCATGGAGATAGGGCCAGATCCAGCACCCCAAGGTCCTGCAAGCTGTCATGGAGGAGAAGTGCTGTAGGGCATCCCACCCACATCCAGCTGACCCGGTTCAGCTGGTGAGGCACAACCACCCAGGATGGTTTTGCAGGACTGAATCTTCCTAGAACACAACCCCTTCTTTTAAGCAGCACTGAGGAGAAAAGCTGATTCTGTTAAAGATTTCATTACCTGCTCTGTACCCAGAGAGAGAGATTTACTCCTTTGACTTGGAAGGCCATCAACTCAATTCAGGATGCCTACACTATCCTAACCCAGCAGGAGCAGAGATGCCGGTATATGTGAGCATGGTTACAATGGATCTCCATGGCTAAGCCTATGGAAAAGCTGCTTGCCCATGAAGGATCAGGAACAAGGAATTCTCCCCGCATTAGAAGCCATGGGGGCTCTGAGATGTGCTGCCATCAAGGCCTTCTGCCATGGAGGAAGAGGCAGCGAGACCAGAATGGTCTCCAGCTACTGCACACACACATGGGATGATACCACTGTCTATCAGAACTTACGAGGGTGTTTACCACCCAGTCACCTAAGCCAAGGAATCTGGCACTGGGGGAGGCAGTGGGTACACACTGGCCGTGCTGGGAGGAGGCAGCAGCCACACAACTCTGCTCCTGATGGGGCCTTGAGCTATTCCCTGAGCCTCACCGCTTCCCAATTAAAACACCTGAAAAATGCGATAGTGCTTCATTACCCACTTCCCTGAGCATTTTGAGGTGTTAATTAAGTAATGTTTGTAGAAGCTGCGGTTACCTCGAGATGCACAGGCAGATACGTGGCTACTTTCAATCTTCTGAACCCTCACGTGGGCACAGAGGTGCCTGTGGATCCAGCCAGAGCCCACCATGCTCCAGGGTTCATCACAGCTTGGATGGAGGGTCTGAATATGAGTGTGCCCCACCACCCTATGTTAGGTAAATACTGCTAAACCTCAGCACAGCATCAGAGATCTGGTGCCCCATCACCCTATGTTAGGTAAATATTGCTAAACCTCAGCACAGCATCAGGGAGCTGTTTTTCAAAGGAGCTGGGGAGTAGGAGCGCAAAGCTCCCATCCCAGCTGGGGATGGTGCAAGAACAGACCCTTTACTGCTCACCTCACTATATCAAAATGAAACAGTTTCCTGGATGTTTTAAGGTACTGCAGAGGACCAACTCCTGATAGAACATCAGGGCAGCAAAGACTCTGTGCCAGGAAGAGGGATGTCACCCAGTGACACAGGGATACTCACTAGCTAAGGGGTCTCAAATGAAAATAAGGTAATGGAAGAAAATCCTTGTTACTTCAGCAGATGAGAAGCTGCACAGGAGCCACCAATGTGCAATTGCAGCCCAGAAGGTCAACTGCATCCTGGGCTGCATCAACAAGAAGTGTGGCCAGCAGACTGAGAGGGGATTCTACCCCTCTACTCTCCCCTGGTGAGACCTCACCTGGAGTTCTGTGCCTAGCTCTGAAGCCCCCAGAGGGATGTGGGGCTGTTGGAGCAAGTCCAGAGGAGGCCAGACAAATGCTCAGAGAGCTGGAGAACCTCTGCTCTGGGACAGGCTGAGACAGTGGGGGTTGTTCAGCCTAACGAGGAGAAGATTCTGGAGGGACTTTATAGCGCTCTTCCAGTCCCTGAAAGGGGCTGTCAGAAGGCTGGGGAAGGCTGTTCCCAAGGGCAGGGAATGATAGGATCAGGGGTCATAATGTGAAGCTGGAAAAGGGCAGATTGGGGTTGGACAGGAGGAAAACGTTCTTGAATCTGAGGGTGGGGGATCCCTGGAACAGGCTGTCTAGGTGGTGGAGGCCCCATCTCTGGAGCCATTCAAGGTCAGGCTGGATGGGGCTCTGGGCCATCTGTTCTAGTTAGAGATGGCCCTGCTTGGTGTAGAGGGGTTGGACGAGATGACCTTTGAAGATCCCTTCCAACACAATACATTTCATGATTCTATGATCATCATAACGGTTACAGAAGTGGAAGCTGCCCTCAAAGGGCCAGGAAAGTGGAGGAGAAACTGAGCTACTAGTTTTGTGATAGCCAGGGCTGCCCTGTATTATGGCAACACACTCCATAGGTTTGAAGTAAATGGGCGTGCAGGTTGGGACTTGAGGCTGGACCTTCATCTTGGAGGATTCCTTCTTATTCTCCTCAGCCTGTGATGGGGCATGTCTGCACACACATGAGCAGGGGCAGCAGCTCCCTGGTGCTGCCCATCCTGTCCAGCTTGTTCAGGGAGCTGTGACCAGCACTGATCCCCTGCAAACACAAAGGGCCATGGAGCTGGGTCACAGCCCCTTTGCAGCAACTCTCTGCCTGAGTGGGATGCCCAGCCAGTGCCAGCAGAGGTGACCCTGGGGCAGGGTGTCTGCAGGGAGAGCTTGTTCCAAACCAGCTTCTGGGCTGCCAGAGCAGTACTGAGTGGCTGCCCTGCTCCAGAGAGGATTTTTGAGTTGTGTGAGGCAGGAGAAGGTACCTTGTCGTCCTCTCCAGTGAGGCAAGAACCAAAGCTGTTCCTCCTGTCTCACCTGTCCAGGGGTAGTTTTGCAATGCCCAGCCCCTGTCCAACACCCATATGCAAGTTGAGGTGGTGGAGAGCAAGTGTGAGGCTCCGTTCTAGGGCAGCCTGTGCCACCTCAAATCATGTAATTAAATAAATGCCCAGAAAAAGACAAAAAAACCCCTAACACATTAAAAAACTCTCTCCAGTCTGCCAAGTACCCAGGACATCAGCAAAAGGGATCAGAAACACTCCTGCAAAACACTCCTGGCACTGTAGATTTTCCATGAGTGATCAGACAGCTTTTCTGGGTACAAATTCAATTTATAATTCTAAAATTAGAGCAGGAACACAGCAGGGTAGCCAAGAAGAGAACGTTTGGCTGGTGAAAGCAGCCGTGCCTGGCAGTCGCCTGGTGAAAAGTGCATTACATAAACCCAGCCTGGAGCTGAACAACCCCAGCTCTGCTGATAGGGAAAGATCTGCTTGTAAATCCACTAAGCCTCACTGGTCCAAAGTGACAGAACTTCACGGTCCTGCCATTTAGTTATTTTACTTTTTTCAACGTCTTCAGCTCATTTAGCTAATGAGCTGCTTTATTTGTTTGAAAAGATCCAGCTCTGAGGGTGAGAATGCACCCTGGCTTGATGCAAACCTGGCCAGCAGCACTAGGGATGGTAATCAGAGGCCAAAACCCACCCAGGGACCACGGAATGCAGAATGGCTGGGCTGTCAGAGCTGCCTGTCCAAGTCCATCCCTTTCCAAGCCCCTCAGCATGGGTGAGGAATTACCCTTCCTGTCAATTTTCCTTTCCCCAGCCACAGGCAGGAGCCTCCCACCCCAAGGAGCGATGCTGTCGGTACCCAGGCAATGCTAGGAGTTGTCCCAGCCCCAGGCATGACGAGCTGATACACCGGGGTCCCTGAGCCCAGACCCCGTGTCCCACCCTGATCTGAGCTACGGGGGATGCAGACAACAGGTGAGCAAAGCCCCAACCATTGACAACCACCCTGTCCCTGAAGCTTAAGACTTGCTGACTCCCCTGATTTAGGAGTTGGGTGAGAAGTTTGCCTTTGGTCCCCAACACCAGGGCTCTGTTTGCAGAGGGTACCTGTCAGTTTGAATTACACTTGGCCTCGCCAGCACCCCAAAGGCCTGCTCCCAGCCCTGCCATGAGGTTCTTCCAGCGCTGCTGGCTGTATATTACAGTGACAGCTCTGCAGAGGTCTCGGCGCTGCCTTGCCTCAGAAAGCGACCTCCACACTGAGGGACTCTATGGTCTGGTCTTCATCAATAAATTTCCTTCAATAAATCCTCTTGAGTGGGGCAGAGAAATAGGGGACTGTGGCTTCATGCCTTAGCCAGTCTGTTATATGTGAGAAGGAAGCAAAGCCAAAGCCCTGGGAGAGCCTGGGCTGGCTGCAGTATTGCTCTGCTTTGTCAGAAGGCTGAATCTTGGGGTCAAGTTTTTGAGGGCTCATGGAACATCAGTGGATCACTAATCCCTGCTGACCTTGGAGAAGATCACCACTGGCTCTGTGGTAAAGAAAAGCTAGGAGCGAGCCCCAACCCTGGTGCCACCACAGCCTTGCACAGAAGACAAAGCTGCTGTCAATACCCCAGCCCCAAATCCTGATCTGCTTGGGTCTGCCTGCAGTGCTGAGTCACAGCAGCAGGGATCTAGATCCAGTGCTGTCCTCTGCCTCCTGATACAGCCTAGCCCAGCCCTGACTTCTGAAACCATGAACTGGCACAAGCCACAACTGGAATGTCCCTTCCCAGGATGTCCCAGCTG
The DNA here is from genome assembly GCA_028565055.1 of Phoeniculus purpureus. Taxonomy (NCBI): domain Eukaryota; kingdom Metazoa; phylum Chordata; class Aves; order Bucerotiformes; family Phoeniculidae; genus Phoeniculus; species Phoeniculus purpureus. The sequence goes on along the minus strand of JAOXOE010000848.1, from coordinate 4,933,273 downwards.
GAGACCCATGGGCAAAGTGCTTGGTGCTGTTGAGCCCTGGAGACACCAGCCTGGAGGAGAGGGCAGCACTCAGGTGGAATGATCTGGTACCAGTGACCATTGTGGGGAGCCATGTAACCATCCCTGACTCTGCTCTTAGCTGCCATCCCTTCCCAGATTACAGCACTGGAAATGCAATGGGATTAGTGCCTGAGCACTTCAAACCCTTCCCAGCCAGCATGTGGGTTTCTGTCAGCCCCGTGAGCAGCAGTGGCTCTCGCCATCTCCCTTCAGCCCTAGGCAGAGATGAATTTATGACTCAGGGATCCTGTGAAGTGCTTCCCGTTAACATTAGGGGGTGTTTTATCCTCTTCTGGAGTAGAGCCAGGTTCAATTTCCCCTGGTTCACTGTTCATTTATGGTTTCGGAGCTGAGCAGTAGAGATCAGGTCCCAATCCCATTTCACGGTGGCTGATCCTGAGCTGGGTGAGCCATGCTGTACCAAGCCATGCTGTGTCTTGGATGGCTTTTCCTTGCTGGAGAGAACACCCAGCCCTGGGACAGGGTGGGTCCTGCCTGGGGAAGTGGGAGTGATGGCTATTTCATTAATTATTTCTCCAGTGATTGAGGTCTGTGCCCAGCACAGGCAAACAAAGCAACTCAGCGGTGGTTGGTGTTTCAGCTGCTCTGGGGCTGATCCAGGAGCACTAAGAGCTCACTGGCCCAGCTGCTGCTTCTGCTTGCCAGCACGTGCCTCATTTCTTTTGAAAATGAGATGCTTTAGGGGAAAGTTTCCTCCCGCAGCCCTGCGTGCCCACACGTTGCATATGCAGCACACTGGCACACCTCTGCTCTGTGTCTGGAGAAAGGCAGCGCCGGGTTGCTGGCACTGAGCTGGGCTGGAGGCTGCTGAAAACCTCCCAGTACTGTCATGGGGCTGCAACACCCAGATCTCAGCCCGGCCTTTGACCTTCATACAACAGAAGGTTTGTTTCCTCCCTGATCACCCCTGCAGGGCTGAAGGCTGAATGTCCAGCTGCTCTTGCTGGGATTGGGGTTACTGGTCATGACTCAGGAGTTTTAGGGGAGGTGCTCCCCATAGACCAATGCTGAATGTGCTTGCATGGCAACTCTCCCAACACGGTTGGGCTGGTCCCAGAGGACATCCCGGGGCAGAGGGGGCTTTCCTGAGCTGCTCAGTGGCCTGAGGTTGCACATCCCTCCTGCCCACAGACAGCAGGACCCTCCACCTCACTAGTACCACCATGGTCTAAGAGGAACTTGGTCCCACAGATTATTATGAGGGGATCTGAGGCTTCCCAACACTTTGACTGCTGGAAAAAGTTTATCCCAACATCAGCATTCCAGGGAGGAACAAGGTTGTCTATGATGCAATGAGCTTTCTCATCTCCAAAGTTTTCCATCCCTGCTAATTACTGCAAAATTCCTGTGGTTAGGGCAACATTCTTAAAATTAGGGCAAAAATTCTTTACAATTCTTACTGAGTTAGGGGTTTCATGGGGTTCATGGGGGTTCATGTCCATGTCTCCTGTCATTCGGGGTATTTTCAACCAAAAAAGGAAAAAGCAAGGGTTTTTTAGAAAGCAGAGCACTTCATCTGTTCTTGGGGGTCATTGGACACTCCTACCAGCACTAAGTGATTTCACTCACCACGATGGAGCATTAATAACCCTATAATCTCATGGGGGAAACTGAGGCAGGGGGAGGTGGCGCAGAAACCTGAGCCTGAGGCAGAACCTGGGACATGTCCCAGTACAGGAGGACTGGGGGCAGCCAGCACAGCCCAGGGTGCCCCAAAGTACACCCAGTCCCAAGGGTGCTGTGACCACACCAACTCTGCACCCACCAGGCACAGCTCTCCGGGTTTCCCTGTAAAAGGAGGTGAATAACACTCAGTGAAATGTCTCCCAAGCGTTCAAACAGGCCACACGAGAAGCCTGATCATGCTAGCAGGGTGGCCAAGCAATATATGTTGTCTCCATAGAGGTTGTGTGTGGTGCCAGAGGGAGGAGGGATGCACATCTCAGCACCTGATGGGAGATGGAACCATCTCCCATCAACTTATCAAGTTCAAGCACCAAACTTCCCACAAGTTTTCCCATCACCAGTGCCCAGCAGTGTGGTCCCAACTCAAGCCCAGCAAACCCTTCCTTAAGAAGATGCCCTCCCCTACCTCATCCCACAGAAATGTGATTTAAACAGTTTGAAATGTGGAGGAAAAGCCTGGTGTTTGAGCTGGACTTTTAGTGCTCTCCCAGCTTGCCCATGCCTCCAGCATGGGGCTGCAGCAGGGTGGGCAGGTCTGATGACACCTCTCTGGGCAAGCGGCAGCACTGTGCCTGTGCCGGGTTTAGCCAGTGACTGCACTTCCCACACTGAGGCTTTGCCTTGTTTCCATGACTCGGCAATACAGAACGGACACCAGATACTTCTCTTTTATTGGACTTTTTGTTTCTGTTTCAGACTGAAACCTGAATAATTTAGAAGGAGTGGACATCCTCGTGCTGGAGGCAGCCCAGCGTGCGGCACAGCCATGACCACGGAGAGTTTTGCTGAGTTCCTGAATAAGCTCAAGGAAATCCATGAGAAGGAGGTCCAAGGTAAGGAGACACAAGAAGTCTTACAAAACCTGGCCAAGGTCCATTTCTTTGTAAGGCCATTCTGATCTGCTTGGCTTAAAATAACCTGAGGGAGGAGGAGCAGGTGTGGATTAGGGAGCTTTGGGAACAAGGGCTCAGTAAGCATCACAGCCTGGCCTCAGGGAAGGGCCAGGAACGCACGGTCTGGTGGCACCTCTCACAGGTGGAGAACAAGATTGACTGAGAATATCAGTAAATTCTTGGATTATGGGGAGAAGAAAAGGTGTTCCTGCATCTGATGAGCCTGAAAAGCAAGCCACAGAGCTGCTCAGCCCCTGCAGGAACCCTCCAAACATTACTCATGAGAGAGTTGGTTCTGTTTCTCCTGCTGCTGCCATGGTTGGTGATAAAGGTGAAGTGGGAGGTTTGCAAAAGGGACATCACCCTGCTGGGTATCTTCTGTGAGTGACGTGGATCACAGTGCGTTTGGATTCTGAGAGATCAAAGGGAAAGTACAATAGGCAATAATAGGTACCTAAGACAGAAGCAGTAGCAGGAGTATGAGGCTCTGTTAGAGAAAACCTTAGAGTCAGGTTGGATAGTTTATTCCCCCAGGGAATAAATTATTCCTGAGGTTATAAATTATTAAAATCAGAACCATTAGGTTAAGCAAGCAAAAGCCAAATCCAATTGTTTTCCTATTAGAATAATTCCCAGTATCAATATTAGGAACAAAACAACAGCACTTCTAGAGGATTCTGGCTTATGAATTCATTCTTCTCTCATGTAATTTCAAGCCATGTGAGAGTTAAAGGAAACTGTTGAGCAATTTAAACCACATGTTTACAGCTACTTTGCATAAAATGGATTTGACAAGAAGTAATGCCTGCAGATCCATCACCCAAAGCTGTTCTTGTGCAGCTGTAAATATCCTCTGAGATGCTCTGCAGCCTGGAGAGTTATAAAATACTGCCCGCCTGGGAAGCACGAGCTGTAATGAGACATAAGGAGAAACAAAACTCAGACAGACTTTTTGGGGGTGGGAAGGAAATTCAGGCTCATTGAGCAGTGGAAATTATCACTCATTTGGCTGAGGGAGCTGGGCTGTTTAGTCTGAGGAAGAGAAGGCTGAGGGGAGACCTGATTTCCCTCCCACCTACTTGAAGAGACACTGTAGAGAGGTGGGTGTTGGTTTCTTCTCACAGGTCATTAGTGATAGAACAAGAGGGAAGGGCCTTAAGCTGCACCAAGGGAGGGTTAAGCTGGACATCAGGAAACAGGACTAGTCAGGGCTTCCAACAGGCTGCCCAGGGAGGGGGTTGAATCATCATTCCTGAGGATGTTAAAGATCCTTTATATGTGGTGCTTACAGATCCGGTCTAGTGGTGATCTTGGTAGAGTACTATTATTGGTTGGACTCGATGATCCCAAGGTTCTTTCCCAACCTAGATGATTCAGTGATTCTATGAAGTACAAGATGTGCTTGCATTTGGTGCAGCTTTTCTGGTGATGTTGGACTGCAATGTTGTTTAACGCAGGCAGTGGGTTATTCCATCTCAGAGTGCAGTTTGTGCATTGGTGAGGTTTCTGCAAAGCCAAGTGCCTTCCTGAATTTCCATCACTGCACTCGGGGAACTGGCAATGCAGAAACACATGCCTACCTCTCTGTCTTTGTTAATCGTTCCAGGTCTGCAGAACAAACTGGCAGAGCTGACAACAGAGAAGTGTCGGTGAGTAACCCCACACCTGCCCTACCCAGCTGTGATGGGATGGGGGCAAGAGGAGGTTACATCAATTCATTTGCAGCCCTCCCAGGCACTCCTCTGAGGCCCCATTTGTCTTTGTGGCTCTGCCAGATTCAAATGTTTTGATGGCTTTTGCCACGCAAGTCCAGGGTGATCCCAGCCCACCTCCAGTTTTCTTCCCACCAGCAAGTGATGCTTGTGCCAACAGCACAAACTGGGACAAAGCAAGATGCTAACTCCATGGGTAGGTGTCACTGGGCAGTATCTGGGCTGTAACACCGTTGTTTCTCTTCTTGCCACATGAGCAGAAGCAATTCAACCACCCAGGTGTGAGCAGCACAATGGGCTCAGGACAGAGATCCTTCCTCTGGACAGGGCACTGCAGATAAAGGGGCACATCTGGGGGAGAAGCCCAACAACCCTCTTTGTTCTGTTTCTGCAATTAGTGATGCTCAGAGAATTGAAGAGCTGTTTGCTAAAAATCACCAACTGAGGGAACAACAGAGAGTCCTTAAAGAAAATGTGAAGGTGTTAGAAAACAGGTAAGATTTATTTTTCACCAGGGTGCTGTCTGGTGGCAGTGAGTGAGCCCTTCCAAGGGAAGAGTCTGGAATTTGCTGTCTTCCCAGAAGTGGGATGTAGCACATGAGCCTGCTTTTAGCTCATACTTGGCTGCTAGGCGAGCTGGAGGAGCCTGGGCACACATAGAAGGGCTTTCCCAAGCCGATGGTGGTGGGACTGGATCTGCAGGGGTAGAAGGGCTGGGACTGGGTTGTCCAGGTTTCAACTTTGTCACCAACCCTGGGTGTTCATGCTGCTCCATGGAGAGGGCAGGAGCTTATCTCCCCACCAGGAACCATGTGGGAACAAGCTGTTGTGGCTTTTCCGGCAGGCTGCGAGCAGGTCTCTGCGACAGATGCATGGTCACACAGGAGCTGGCCAAAAAGAAGCAGAACGAGTATGAGACCTCCCATTTCCAGAGCCTGCAGCACATCTTCATCCTCAGTACGTACCACAGCCCACCAAGGGACTTTGCTCAGAGAGCATGTGAGTCCTCTGGTGATCCAGAAGAGGTTTTGGAATGGGACAAGGGAGATAGCCAGTGCAATTTTGGGGACCTTGAGAAATCAGATCTGATCAGGACTGTGGCTGGCAGTTTGTGTGCCCCCTAAGCAGAGGTAACTGCTCAAATGAGGTGGCAGAGCTGGGGGAATCACATCCCTCTGCACTTCCAGAATAATGGGAGATGCTGAGGCCAAGAGCAGCACTGGCCAGGCTATGTTGGCTGCCCGGAAAAAAAAAGATGTATTTTGCACCACAGGAGCAGCACTCTGGCAAAGACAGGGAAGTCACAGCAGCAGCTCAAAACGGGTACATGGAAATCAAGCAACATGTGTTATGGATCTCCTCCCCAGCCTTTGGCAGAGCTCCCAGCACTGCTCAGGCTCAGGGTGTTTTTCCCTGGAGATCTGGGTGTCCCAGGGAGGGTCATGGGGGTAAAGGACATAAGGAGGGATGGATTGATGCCCGCAGCCCTTGTTTTATCTCTGTTGTTGTGCCTTTGCTCCCCAAGTCCTGCTTTTGAGCAGAAGCAAGCTGAGGTGGCTGCCCACCCTGCCCAGAAGCCTGCTCCTCTTCCTCAGGGCAGCACCTGGGTGCTCACAGCTCCCTGTGACCTTTGTCTGATATCCCCGAGGCCCCAGCCCTCTCCATAGCATGAGACCCACTCACTGAAGGTGGCCATGGTGCTCATGGGCTGGCTGTGTCTACCCCACTGTGCCACAGCCCCTATCCCATTGTGCCGCTGTCCGACCCTGACCCTCACTGGGGTCAGGACCCTAATCCTGATCAAACCTATGTCCCCAGGTTATTTTCAGAGAAAGAAGGGAATTCAGCTGCCATTCCCTCCTCCTTCCCTGTGCACCCCAGCAAGCTGGGAGGAGCAGCAGCTCTGTCCTTGCAGCACATGAACCCCTGGTACTCCTTGTGTCCCTGCAGCTAATGAGACAAACCGCCTGAGGGAAGAGAACAAATCTCTCAAGGAAGAACTGAAGAGGCTGCAGGATCTGGAGTAAGTGCTCTCCTGGGTTTTATTTACTATGAGGGTTGTTGGTGAGGACAGAGGCATTCCTGCAGACCCAGAGCATGGCATCCGCAAGGGTATTTTAGTACAGAAGTCCCATTGATTCCTATAGACAACAGACACTGAAACCCAAAGTGGTCTGTAAGTCCCTAATGACTTTGTTCACTCCTCTGTTCACCTGCATCCAAGGATTCTGTTCTTGGGGAATAAGGGAGACTGCTCGTGGGAACCAAAGCCCTGGGCTGCTCATCTCAGCCATGGACCTCAGCTTGGGCTTCCATGCCCTTTCCATGGCAGCAGCTCCCCTCCTGCAGCAGCCAGAGAGGGTCTGCGGGCAGCAGGTTGTGTTTTGGAGGAAGGAGAGGGACATACAAAGGACTGAGATGGGGTTAAGAGGGAGAAGTCATCTGCACCGACAGGTTCGTATGCCGGCAGAACACTGTGCTGAAAGCCAAGTAACCTGCCGGGCTGGCCAACATACACAGATCAGCTCATTCCTTAAGGGTTTAAAGTCCAGAGGAATTAGCACTGAGGGATTAGTTTAGAAACATGTTTTGTTTGGAGCCCAAAACCACCATGTGCTTAAAGAGAGACTCTCACTTTTGCTCCCTGGCACATCCCAAGGCCTGAGTTGGTTCAGAGCTGTGGGATGGGCTGAGTTCACTGAGTGCTGAATGTTCCTGCTTGGCTCTGCTCTTTCCTGGGCTGCTGGGTAGGAATACTTCTTGCCAGACACCCATGTCTTAGCATCAGGGAGCAGTCAGAACTTGGTCCGTGACATAGGCGTGCGTCTCCAAGACTCAGTGACTCCCTGGTAATGACCAACAGCATCAGCCCTGCCAAGTCAATAAAGTGAAGGGTGACAGACAACCCATCCCCATGCTGAATCCACCCCTGCACGAGGCTGAGAGCCCAGACAGGGACACACGGGTTCTCATACAGCTTTTGCAACAGCCACGGTTAGGTTTTGGCTTACCCAACATTGTGGCTTCCTGCAATGTTACCCATGGCTCAGCGGGGAAATCAGACCTTGAGCTGTCATGCTGGCTCTGTCCCACACTCCAGGCTGCAGTGAGAAGATGCGATGGAAGCAAATTTATGTATTGCTGTCTACAGCTCAAACCTGTACAGTAGCTCTCAAGCCTTCCTTCTTCTACTGCTTCTCATTTGTTTGTGTCCTCCTTTCTACAGGGACAGGACAAAGCACCCAGGAGTCACCTCCAGAGAAAGCAGCTCCACTCCCAGCTCCCCCTTGGCTTTACTGTCCCCAGTGAGCAGAAATGCCAGCTCTGAGAAAGCAACTTCCAAAGGAGCAGAAGAAGCCCACCATGATGTGCAGGGCCTCGAGCTGGGAGAAGGTGGAGGCTGCTGGCTCTCACCAACCTTGAGGGACCTGGGGTGGGAAGACTGATTGAGCCATTGTGCAAAGCTGCTCTGGGGAAGGCTCTGGAAACCCTTGCTGGTAGATCCTTGCAAAGACCAAGCTGCTGGAGGCTCAGACAGACATGGCCATGGACAGAGTAGCTGCAGTGGGGGAAAATGCACGTCAAGGGAGAAACACTCTGCTCTGTTAGAGCAAAAGAGTGCTTCGGTGCCGTCCATGTGAGACAAGCTCTGTGCAAGTATGGACCCACCACCCATTTAATGCAGAAGCCACGTCGTTGCCTCATTGCCAGCCACACACATGGTGGAGGTGCTGGCATGAGCCAGGCAGAAATTTTGGGTCAAAATTTTCCATAGGAGGTGGTGGGTGCCAGACAGTGGCATCCTTAGGAGGCTGCAAGACTCCAGCATACTGTGGGGCCAGCAGCCTACAACAGCGCTGCGGGACCATCACAGTGGTTGGTTGTGTCTTTTTTGCAGAGGAACCTGCAGGACAGAGTTCAAGCGGTAGGACTTCTCCAGGCACTGTCCTCCAAGAAGTCAGCCTTGCAGAAATGGTGAGTTGCTGGAGGTAGCCTGAATGCTCTCAGGTGTCCTCCCCAACACTATGGTCATCTGAAGTGGATCAAGAGAGGTAGTCAGTCAAGAGAGTAGGAGGCACCTAGGAGGTGAAACAATTAGTCAGACTAGGGCAGTTTGCTGTTGCCAAAGCTAAGAAGGGCACCTACCAAATACACAATGCTCTGCAGAAATTGCCACTCACTGCAAGCAAAGCACCTGGAGTTTGGCAGAGGATCCTGTTCCCCACCATGAGTGTGCACATCCTCTTTTGCTCCACGGCAACACATCTAGCATCCCTGAGTTCTCTGTCCATTGCTTTGCTTCCTATCCCAGGTGTCTTATCAAGGAAAGCTCTGAGGAGTGAAAGACCAGGAGAGATGATGCTGAACCACATTGCAGTGTAAGCTTGTTCTGAGTTATAGAGTCAGCTCTTTGTTGTCTGGGCAAGCAAGAAGCTGGAGGACTGAGAGTGTTGGAAAAGCCTGGAGAACATGTGAACTGTAGGTGTTGTGGGTAGTGAGAAGAAATACACCACAGCAGCCCTGCCCGAGAGCATTACAGCTGTCCTTCCATCTTACAGAAGGTTTAGCAGTCAGTGGTTGCCATTTCATGCATTGGTGCAAGCCTGCCATGGCTTTAAAACACAGAGTAGCTGTCAGCTGAGGGATGCTGAGAGATGCTGTGACACTGGGCACTATGAGATAAGACTGCAGGACCTGGAGCCTCAGCTGTGGGAACTCAAACCCATGTACACATCTACATAGGTACATCTGTGTTGGCACCTGAACTCCCCAGAAAACTTGAAAGAGCAAGTGAAATGGTGTTTTGGTGAGGCTGCAGGCAGGCTCTGAGGATAATTAATAGGGACTGCAGGAAGGGCTGGTGACATCTCCAGGTGGGCAGGGGAAAGTCAAGTCAGAACATGTGGGGAGCCTTTCATGACAGCAGATGGAGGTGATGATGTCCTGGCCTCAAAGGCAGATATGGAAATACATCCATCAAATCTGCATGGCAGGATCTGGCATGGATAGAGTCTAGTTACCTGACTAGGAGTCAGGGGAAATTTGCAGGGTCTTATCTTGGTTAAGCCACTGAATCATGGCTTGACTTGAGAGGAGACACAATACCTCCTGGGCTGCAAATGTAGCCAGAAAATAGAAAGCATTGTAGACCCCACTAGAAAATATGAAGGGGAAATTTCCTGGGAAAAACGATAAAAATCTGGTTGAGCTCTTGCCCAGAGCTCTCACACCTAGGAGCTGCCTAACTTGGTCACGGTGGTGAAGAGCTGTTCCCTGGGTGCACAGCAAAGGGCTCACCTGGACTTTCTCTCCTCTTCCACAGGTGTCCCAGAGGATCTCCAACCAGCTGCATGGAACCATTGCCCTGGTGAGACCCGGCTCCAGACCCTGCCTCCTGGAAAAGAGCCCTTCAGGGACAGCAGTGTCCCCACCAGCGAGGAAGACTCCTATCCCGTCAGAGCGTGAGCACAGCCCCAGCCTCGAGGCGTGAGTTACCTGCTTTTGGGTCGTTGCGGGGACTTGATTCATGGTCCACTGGGCTGACCATGATGAAATGGCCAGTATTCACTGTATCTGCCCACCTTGTTCTCCAGCCTTCTCCCGCAGCTTTGGGGAGAGGGTTCTTCCAGTTTACACAAGCAAGAAATCACTGGAATCCAACTGAACAAGATCAGCTTCTCGTTATTCCAGCTTGGTCACACAGACCCGTAAAGCAAACCAGGTGTCCTCCCCTCCAGCCGGGAGAAGGACTTGCCTCCTTATCTCTTCTGATGGGCCTTTCTGCAGGGCTCAGCACTTCCCTGCCTTATCATCACCACCAATTTCAGAAGCTCAGAGGGCTGAGCAAAGCCTCTGAGTTCACCTGCAGAGGTGGTGACTTTCCCAGGGTGGGAGAATTCCTGCCTGGCATTCCCAGGAAAACCTCACGAACAGGGAAGCTGCCAAGTAACCAGTGACAGCCAGGACTCAGCTTGCAGGATGGGGTCACGCACTGACCTAATCCTCTTGGCATGGCTGCCATTAGGGGAGGGTGGGTTGCTCCTCTCTCCTCCTAGGGGAGGTCTTCAGGTCGACCAAAGCACTAAGAAGGCCCCAGGGCAGGGTATTTAGGATCCTTCTGGCTGTTCAGCACAGTCTGACAAATGCCTTCGCAGCAGCAGTCCCAACGTGAGTGGTCACTGCATCCCCCTACTCGCTTGACGCATTACCTGGCTCTGCTTGGCCCAGGGACAGGAGGTTGCTGTTGATGGTGGGATGGTGATGGCTTCCTGAGTTGTGTGCAGACCCACAGCTGGCTGGCTGGCCACCGTGGCCACTGGGACCCTCCTCCCTAGCACAGCACCCAAAGGCAAGCATGATGATTGGGCCAAGAGCTGCAACAGGGCACAGAAAGAGCAGGAGAGACCCCATGCATTGCCTGCAGGAGTCGAGAAATTGCATGGACGGTCTTTAATTAATGTGATTAATCTTTTCCTGATTCTTTTAGTTATTTAACAGCAAGCAAACCGGATTCCCCCAAGGTTGCTCCGTCCTATGAAAACCTAAAACTGGCGGCACGGAGAGAGCAGCTCTGTCTCCTTCACAAACACCTTTCCCTGCACCAGCTGGGGCTGGCAAGCAACTGTTCCTCAGCTGACCGTGATGGCGGCAGCTTCTCTAGCTGTTTCCTCAGGGCCAAAGACACTGATGGCCAGACACGGTCTCGGGATGGCTGGGAGGATCACACAGCCCTGCTGAAGCTCCCTGCTGCCATGGTGTATGTGAGGGACCAGCACCTGGAGGAGAAGCTGCAGCTCCTCAAGCAGCAGGAGCGGCTGCAGCACCTCCTCATGCAGCAGTGTCAGGCAGGCCCGCGGGCAGATCGGGACCCAAAGCCCCGGCCCCAGGAGCGGCCCCTGTCCCCATGGCCGAGCATCATGCTGGGATGCAAGGAGGAAAAGTCCTTCCTGGGGGAATCTGCAGATGGGAAGGAAGAGAAGGAGGTGTGGCTGAGACGGAACAGCTCTGAGCTCCCAAAGGTGAAGGTGCCAAGGGATGATGGTGCAGATGGACCACTGGACCTGTCAGACTCTGGTCGTGGCAGGGAAATGGGCTGGAGCCATCGCCGGGAGCCACAGCTGAGCCCCAGGAACAGCCCTACTGTGCCAGCACCCCACAGCCCCTGCGGGAGACACGGGGCAGAGCAAGATGGCTTGCGTTTCTCCTACCAGTGGCCTAAAGCCACCCGGACACTGCCTGGTGCTGTCAAGGAGGAGGAAGAGGAGGAGGAAGATGCAACTGTGGTGAGTACAGCTTTAAGCTGGAATCAACTGTGACCCCTTCCCCTCCCCAGGGTGTCCAACACTGGTGCTGGCACCACTATGACCACCATTAATGTCCCATGGGACAATGACTTAGCTGCTTGTGAAGCCGATGGGGACACATTTGCACATGGCAAAGTCACAGCCACTCATCCTCCAGTGCCCCTGGGGTTTCCACCCAGGTCTGAGGGCAAGCAGTGCCTGTGCCCTGTCCCATAGGACCAGATGGGTGCTGGGTTTCCCTACAACCACCAGTGCATGGAAACAACTCAGTGATGTTCATCCCCATGTTGTCATCTCACTGGGTTTGGGATAGCCCTTTTCTCCTGCTCGGTGAAGGCAGCGTGTTTGGTTCCTCTATCCTCCAGCTCACGTCCCCAAAGGCACACCCGACAAACAGCTCCACATCAAGCAACTTGGAAGCTCATCCGGAGGCTGGGCTGAGACAGAAGGCAGAAGCAGGTAAGAAGCCCCGGGTAAATGCGACATGTGAGAAGGCAGAAGAAAAAATGCCTTTTGGTGAAGGTATCTCACAGGCAGGAACTCTCTACTGGGCTCTGCACGCACCTGCAACCCTCCATGTTCAACCCTAGGGATGCCTCAAATTCAGGCCAGTAGGGAGGAAATAACCTTGGCTGTTCTTGAGAGACCAATATCTCTGCCTAGCACAGACCAGGAGCACTCTTGCACCCCCTGCGGAGCATCCTGCATTCAACTGCTGGGTGCCAGGGGGTTCTCCAGGAGCTGAAAAAGTCAGTTTATCATCAACTCATTAGCAAAACCCAGTCCACACTGAGCTACAGGAAGACAATCTGGCTGTTCTAGCATTACCCAACCCTCTCCATGAAGCAGAAACTCAGAAGTTGCCCTCAGCAGAGATGGGGAAAATGTGAGAGGTTTGCGGGACTAGCACTGGGAATCCCATCCTTCCTTGTGCCCCCTGGCTCCAAAGGGTGCCATGTGCTGGCACAACTCACAGGACTGAGCATGGAGTGAGCGATGCTGGTACCTGCAGCAGGTAGGACAGAATGCTTTCCCCCTTTTCCCTGCTCCACCTCCTATAAAGTCCTTTCCCTTCCCAGATCCAGAAATGCCCTCAGTCCAGGGACATGCAACGTGTCCTCCTTGCTCAACTGCAGTGGGATATGGTTGCCAGGTTTACTGGGGCGAGTGGGAGGAGGCAGCCATGGGGAGCAGAGCAGAAAGCACGTCTGAGAACTTCTGGTACCAGCCTTACTGGATGAGCCAGAAAGTTGAGCTCACCTGGATTAGTCGGTCTGGGCGTGTCGGAGCGGTTTGGGAACACAATCAGGAATAGGATTTTGCACGATGGAAAAAAAAAGGGGGGGTGTCCTCTGTGATTTACATGCTAAGGAGATACCATCACAGCACAAGGATCTCAGATGATTACATTCTGAGTGTGGGAATGCAGGATTTTCTTCAGCTCTCACTTTAAAGTTGTCACAAAGCCCAGGAAACAAAGCACCGGTGCTCCTGCACTCTCTAGTGAACCCTGCTGCACCCACAGGAGGGTAAGGTGAGGATGGGATCAGGCTCCAAGGGCTCTAGCAGTGCCCTAAAGCTGCATCATCTGCTCTCCCATCTGCTGCAAGGGAGGGGCTCTTGCTGACAGCCCCACCCCAGCCAGAGCTGGGTGTCAGGAGCAAGAAGTACTGAGGTCCTGGAGTGCCCCTATTCTCCAGAAGGGGACACAGCTACATCCTCAGCCCTTCCTGCCTCTCCATGACCAGCACAGATGTGACACTATGGGTGCAGACAGGATGATGCCACCACCACAAAGTCTTGGTCCCTGAACCAGGCAGCATCGCTCTGGGCAAAGTCTGCGTGCGAGGTGTCTGGGGGACTGTGTGCAGCAAAAGCCTTTTATTGGGCAAGAAAGCAGCTCCCCCACCTTTCCTTCCTCTGCTTCTCAGCATGGACCTCCCTGAGAGACACCAACCAGCTCCAGTGGCAAACTTGAGGATAGCCATTTGACTTCTCCCCACCCAAGGCTCAAAGGGGAAGGTTCAGTCTAGGCGTTTAAACACTCCTCAGCTTCCCAACCTGCATGTGGCCATGGACTTTGGGGCAACACTCGTGACCTCTGGGTAGCAAAGTCCTATGGATGCAGCCTTACTGGGAGCTGGTTTCCCACCAGAGTCCGGTGGGATCTCCCACAAATATTCATGTCAGGCATTGGAACAGGCTGCCCAAGGAGGGGGTTGAGTCACCCCCTCTGGAGGTGTTTAAAGGTCATTTAGATGTGGTGCTTAGAGATCCGGTTTAGTGGTGAACTTGGTAGGGTTGGTTTATTGGTTGGACTTGATTATCTGAAGGGTCTTTTCCAGCCTGAATGGTTCTATGATTTCAGTGCCTCTGGTTTGCGACTCAACTTACTGCTGAATCAGTTTTCTGCCTCGATGGCTCTCAGAGCATAGGATGGTGGCTCTGTATCTGCTCGTGAGCCTGTCAGACCCCCACCCATCCATCAACCCTTCCTTTGTTGTTCCCTTAGATGATGATGACGGCGAGTCTGGGAAGCAAGAATCTGATGAGCCAGACACAACGGACAGCGAGGTTTGTTTGCTCTCCTCAGCCCATTAGCTTCAGCTGTCAAGTCTGAGAGGCGTAGGACAAAGTTGTCCTCACCTGAGTTCTCTCCAGGAGGTGATGAGTCTTCCTAGACAAGGTGCCAAACCTCATGCCCACACTGTTACCCAACTTGGTGCTGAGGGATAGAGATACTGCTCTTTCTGTCTAGTCAAGAGGGTTTGTGAACAACAACACAGCAATGGTCAGAAAGGTCCCCAGCAATGCTGCCAGGCCATCAGCTCCCTGGGAAAGTGGGGTAGTTTGTAGACTGACTGCTCTTCTTGTTGGTGTAGGTGGCTGCCCCATATGAAGATGACATCCTGCAAGAAGCCCAGACTGAAGGGAAATATTTTTGCACCAAAGACAAAGCTCATGTGCTGCAGAAGAAGAGAAAAAGAGGACAGGATCCATGGACAAAAGGTAGGGAGAAGGAATTTCTCATGGTATCAGCTCAGGGCTGCAATTGGTGCTTCCCAAGGAGCTCCTGTGAGAAATTCCCAGGGGCACTAGCAGTGGAGAGGAGGGTGCTCCTTCATCACATGCATGTCACTCTGCAAAACAATGTTTGTCCAAGGTGATATGGGGAAGTCGTTGGTTTCCTTGCAATAAGACATGCTATGATGTACTTTAGCAGCACATGTGTCTCCAGCCAGAGGGGCCCCTGCTAATGGTTAGCCAGGGAAGCCTGGGCAGGGTGGCCAGGGGAGTGCTCCCAAGCACCTAAGCTAACAGGGTTTAGCTTATCCCTCATGTTTGCTTAGCCGGTCAGCAAGGGGGTGACTGGCGATGGCCAAATTCCCAGGAGTGAGTTATTGATGTTCAGAGAAAGGTTTCTGCCAACTCTGTTGATCTTCCAGTGTGGCTGTGGGGGTTCTCCCTGCTGACAGAGGAATGTGTGCTACCTGAGTTCCTACAGGTGCATAAGCACACAACTGCTCCTGATAAAGGCAAGGGTAAGGCAGGGAGTCTGTCAAGTCTTCAGTTCAAAAGTGCTCTGTCAGAAACACCTTGCTACCAACCCAATTTGTGCTGTCAGGAAAGACAGGGAGATGTTGGCTCAGTTATAAACGTGGGGAAGATGGCAGCGTAAGTGAGAAAGGAACTTGTGGAACAGTGTAAAGTGATGCCCCTTGCTCTGTGCCCAGCCTTTGGAGGTGCCTGATCACTAAGGGGACACCCCAGCAACCAAGCAAGAAGAAGATTTGCTCTACCCGTTGCTCAGAGCACTGGGGAGGTACTACCCAAATTTCTGGGACTGGATGGGGTTCTCCTGAGCAAGGGCTGGAGACAGCTATGGCAGGAATGGAGTAATGGAGATGCATAACCCCTCTCTCAGCATGAGATGTGTGTCATGTTCCACAATGGAAGGGGGAAAATCCAAGATATGCTGGCACCCACTAGTCTGGACAGCCTCTCAGGGACACTGGGACCATTTTCTGCCTATTTCTGCTCCACATGTTGTTTACTTTTCCAGGGTCGCAAATGCCTCCCTCAAGGTCCCCGTGTATCCCACATGGTGATCTCCTATTCTTTCCTTTCCTGAGCTTTGCTTCCTTGTGCACTGCTTTGGGGTGAGACCATGCTGACCTGGCGTGTGTAAATCCATTGCTCTGTGGCTAACTCCTGTTGTCATCTCACTGTTTACAGGAGCTAGGAAATCACTGAGAGGAAGAAAGAAAGTCAGAGGGGAGCAGCACTCAGTGGAGATCACAGAGGAACTGCAGAACTGCTCTGCTTCCCACAACAATACCTCAGAGGAGAGCTAAAAGCAGAGCAGGATGAGGAGAAACACAGGCACTGCAGACCAAAGATAAGACTTGGAGACCTCAGCATCCCACCCACACTGAGTGAGCAACTCATCCTGCTGGGCAGGGCTGGGCAGTGGGCAGCTCATAAGGACTCACTGATGAGCAGAGCACCCTGAACATCCTCACTTGGTGCCCTGGGAGAGACTAGGCAAGGACGAGCCGTGCCAATGACACTTGGAGAAGCCACGTCACTGCTGGAGGAGCAGCATTCAGTGACTCCAAGTCCTGATTTGGATCATCCCCTCAAGGTGGTGCCAAGAAGAGGAGACACCTTCGCTGCAGTGATAACCCTGAGTCAGGACCATGGGATTACGTGGGATTTCATGTAAGGAGAATGGACTGTCCTGATCCTACTCCCCATGCACAATATCCCAGTGGCTGGCCCAGGGATGGTGACCCAGCTGGACACTGCAGAGGACTTGGACAAACCTGCTTTGATTAAATCACTACCCAGGCTTCAGACACACGTGGAGCTCATTTGACTTGGAGAAA
This sequence comes from Phoeniculus purpureus, assembly GCA_028565055.1. Taxonomy (NCBI): domain Eukaryota; kingdom Metazoa; phylum Chordata; class Aves; order Bucerotiformes; family Phoeniculidae; genus Phoeniculus; species Phoeniculus purpureus. Next base: position 4,916,708 of record JAOXOE010000848.1, on the reverse strand, counting down.
GCCAGTTATGTTCTTTCTCGTTGAGTGAGGAGAAAGCACATGGGTGGGCAGCTAGGACAGGGCAGAGAGAAAAGTATGGAGAGGGAGCATTGCGTGCTCCTTCTGCCCAAGGTGTCCTGCATGCCTGGGAAAGGCAGGTGTGTGAGACTCAGCTGTGGCTCAGAGCAGAGCATCAGCTCAGCAGTTCACACTGACCTTGGCAGCACTGCCTGCAGCTTGTTTTCACGTGGATAAACTGTCCTTAAACAATTTTTTCTGGTGCATTAAGCATGGCAAAGTTTTCTTTCAGCATCGAGTGACGGGGCTTTCTGGGCAGGGATGGGAGAAGGGCTGCAGTGAGCATCGCTGCATCCACCACACTGTCGTGGGAGCCAGGCAGGTTGAGCCTAGTGCAAACATGGAGACTGGGGTTGAAACAGAGGGAGAGCAGAGGAGAGGTATCAGAGCTGGTACCTCCTGTTAAAAGAACCCAAAAGTTGAAATGTAATCCCCTAAAGAGCCCCTTCAGAATGTAGCGAAGCAGCCTGGGATCAGGAGAACTGAAGGAGAGAGGGAACCTTTATGTGACTATAAAGTAATCCCCTCCCTATAATAATCCCTTGATAAGCAAAATGTGCAGAAAACCTGCCAAAAATAATGAAATCCTCAATGTAATTTTTTTCCCCACAGAGGTTTTTTTTTTCCCTCCCATTGGACCAGACCACCATGGGCTTTCACTTTCACCTCTTGGACTTTTGTTTTCCTTTATTCTGCTTCCATGCCTTTTTCTGGCAGGCATTTTCAGTTGATGCTCAGTGTCCCCACACAAGGTGTGTTTGAGGAACTGGTAGGGATACAGATCCCTGTATGCTGGGATCCCAGATGCTGCCCTTGATCCAGCCCTGGAAACTGCCCCTGCTCAGCCCCCTGCTCCGTAATTAGGCTTGTGGGTCTTTTACTTGAGTTGTTCTTGACAGATAAATGTTTATTAGATTGATGTGGCAGCCTCAAACTGAACCTGAGCTGTTCTGCTGTAAGGAAGAAATCACAAACATGCAAGAAACCCTGGAGCTTCACCGAGGTTTTCTGCATGCAGGGCCCTTCTGCTCGAGGTAAGGTGCTTGCAGGAACACCCTGGGCACCATTCAGCCTCAGGGGCTGATCCTGCCTTCCCTGAGAGCACAGCAGCATCACTGGTGTTCGGCTAATGACTCCAAGTGGCCTCTCTGAACCAGACACAGCAATCTGTGCTTTTTGCAGAGTTAGACCATCCTTCTTGTCACATTTCCATTCATGAGGAGATTTCCAAAAAGCCACTGAAATGTCCCTTAGAGTGCCCAAGCTACAAGGCACAGAGCAGAAGGAGAAGCTGTCCCGCAAGCAGATCAGTCCTTCTGGGAGGCTGCCAGCTTGTGTTTGTGTTGTTCAGACAAACTGCAGCCCTGATGTCACCAGTGAGATGATGGAGGTAGGATGTCTGGGCCAGTCAACAGGGTTCCCAGGGGGTGGGTTCAGCTGGGGTTTGCCTGGGTCAAGGGATTTGAAACTGCACATAAGTCTGAAAGAGCGTCGGCATCGCTGTTCCCTTTTAGTCCCTCCAAAATAGCAACAACAGGTTCCCTTACTGCCTATCAAGCACAACAAAGAGGATAACAGACCATCACAACACTTTTACTTCCTCATCCTTAAGCATCTGTCTGTGCTGAATCACTCCTCCCAGCTGTAATGGCTGCAGACCCACCCTGGTCCTCCCAGCAAACCCAGCAGCAAACTAACACTTTCAGCTCCTCTCCAGACTCGATTTGTAGAATTTCCTAAGAAATGAGTTTGTGCAGGTCTAGCCGTGAGTGTGATACTCCATCCTGGAAAAAAAAAATGCTGCCACCACACAAAGGTTCCTCTGTTGCTTGTGTGACAGAGATGGTGCTGTGCGGTGTGAAGTCCAATGAGCTCGAAGCAAAAGGGAACTTTAGGGCTGGCTGCAGGCAGGAACTAAGAGCACCAAAACCAGAGAAACTCACATCAGATTTTTCCCCCTTGCAATCTTCTGGGGTGGAATTGCTTCTATGTCAGTAGATGTTTTGAAGGTGACTTCATTCATGCCCTTTTCATGAGGCTGAGCCCCACCTTCTCTGTGGCGAAATGCTTTTACCCGAGATCCGATGGGTAAGTGATGCCCATTTATAGTGCTGGCTCAGCTTCACCCCTCAGTTCACCACAGGAAAACTCATTCCAGGCGTTACTGAAGTCTTGCTTAAATCCTGTTTTGGGGATTGAAGTGGGTTGGGCATCTTGCATAGCTCTTTCCCAAGGTCAGATGCACCCTGCATCTGGGAAGGAGAGATTTGGGATTTTGTAGGAGTTTTTGAGACCAAGTGTGTGTTCCTCCTACATTGCTTGAGCATTAGGGCTTTCTGCTCTGCCTTGAACCCTGCTCTTACCAAATTTGCTGCCAGATGTGCTGTTCTCCAGTGGGACCTTTCCAGAAAACACATTCTACATGATCCTACCATGAAAATTATCAATCTATTAATTAATAACAGTGTGTGGTGCAGCACCATGTGGTTTAAGGGAGAAGTTTCAATTCATTCATCCACAAATCCACGTGTAAGCCCCACATCCCATATCCATGTTTCATGACTCGAGCACATGCTCCTCCTGAGCAGAGAGCGTGATTAAACCCATCATGTCTGTAGATTTTAAGCTGTTTGTTTCACACAGGAGAGCCCAAGTCACTGTCCCAGACCCACAGTTACCAGCACAGAGGTCTGTTGGCAATATTTGCCTCCTGGGACTCAGCATGTTATTCTGCTGGAAATCTACAGCAAGAGCAGTGGATTGCATCACCTCCTCAACCCACGAATCCAGGGGACACGGCCACTGAGCTCCAGCAACAGACAAGAGAATCCAAGGCTTCTAATTGTAGCTGACTGGGCCCCTCAGTTCCATAAAGACACGGAACTGCTTGAAAGAGTCCAACACAGAGCCACAAAGATGATGGAGTGGAACATCTCCCTGATGAGGAAAGGCTGAAGGAGCTGGGCCTCTTTAGCTTGGAAAAAAGGAGATGAGGGGTGACCTTATTAATGTTTATAAATATGGAAAGAGCAGGTGTCTGGAGGATGGAGCCAGGATCTGCTCAGTGTCATCTAATGATAGGACAAGGGGCAATGAGTGTGAGCTGGAACAGAGGAGGTTCCACATAAATATGAGAAGAAACTCAGGTTTGGGATGCAGGAGGAGAGTGGTGGAGATGGGTGTGCTAGCAGAGAGAAGTGGTCCAACATGTCAGAGTGATTAGGAGGGGTTTCATAATTTCTTATGTACAAAACACCTTTTGGGAATGGGACCTCCAAATGTTCTCTGAGACAGAGTAAATCGGAGGGGAAGATTAGCTCAGGACAATGGTCCAAACATCAGGGTGGCTGGTCTTTACATGGATGTGGTGAGTGTAAAGCTGAACTCCAAAGAGTGCTGTGTGTGTGTGTGTTGATTTAAGGGGAGGATTTAAAAGGGGTGAACTTTGATAGGATCTTCAGGGTAAGGTCCTTGGATTAGAGACTGTTCAGGGGAGATGCAAGATGGGAACTCAGTGAGTTCTGGATGTGCATTGTACTTACTCACCATCTTCCCAGGCTTCCAGAAATCACCCTGGTTCCCCATGAGGCCTGTTGGAGCTCCATCCACACCCTGCTTAGAATGGAAAAACACTGACAGAAACTTCTGGTGCTTTATCTTAGTACTAGCAGTTCCTTCAAGTGGAAGGCTCTCCTTCTGGTTCCCTGCCTAAATATATTCATGACCTGTTTATCTTTGCTTGATTTTGGGCCATGATTCTGCAAAAAATGTTAACACCCAGCCCACATATGTACTTTAAAATGCTGTCTCATAGCAGATGCTAAGACCAAATCCTGCAGTTCTTGCATGGAGAAAAATCCTGGTGATTTTGGTGACTGTGCTCCCAAATTAATACTAGAATAAGGACTTGTAGGTTTGGCCAGCTCCACAGCAGCTCCTTATTCCTCCCACCCCTGGCTGCTCAGACACATATGCACCACCCATGGACTTCCTTTAATACAGATCAGGGACAACAGGAGGGAAATGTGTGTCAGTGGAGTGTTGGAACTTCAGAGCAACACTTTCCATTTGTGCAATAGTGCTGCTGTAAAAGCAGAACTACCTCTGCTCCCAACTGTCTGAGGTTAAGACTGGAGTGTGCTGCAGCCCAGGGCTTGAAGCTGCTCAGCAGCACAATGGCGAGTCCAGCCTTTCTCCAAACCAGCATTCCTGTATATGAATTAGGAGTTATCTCCAGCCACAAAAAAGCTTAGGCTCTGCTGTGGGTGTTCCCTCATTGCAGCAAGCAGGGAGAAAAGGTCGCTCTGGGTTGTACCTAGTCACTGTTAGTGGAAACGATACTGATGTGACACCCGTCTGTTTTAGCGGTGGATTCCTTGAAACACAGCAACATTCCCACTGAGCTCATACATTGTGAGCTACTTTGCTTGTCAGATGTAGATGAAAGCTCCCCAGCATTAACAGCAGCAACCTTCAAACCGCTAAATTCAGCTTTGAAGTTAGCAACCCACTAAGCTACGGAGGCTGGTTTCCTCCTGCTTCATCCTGCGCTGACTCAGTGGGACGATTTACATCCTACAGCTGTTTTTACAAGGACAGAATGAAAAAGAAACATTTCTTTTTTCTAATCCAATCTTGGGTTCTAGAGAACTGTTTGCAGTGAGCCTCGCTAGGTTTCCATGCCCGTTTATCCTTTGGCTTATTTGATGAGCTTGTCAGCAGGAAGGATTTTCATCCCTTTTTATCCCAAAATATTTTTTTTTGCAGCTGTGATATAAGATGATTTTGCCAAACAATTTAGGCTCCCAATTCTGACCTATATTGAGTAGCATAAGACACTGAGGATGCTTTTGGGATTTTAAGGGGAGAGTTTGTATTTCACTGTCAGCTTTTTAATGGAAGCTCAGAAGAAAACATTGAGTTACATTTCCATCCGACTAATATTATTATTAATTTTAAATGCTATTAATACTTTTTAAAGTGCTGATGTCCCACTTACATTAGCATACGAAAGGGATCTTATGAAATAACCATATGAAAAGATGTGGAGCCTGTATGTGTTTTATAGGACAGTTTCAAAATCTCTCTTTTATTCAGGTCCTATCACAGACATCAGTTTGATTGCTAATGTAAACTGCAAACAATATTAGGAGTCACCATGTAGCTTCTTGAAATGTGTTTGGCAAAAGCATTTATCATTCTAAAAGTTAAGTGTTGCAACTACATTAATACCCACTTAACCCTAAACTTCTCAGTCATATCCCATTAATGGCAAATTTGGTCTGTGTCTGTGGATAAAGCCTGCTTGGGAGCACGCAAGGAGTCTGCAAGGGATGATTTGGGTTCACATAAGGGCTGCCAGCACCCATACATTGCTGTTCCCAGCACCAGAGGGTTCATCGTGGCCAGCAAAGTGCCCCAATCTCCCCTGCCAGATCGAATCGCATGGACGTTGTCAGTGCACATCACTGTCCTCTGGCAATGGTGGAAAGGGCAGAGCTTTCTAACTCCATGAGCATTCAGAACATCATCCTGGGATGTGGCAGACATGGTCTCCAGTGTCAGAGAGGGGTGTTTATCCTGTGCAGCATAAACACACCAGTCTGGGAAGCAGTGTGCTGCGCACAAATGCCTTAAGTCACTGCACGGAGATAAACACTAAGTTCATGCTCTCCCAGATCCAGCTCTGCCCTGCCCATATAGGGCCCATACACTGCCCGAGCTTTGCTTCATGGGCTGGGAGATGTGAAGATTCATCCCTCTCAGCAGGTTTGGAGGGCTTTGGTGAGCCTCAGGGCCATGCACAGTTATTTATGCTGTAAGTCGGGATCTGCACCCTTGGGGACAGCAGTTTGTGTCCACCCCAACACCACAGGACAGACGGTCAGGTCCCAAACTGTCAGGCTGGAGCAAGAGGAGCAAATGCCTTAATCTGCCGTTGTAGACTGTTCAAGGCAATGGCTTCAGCAAATGTGTCCTCTGCACCTGCAGAACGGCCAGGAGACCTTGGGAAAGGGCAACCACCAGAGTCACTGGGGGTTTGGGTGCGGAGATGGAGGAAGAGAAGGTTTAAAAGAATTGTACAAAGGGACAAGATGGGTGTTTGCATGGGGACATCACCAGCGTTTCTATAGGCACAGCATGGATGGTTGGGT
>JAOXOE010000848.1:4867825-4910396 GCA_028565055.1 Phoeniculus purpureus | reverse complement strand
GTTAACTCCTTGTGTGCTAGAAGAGAGTTCGATGCAGGAATACCATGAGCAAACACAGTTTCACCAAATCCAGAACAACATAATAATAAACTGTGGCCAGTGCTCAGAGTCTTTGTACTCTTAGGTCGTATAATCAAAAATACTTTGAGACTTCTGCTACAGTCATCTCTTTCGGAGTGTTTTTTTGCTTACCGTCTTTTATAGAAGTACCCTTTGAGTATGGAAACTCAGGAAAAATGAGCTAACCCGCTTTTGATTGCTAATGATGGTTTCAGTTAAAGATCATTCCTGTTCACAACTTTTGTTTTTTGAGTCATGCATGCTGTGATGAAAATAAGTATGGATATGATATCTAATGGATATGATATGTGCCAAAAATACGTTTACATTCAGGAAAAGTTCTTCCTCACCTGTGGGATGTGATTATTACGGTTTTCTCTTTCCGTAGTTAGTAAGGGTTGTTGTACAATTTCAGCACAGGATCTGAACTAAGCCTTCCAAGTAATTATGACAAATAATTGATAAAAAATACATGATCCTGTCTTACATGTTTTCTTTGAGGTTTGAGATCTTTCTCTGAGTTTAAAGGCAAAATCCATCTTTGCCCATAATACCACTTGTCATGTTTTGAGCCCGCCCAGCTGAATTGCTCACTCCTACCCTGCTCCAGAGGGATGGGAAGGAGAAAATAAAAAAAGACACTAGGGTTGAGACAAAGGAAAGGGAGACCTCGCTCACCAGTTATGGTCACAGAGAATAGACAGATTTGACTTGGGTGCAAAAAATGAATTTAATTTAAACAAAACCACCATTGATTCACTTATTGAATCAGAGTACAGCTGCCTAGACAGTAGAGAAATACAACTAGATTTTAAATGCAGCTTCTCCCAACACTTCCCTCATTTCTGGCCCCAGGTCTTCTAAATCCCTGCCCAAGGGTGCAGGGAAACAGAATATGGGGGTCTCAGTCAGTTTCATGTTCCAGCTACTCTTTCCTCCTCGCCACTGCAGCAAACTGGCTGTTCTTCACTAACTTCTCCAGCTACTATAAGCTCCTCCTGAGGGCTCTCATCCTTCCAGCAATTAATTTTTCCAGCATACTGCTGCCTCAGAGTCACAGACTTCTTCAGGAGCTGCTCCCTGCTCCAATATGGGGTCCTACATGGGTTGCAAATGGGATTCTGTCTCACCATTTATATCTAAGGACTGCAAAGGTTCAGCTTGCCATCTCACTAGACTGAAGAAGAATGATTGCTCTAGGGTGCCTCACTGGGGGGGGATCCAGATGGTTGTGTCTTCCATGTCTCACTCCTCTCCCCAGTGAAAAGTTTCCCCCACATGAAAAAAACCCACCTAACAGACTTTCCACTTTTAAATATGTTACTGATTGGCTTGGCCTTGTCCAGGAGTGGGTTTAACTTGGAGCCTGGAGAATTCCTTAAAGCCTCATATAGGGGCCATGCTACTAGTTTCCATCCCTGCTACCAAATCAGACACAAGCCACTGTAGCCATTCATGCCTTGGTCAGTGTAAAGCTGACTGTGACAGCACATATGACTGGATATAAAAAAAAAATCTCATTAACAGTGAGGAAAGGAAAAGGTAGGAGAAACTAATTTGCCAGAGATATTTGCACTTAATTGACCTATGTGAAAAATTTTAATTTTAGAATTAAAGGGAGGTGAGGTGTCACATTTATGCATAATGAACAAAGGCCATCCTGCTGTTGCAGATTGTTTCCTTTGTTTAATAAAAAAAAGATGTAATACTTTAGAAAAACTCAGGAGTTTTTTCCTTCCACAAGTCCTGATCTGGCTTAGAAGATTATATTTTGTCATTTGACTGCTGTTTCTCTTTTAGCTCTCAGTCTTCACAGGTCTGTAATTTTGTGAACAAGACTCAACCCTATGCATACCAGGAGGAGACAGCTCTCCACATCGGAGATGTTTACACAGCTGAGACCACAAACCAGCAGCAGTGCTGGAAGAAGACACTCCAAATTTGACCCTGAAATGCAGGCAAGTAATCATCTCAAAACCACAGGCAGTTTAAAACTGCTTTGAGCTTCGTGTCCACAACCAGAGGACAAATGCAGACCATGCTTCTGAGTTGTGGCTATGTCCACAGCTCTCTGGGGCAGCGACATTCTCCACAGCCCCTTGGTGCTCGGGGGACGAAGATAGATGTCTGTAAGTCCTGGACTTCTCATCACATCCAGGATATCAGCAGCTGTGGCGAAAGCTGTATATGCATATTGAATTCATTGTTGTGTTCCACGCATCAGTTTGGCATCTGTGCCCTTGTACACATGCATTTATTTGAAACTGCTACTCCTTTTGTTTACTTTCTTTTTGCACTGATTTATTTAGTGTACCCTGTTGAATTAATCGTGGTTCAGACTTTCTGCTGGAATACAGATGTATATATTTATATTCCATAAAATGGAACGAACACTGTAGTTTTCTTTCCAACACATGAATAAATACATGCTTTTGGGAAGAAACAAAACTTTACCTGGAAAGTATGTATCACAGAAATCATAGAATGGTTTAGCCGGGAAGGGATCTTAGAGATCATCTTCTCCAACCTCCCTGTCATGGGCAGGGACAATTCTCAACTAGATTTGGTTGCACAAAGTCTCAACCAACCTGGCTTTGAACACCTACAGAGAAGAGGCATCCATAACCTCTCTGAGCAACCTATTCCACTGTTTTCCTTGTTCACTCAAAGAAATCCTTTTAGTGAGGTTGAAAAGCAGATGGTGTTCTTCTACTAACCTTAAACAAATGACTGATTTAATTCAAATCATGACTCGATTTCTAGGTGACTTACATTTGAGATCACTCGATCCTCTTCCTGCAGAGTTCATATTAATTGGAGAGTGAAATCACAACATTTATGTTAACAGGTTTTTTTACAAGCAGACATCGTAATTCCAAATTTTGTGCATTTGTTATCTGTGTCACAAAGAGTGGAATTGAGAGCCCTGGTGACAGAACTTTCCCTTGAAACGCCACAGCTCAGCATTTAGCTGCCAGTGCTTATGCACATTAATGTATGCATATGGTTAATGAGGAGCTGGAACAGGTTGCCCAAGGAAGTTGTGCCTGCCTTACCTCTGGAAGTGTTCAAGGCCAGGTTGGACGGGGCCCTGAGTAACCTGATCACAGAATCAGAATCACAGAATCACTCTGGCTGGAAAAGACCCCTAGGATCATCGAGTCCAACCATCTACCCTATCTTACAAGTTCCCCCCTAAACCATATCCTTCAATACCTCATTCAAACGATCTCTAAACACATCCAAGGATGGCAACTCAACTGCTTCCCTGGGAAGCCTATTCCAGTGCTTGACCACCCTTTTTGTGGAAAAATTCTTCTAATATCAAGTCTAAACCTGCCCTGTAGTAACTTGAACAAATTCCCTCTTGTTCTGTCTCTAACTGCTTGTGAGAATAGACCAGCATCAACCTCTCCACATCCTTTCAGGTAGTTGTAGAGAGTGATGAGGTCTACTCTCATCTTCCTTTTCTTCAAACTAAAGAACCCCAGCTCTTTCAGTCTCTCATACGATTTATTCTCCAGGTCCTTCACCGGCTTAGTTGTCCTCCTCTGCACCTGCTCCAGCATCTCCACATCTCTGTTTTCTTGATCTGACCAAAACTGGGCAGAACACTCAAGATGTAGTCTCACCAGTGCCAAGAAAAGGGAGACGATAACATCCCTACTCCTGCTGACCACACTAATTCTGATACAAGCCAGGATGCCATTGACCTTCTTGGTCACAGTGCTGGCTCATATTCATCTTCCTGTCAGTTAGAACCCCCAGGTCCCTCTCTGCCACACAGCTCTCCAGCCACACCTCCCCAAGCCTGTAGTGTTGCAGGGGGTTGTTGTGGCCCAAGTGCAGGACCTGCCACTTGGTCTTATTGAAGCTCCTGCCATTAACATTGGCCCATTGCTCCAATCTATCTGAAGAGCGTGCCTACCCTCTGACAGATGAACACTCCCACCTAACTTCATGTCATCTGCAAACTTACTAATGATACACTCTATGTCCCTATCAAGATTGTCAGTAAAGATGTTGAACAGAGATGGTCCCAACACTGAGCTCTGACGCACACCACTGGTGACAGGCCACCAGCTGGATTTAACTGCATTAACCACCACTCTCTGGGCCTGGCCGTTCAACCAGTGATTTATCCAGCAGGTTGTGTGCCCGTCCAAGCCATGAGGAGCCAGCTTATCAAGGAGAATTCCATGGGGAACAGTGTCAAAGGTTGTTTGAAAGTGCAGGTAAATAATATCCACAGCCTTTCCCTCATCCAATAGTCTGGTCATCCTGTCGTAGAAGGAGATTAAGTTCATCAGACAGAACCTGCCTTTAATAAACCTATGTTGATTTGGCCTGATCCCCTGGTTGTCCTGTATGTGAAGTGCGATGGCACTTGAGATGATGTGTTCCATGACCTTCTCTGGTACTGAGGTCAGACTGACAGGTCTATAGCTTCTTGGATCCTCCTTTCTGCCCTGTTTGTAGATGGGTGTTACATTTGCCACCTAAATGTCCCTGCTTGTTGTAAAGGGATTGGATTAGATGACCTTTGGAGGTCCCTTCCAACCCAATACATCGTATGATTCTAAATTTTACTATCTTGTCCTTTAGTCCCCAAGATTAACAAACCTGACCCAAGGGAAGAATGGAAACACCTCAGATTTCCACGTAGCTGTGGCCCTGCTTTCTGATCCATTACAGCACTTTGACAAGAGGCAGCTCTTAGGCAGAAAGAGTGTTACAGAGTAAAAAATGCTCATTTTCTTGTATAGGCATTGAATTTGCAAACAGGCTCTGCACGGTGTGTCTGGAGAATTGAAAAGTTTAATGACTTAGGTGGTGGGTTAGGGTGGCAGAAGTGAAATCACCGTTTTGCAGCCCTATATTGCAGCATATGTTCCGTGACCTATAACTAGTCTGATATACAGTCCATTTCTTAAAGACCGAGCGCCTAGGATCATGCACTCATATGGGGACAAACTGCTCTTTGCTTGTTTTCACCAGCTACCAAAGGGTATGAATGAAAGAGAGCTCAGTAAGTGCTGTAATAGTCTTGCAATTCAGAAGCCACCATAGCAGTGGTGCAACTGATTCTCCTTGACTTGACTACAGTAACAAGCAATGGATAAGAGTAGGCAGCTAAAACAAGCAGTGATTCCAAAGCAGATGTTGATGCTACACAAAAATATCACAGGATGGCAAACATACTTCATTCTAAAGGTAACAGGAAAGGAACATGAGAACTATATGGTAAAAGAGGTGGAAGAAGGATCAGATATACCATCTATAAAATAATATTTTGGCGTGGGGGAAAAAACCCAAATGTTCAGTTTGAAAACTTCTACCCTAAATCTCAGGAGCAGATTAACTCTTACCTCCCTGAAGTCACCTGCCCATGTAAGAACGCTTCTTGATGTCTTTGGTACTCTTTGTGATTTATTTTCTGCACAAATTACAGTCTTCCACTTCTGGCTCAGAGACGGCAGATGGACTCCTGTGAGACAGAAAGAAACCGTAGCCACGCAGTGACTGGTCAGCCAACTTTGGTTCTTGCTTTGAGTCGTAATACCCTCATCAAAGTTGCACAGGAGATGCCCACAGCTTGCTTGGAATAAATTACTTAATTATTAGTGTTCCTTATAAGAATTACTACAAACTGCAGACAAAAGCCACCTCTTTCCCACGCTGAGATAAATCACCCTCCAATGCCATCTAGTGATGCTGATAAAATCTTTTTCAAAAAGTCTAGGTCTTGTATATACCAAGTAAACTCTGCACGTGTGTGTATGCTATGGTGCACACTTTGGTTTCATAGCAAACCCCAAACAATTTTTCTTCAACTCATTTCAGCAGTTTTTACTGATTCACTCAGCTGCTTTGCTGTCCTATGAGTATGTTGCTTTTTCTCCCCTCTTCTGAACTATTTGGTGCTGTAAGAGGCCACCGAATCTGCTTCAGCTGCCACTTGGGAAAGGAAGTCATCCAAACTGCGCCACAAGATCATGTGAAGTTGGCTGTTCTGTATCTTCCATGGGTCACTTTAAACCAGAGCTCCAGAAAAATATTACTAATTAAACCCTTTCACATTATTTATTGTAGCAAACCGTGTGTGAATAGCATCAAATTTCTGTTGCCATGTCCTCTCGGAGCTGTTGAGGCTGATAAGATTTCAAGATTTTTTAAGCCCAAAAATATCTGGGGAAGGGAATACAGAAGGGATGAAGGAGGGAATGGCAAATTTGTTGTGTTTAAGGTATTGGACACCATCTGTATTTTATTCAAATAGGGTTATATATTTTGTGAAAATAAAAACCAGCCTCATGAGTCAGTGTGTGCAAGGCAGTCACTTGAATATCTATAATGGGAAACATGTTTTAGGCTGGAAGTTGCAAAGGGAAATCAAATGTTTGAAGTGTCAAAGTTGGAAAAACATAAAATACGCCTGACACCGTAGCTATTAAAGCCAAAATGAATAAATCATCGTCTCAGGAAAGAAAAACCCCACCAAGCTCTTGGCTATAACCTTCATTTTCCTACACTCAAATAAAACTACGTACAACCTGATAATTTAACCAGACTTGTCAATAAGAGTTGATGGCTTCAACAGACACTATCACTTCATGCTTCAGAGTCGACTTCAGAAGCATTCAGTGTATTACCCAAGAAATAAATTTAATGTCAAATGTTTCCCTTTACGTTGATAGATAGAAGAGCCTTACGCAGTGGAGCCGACGTAAAATATGTCATATTGCAGAGCACTAGGGTAACATGAAGTTTGTGCCAGCTCGGTAGTTTATTCCCCATGTACAGCTTTTCCTGAGCAGTTATATAAGAAGTATTTTAGTGTCTTTCTAAGTAGGGCAAGCACAACTTCCAAGAAGGAATTTGAGAAAAAACTTTGAGGTTACAATAATAGGAGCCTGAGTTTACACTCCAGTTCCTGTTACAGTCTTAGTATTGGTTCTGGTTAGGATTTAAGCCATTAGGCTCAGTGTCAGCAATGTGATCTACAAACAGAAAGCACCTATCTGTGCCAGTCTGGGGATGGTTACTGGGACACGGTGTTTTCTGGCTTTGTCTGCATCTAGGCTTTATGTATAGCAACTGATGGAGAGATGAGCATGTTGTCTTTTTAGCTGCAACCTGACATGCAATAATTTGGGCAATACAATGACTGTTTTTTACTGTTTAAGATTTGTATAGACCTACTTATTTATTCACCAGAAATGGAGTAGAGTACTCCCTGGTAACTGCAAATCAAAAAAGCAAATAATTTGTATTTGCTTAAAAGTATTTTGCTGGTTTTTTCTTTGTTAATAAATGTGGTAGCGGGTCTAAAGCCTCTATTGTGCGTAGCCTGAGCTGAATGCGCCAGTCAGGGATCAGAACTGGCATCCTAGATCACAGAATCACAGAACATTAGGGATTGGAAGGGACCTCGAAAGATCATCTAGTCCAATTCCGCTGCCACAGCAGGATCACCTAGACCAAGTCACGCAGGAACGCATCCAGGCGGGTTTTAAACGTCTCTGGAGAAGGAGACTCCACAACCCCCCTGGGCAGCCCCTTCCAGTGCTCTGTCACCTTCACTGTGAAGAAGTTCCTTCTGATACTTATATCTCTCTTTCACTCCAGCCCCAGATACAGGTCACAGTCTGAGAGGACCACAATGCCTGCGTGGAGCTGTTAGAATGATCTACCTTCTCTGTTCTCTCCGGTTCACTTCTCTGGCCAAGCTGCAACCCACAGTAAGTAATTCAGCTTTTTGGCCATGGTTTTACTCTGTGAGACTCCCTCAGCTTCACCACATGAAGTATATTTAGGGGTGAGCTGGACATCTCCTGGATGTTGCCAGGTAAGCAAAGTGGGCAGGGATACAAACTCTAGAAGCCCATGCTAAGCAGTGATTAGATTTTAAAAGTTCCTGTTGGCTTTCAAAGGATCACATGAGGCTAGGTAGCCAAAGCTGTTGTGACACTGAATGTCTGTTATGCAGGCAGCTTTTATCTGCTCCACAATGACCCTGGTGGGTCTATCCAAAATGTCCATCTCATCACCCCATTTGTGATTTCTGAGGGAAAGAGTAAGTACAGACCTGACTTTCTTCTGACACTTTCCACTGCTATATCAAGCAGCAATTCAGGATTTCAGAGAATCACAGAATCAGAGAATGACCAAGGTTGGAAAAGTCCTTCAAGATCATCAAAAGTCCAACCATCCGCTCGACAGCTCCCAACCACTAAACCATCTCCTGAAACACCATGTCTATCTGGTTTTTGAACATCAAAACATTCAAACCGGTAAGGTTCACCTAAAGGTTCAAACCACTAACAGTGAGGTTAATACATTAAGACAACTCCAGCCACTACCTGCAAGTGTTTTATCACTTTTCTTGTGTCTCAGTCTTTGAAAAGAAACTCATCTACGGTTTGGTGCTTATACAGCAGCAGGAAATGTTACTCTGTGACTGAGAGCTTTTCTAGCGACACGATATCTTAATAAAATCTACAAATGGAACATGTCTTTGGTGTTTTCAGTAATTTTCTTCCTTTGTGAATTACTTTGAATATTTGCTTGTTCATCAGCCAGAAAAGCAGTCCAAGGGAAGCTGGAAACAATGCTCAGCTTAGGATCTTGATAGATACACAAACCACAAAGGGCCATTAAAACCATGTATTTAGCAAAACCTCAGCCTGCACAAAGAAGGTAGAGCTTTCCACTATCGTCAAAGACTAATTCATGCCTCTAGCAGAGGACAATATTGCTACATGGAGATTGGAATATTTTGTCACTCACCTTTTAAGGGAGTCAGTTTCTTAAAGCACCTCTGCTGATGAACCTGAAGAAAGTGCAACACTTCAATATTTTGGACTTGTATTACTATTACATAGGTCTGGGCTAAGCAATAGGCTTCTGATTTCTCTGAACATAGCTTGTAAAAACAACAGAGGCAGATTCAGAGGCAGTGCTGCCTGATTGTATAGTGCATGTTCTTCAGTCTCAGTTGCTGAGTTCTGTTCCCCACTGTGTAGGATGAATAGGTTGAACCAATTCAGGACTCACGGTCACATAACTGAACCCTGAATTTGGGCTGTTAATTTCAGATGACTGTGTGGAAATTAAATAGCCAATATGTCTAGTTTTTTTTACATTGCTGTTAAATCCAGTGCTTGGAATTGTAATTTTAAAGCATGTTCATGTCCACAGTCTTTTTTAAGTTCATCTGTTAATCAAATGGACTTACTGGAAGACATTTACACGCACAAACTTTTTTCCTATCTCCAATTGCACTTACAGTGACAAACTCAAAAATCCTAGTGAGCAAAAGTATTAATTACACTGCCTCATGCACTGAATACAATCCCTAATGATTCTGTGATTCTATGAATACCTTTCATATAAATGAACATAAGAGATTTTATCTTCCTTTCAATCTGCATGAAGATTTTATGAATGATTCCTTATCTCCAAATGTCTAAGTTTCAAAGCTATAGTTATACAGCTTGCTGGTAACTGGAGAAGACGACTAAGAACAAATACAAATGTCTAAGGAACTGGACAAGCTGAGATGCCTTTAGTCTTGAGAACAAATTGCATCCTTTCTCCAAATCAGAAAAGGGTTTACAAGAGCTGCAGGAGTTCATAAGTGAGGAGAAGAGGGTGAAGGCTGCTGATTGTCCTCAAACTTACGCTTAACCATGGGACTCAAAGATCTTACTGCTGTCACGTGAAGCAAATGAGGAAAAAGAGGCTTAAAACGTTAAGCTGCAGCTCCTTTAAGTTGCCTTTCTTAATTCCTCTTGGTTTCCTACTCCCTATCAAAATAACACTACTATTTCTATACAGCAGTTGTATGTGAATAGGCGGTGTTTAATCAGTTTGGTCATGAAAAAGGTCAAATTCCCACTGCCAACCCATCCTTTCTGAGCTGGACTGTGAAACGAGGGCTCCTCATGCAGTCCTAGCCCAGCACAAACAAAGCCATTGACTTGCTCATGCCTGCTTGGATGAATAAACCCTGTAAGATACAGCCCGTACATTACAAATTGCCTCTTTTTTTTTTTTCTTTTTGGTGCTATTCACACGAAGGATTAATATCTATGGGAGGCTTTTGTGAAGCCTTCACCCTCTTGCCCTTCCACAGTCCAGCAGTAACTACGACTTCAAGGATGCAGCTAGATTAATTTTTTTTAAAATTGCGTTTCCTGGAATACTGTTGGAAAGGCTGTAAACTTGGTGCTTTTCTGTTCCCACAGTCGGCTGGTGCCTCCCTGCCCTCTGTCAAAATTTCAGAACCAGAGGATGGCAGTGGCGGTGGAACACAAGCAGTGCATTAGCTCACCTAAGAAATGACACAACGAATAATCACCGTTCCCTATTGCAAAATGTCATTTTTCCATGAGCACTGCTTGAAGCAGCACAGAGAATACATTTGCATAAACCATTTGTCAGAAACAGAAGACTCTTTGTGAAGACCTATTAAGAAACCACATAATCTACTTTTCTGTTCTTATGCAAGTTCCAGGGAGAACACAGAGCTCCTTTGTAAACATAATCTAAATACAAGTGCTAGGCATGTGTTTTCTGCAATCAAGATTCCATAAATAATAAAATTGGAGTTCAAAACCAGAAGGACCCAAAATTGTTAATGATTTCCTAGCAGTATTTGACATTCAGCAAGTTTAACATTATTAATATCCACAGTATTTTGACTGAGCTCAAACCACCCTCCTCAGCTCCGCTAAATAAAGCTGTAATTAATCTGCAGTACAAATGTTGGTACCTCCAGTTCCTGGGGAAAAGCGTTTTTATAATACATCAGGGGAAGTCGATTCGGTACATTCAGTTGTGGGTTTTAATAGCCTTCATAACTCATTGCTGTCTCAATGATTTTCTGCTTTTATTGCCTGTCTGAGCCCTTTTGTCTTTATAGGTGGCCTTGAAGGGTGCTGCTTTTTTTTTATGATACTACCTTTCCTCCTTAATATTTCATTGCCCTTCTCCAGTAGCTGATCTCGTGCACACTTCGGAGGCCCTCCACCACCTCCGTGATCACACAGATTGGGCTAAGTAAGCCAGATAAGTCAAGGCAAACAAAGCCCAAGTGTGGCACGCTGAGCAGCCAAAGAGATTACTGCTCAAGCGATTAACATCCTTTTATGCCCCTTCTCCCACCGCAAGATGGTCGTGTTTCCTTTTCACTGGACAACTCTGTTCAAGTATTTACTTGTTGCGTTTCCCCCACAGTGAATTACTCAGGCGTTTCTCTCCCGTGCCTGGCTGGGCTTGGAGGGGAGGAGCAAGGGCTGCTCAGTGGAGAAGCACTGGGGAGAAAAAGTTCTGCACGTGTTTGGCTCAGCGGTCTTGGCAGAGAGCGTGTTCCTGTAATCGCTTTCTGGTTTATTAATGGATAACTCCTGGTTTGAAATGAAATGGGAAACCTCTGCAGATAACTTGTGCCCTCAGCGTGCCGTGACAGCCATTTGGATTAGCAGAACACAAGCAGTTACCTGCAGTTATTAGCCACAGAGGGCACATGGACTAATTATATATCACCTTTAATCCCAGTGTATCAGCCTCCTGCCAGCTTCCATTTACATTGACCAGTCATGCTGGGTGCTGAGTGCCTCCTGATACCAGGCAAAGTCAAGGTGCCCCAGTGCTTCCTGGTGTTGGGCTGGACCTGGCTGGAAGCCCCACGACCCTGTTTTCTGAGTGCCTGGTTTTCCAACTGATTACATTCCAGAATTCGCATAGAAAATAAAGTACTGGATAAAGATTTAACAAAAACGAAGGGAAAAGGAGGCCTGGTGTAAGTTGCCCACATTTAAATGGCTGTATAATGATATTTCATAATTGCACAGGCTAGGTTCAGAGCCCTGTGTGACTGCAGCTGCCCTGCAGGTTAAGCCAAGCTTAAGTAGACAGAAATATTCCTCACTATTCACCCCTTACAGTATATCCCAGACTTGGGACTCAAATTCTTGATCCATCATCTTCTTCATAGAATCATTTAGGTTAGAAAACACCTTTAAGATCACTAAGTGAAATCACTAACCCAACTGTCCCAAGCCCACCACTAAACCATGTCCCTAAGCTCCAGATCTACATGACTTTGAAACAATTCAATCCTCTATTTGGGCAGCCTGTTGCATGGCCTGATGACCCTTTCCATGAAAGCCCAGGTGAATCTCATGAGGTTCAACAAGTCCAAGTGCAGGGTCCTACCCCTGGATCACAATAGTCCTTACTATCAATACAGGCTGGGGGAGGAGGGGACAGAAAGCAACCCTGAGGAAAAGGACTTGAAGGCGCTTGTGGGCAAGAGGCTGGACATGAGCAGACAGTGTGTGCTTGCAGCCCAGAAGGCCAGTCGCATCCTAGGCTGCATCAAAAGAAGTGTGGCCAGCAGATCAGAAGAGGCGATTCTGCTTCTCTGCTCTGTTAAGACTTCATCTAGAGTCCTGCATCCTATTCTGGAACCACCAACACAAGAAGGACATGGACCTGATAGAGCAGGCCACGAAAATGATCAGGGGGCTGGAGCACCTCTGATACGAAGACAGGCTGAGGGAGCTGGGGTTGTTCGGCCTGGAGAAGAAAAGGCTCTGGAGGCACCTGATAGCGACCTTCCAGTACTTGAAAGGGACTATAAGAAGGCTGGAGAGGAACCATTTGCGAAGACCTGCAGTGGTAGGATGAGGGGCAATCACTTCAATTTAGAGAAGGGTACATTTAAATTGGATGTTAGAAAGAAGTTGTTTAGTATAAGGGTGGTTGAACACTGAAAAAGTTGACCAGAGAGGAGGTTAAGGCCCTGTCCCATGAGATATTCAAGGTGATATTCAAGGGCAACCTGATCTAGTTGAGGATGTCCCTGCTCACTGCAGGAGGGTTAGACTAGACGATGCTTGGAAGCCCCTTCCAACCCCAGTGATTCTGTGGTTCTAAACTTTGCTTGGCTTAGCTAAGGACAGCAAACGGCATGTGTCAGCAAGAGAAACGGAGATCTCCTTTTCTCAAGAGTGTAGACAGTGGATTGAATTCTGCAAATGTCCTTCCTGGGTTTTAAATGAATTTATTTGGCTCACAGCTGTTGGGTATTTGCTTTCCACAATGTTTGTGTGATCTGACTTTAACAGCTCAAATATTTGCAGAAAGTGGATTACTGGAAAACTTGAGGAAACACATTTCAACCTGAACATGAAATGATCCCTTCTGGATTTATTTGCTCACACATTCAGCTCAGAAACAGAGCCAAATCAATCAGAGGTCTTTTGGCCCATTTCCTCCAAGCAGCACAGCCCAGACGAGCTTATCAGTGGCTCCAGCCAAAAGTTAAAAGTGCGTCTGATTAAGTGAACTGAGTTGGGATCAGCTTGCACGTATTGAGAAAATAAGCACATTTCGCTGGTGTCTCAGGGTCTTGTAATGGTCCTGGCTGAGGCTGAAGGGGGTTTACCTGCAGGATTTTGCACTCTGGGATGTGGTGTGGCCCCTCTGGGTCCCATCTCCTCTTTCTGAACTCCTTCACCCTGCTCCTGCCCCTACTGGGATGTTCCTGCTCACGGTGAAAGCAGACTCCAAACTATGCACCAGTCTCTTGTACCAAATCCACCAAGAGACAAAGCAAAGTAAATCAGAACACTGTATGGTGAACATTGGAGCATTTCATTTTAGCTTACGTGTGATCAGGCTCAAGTGGGTTTGTTACAAGCTAAATGGAAAGCACGTAAGATAACCAGGAGCAGTAGGTGCCAAATAGAAAGCAGGTCATATAATCAAAGGCAGTTTAATACGTTTTAAAAAGTATTGAGTGATATTAAATTTTCATGATAATTTGTTCATTCTTTATTTGCTTATTTCTTTCATAAATCACTTTTAAGAGAGAGTGAAAGAAGCGATTACCTTGTGCTCTGAATTTTTTCCACAGCAGATGAGTTTTAGGCACATTTTTTTCTTATCAGCTTACCTCTGTGTTGAGCTCTGGTACAAAGTTGGGTTGATAACTGATGGTGCAAGCAGAGAACCAAATGATTAACTCAGATTAAGAGTAAGAGAATACCCCATGTAACGATTCCTCTATCTATAGATCCAAAAGCTTGAATACAGCAGTGTCCTTCGGTCAGATTATTTAATCTTGGCTAGTTAGAACATTTATCTTAGCACCCTCGGATGCAGCAGTTAGCACCACTGCTGGATTACAGACATGTGCCAGGTAATTGTTCTCCTATTCTGAAAATCTCTACCTTCCCATTAAAATAAAATTTTGGATTTCTGAGCTGTCCAGATGAAGTTACTCTACAGACCAACAGGGTAAAGGGCCAGTCTATGCCCATTTTGTGGGCTATTGCTCTTCTGTCTGCAGAAATGTGGCACTGGTGGAAAAAATTTGAGCAGCTGACTGGAAAACTTAATGCTGAATATTTTACTAAAAGTAAATGATTGCTTTTGGAAAACAGTATGAAAACAATTCTTATATTCAAAGCATATCCCCACGGGTCCCTTTCCAGGGATATCTGATCTTTATGTTTCCCATATTCCATATTTATAGATTATTAAATTGCACCTGCATATTCCTCTGCACACAAATATGTTAATTGGATGTACAGGGGTTACTAAAAAACGAACACTCCAAAAGGAAGGTATGCTTTGTCAGATGCTGCAGACAGGAGGGATTAATATGACCCCCAGATTTAAGAGCTTCTGGCAAATAGGATTTCCTGCTTTGTCCTTCAAAACCCAAACTGGGAACGTGAAGTTTTTTTGCAGAACGGAGCCATGAGATTTTGTGAACTCTCGCATCCCTTCTCTCTTTCTAGCCTGATTTGCGCCCGAAATAAGGTGCTGGCGGTCAGCAAGGTGCCATGTATCTCGCAGCAGCACTAACTCGTTGGCTGAGTGATGACTCCAGACTCAGCATTCCCTCAGCTTTCACTTGTGACAGGGATTGCCAAAGCCAGCGGCGAACCAGATAAGGTGGGAGGAACAAGCACAAAGCACTCCTTTAGATTCCTTTTGAATTTTTGAGCAGTGACACATTGTGTGGCCCTTGTGTTCCTCAGGAAGACTGAGGCCGTGCGTAAGAAATAATGCAGAGTCATTATTTCTCGCTCGGTTTTCAGGCATGAAGGGAAAGTTTCAGATGTCATGCTACAATTTAAGAGTTCCTTACTTTAGGGTTGATTCACTATTTACCTTTACCAGGGCCTGGTGGAAAAGCAGTTTAGCAGAGCAACTAGAAATCTCAGGAGAGCCTGGGGGTCTCCTGGGCTTAAAAGGAAAAGGCAGGATGAACAGAGCAGGGCAGGGCAGCTGGTGTTCTCAGAAAAGGTTAAGACAGTGTTCTGGAGCAAAGGGAAGGAGCATGGAGTCATCTGCCCAAGTGCTTTAAGGGGGGCAATTTCTTAGGTGTTGCTTGAGACTCACCATTTCTGAGGCTGCCTCCTCTGCTGGGCTCGTGTTTATGCCACAGAAAAGCTGCAGAGGATCCAAAGCAGCCTGGTGTTGTGTACAAAGGCTTAGGAAAAATCAGTCCACTCTAAACCAATTCCTCCGTGACAGATCCAGGCTGGGGGGAAGCATCACAGGGACGAGGTAGAAATGTTATTTGGCAAGAACTCATTCTAATAGCCCCAAGACACCCATGATAGTTAATATCTAAACAGTAATGGCCAAGCATCACCTTGACTTCAGGGCATCCCTTCCACCTGTCTGAATTTACTACTTTCCCAGTCATTGATCTATCTGGGAATCCTTTTCAAATTCATGTGAGTTTTATTAAATGTTAGGTAATATGTGACCCCATCAAGTGAATGCAGTGTCCACTTGGGAGACTTTTGTTCTATTCAAACCTTTGTTGACAATGCAGCAAGCTCTGCTCCGGGCTGCCGGGAGTGGGGGTGGGCAGCCAGGGCTGAGCCTGCTTTGATTGATTTGCACAATAGGAACGAAAATATTCCTGAAACTCTTGAGATCACTCAACTCTTCCTGCCAGACTTCCATGAAATATAACATGCAATCAATTTAGCTTACAGCCAAATTCTCCCCTTTCAGCCCGCTCTTTTCCTTTGGTGTGTCAGTGAAGATAAATGAAAGAAGCACTAAGGAGTACAAACAGCAGTAGCAACGAAAGCAGCAATTGCTTGTGTAGGGGGGAACTCATGATGCCAGACCAGAGCAGAACCCACAACAACTTGACCAAACACAGGGATGAATGAAAGGTCCTTTTGAAAGGGCAAATGAAAGACCGCGTTGACCTCTTTGCAGAAAGAGGAAACTTCAAAGGGTTTACAACAGCTAAAAGACCCGCTTACATGCAGCAAAAATGGCTTGCATTGGATACCAACATAGCGAAACTAAACAACCTCACAGTAAGAGATATAGCAGAAGGTGGAGTAGAAGAGGGATATTTTCCACTAATCACTGGAAAAATGTCTAAATTCTGTCAGCTCAGTGTTAGGTGTGGGGTTCTGTTCAAGGCTGCACGTGTGAGGAAAACTGAAATTTAGACAGAGCTCCTAACAGGCTTTGGAAAGGTTAGGCACATGTTTTCTTTTAATTTTTCTCCCCAAGAAATGTTCTCATCGTGGGATTCTTTTGGAAACATTTGGCAGTTCCTTAGGTTTGACAGAAACCGGGTTGGAGGAAGTTAGAACTAATGAAATAGTGTATTTAAAAGAGAAAGCTTCTGAAAGATCTGAGTGTTGTGCATGATTTATGAGAACCATATTGAAAGTGGGAAAAAAAAGGGCAAATTGCCTGAGTAGCTGTATTCTGCTGCTTTTCTTCACCTGAGGTTCAGGTTTTGTACTTTCTCAATGCAGCTCAGAAAGCATTAGGTCACACATGTAATTTCAAGCAAAAGCAATGTCCGCTGGCTGCAGCGAGACTGCTGGCGCTCAGAGTTAAGCAAGTGCATAAAACCTATTGCTAGACAGCAGTCTTGCAGGGCTCTGTGTCTGAATTCCAAAGGTTTGAGAGAAGTAAGTTAGAGCACTTCAATGAACAAAGACTTTGCTCTTTAATCTGCACTAGCTGGGAGAGATAAGACCTCAAATGGAATCTACTTCAAGACTAGATTACACATTAAGATAAGCGTAGTATGATAAGGACCAACTGACACAGCTTCTGTAAGGGCAAATTGTGTTGCTCTATCTTTCAAGAATTCCTTGAAAAAGTGCATCAAGTAAGAGATGAAATGTATCTTTCAAACATAATTTACGTGGAGTTTCAATAGGCTTCTGACAGGATCCTTTGTGCGAGGTTTTGGAATAAAATAAAAGGCAAGTTGCATTGCCAACCTATAGGGTACCTGGAATTCATAGCAAATAGCCAATTTCAAATTGAAAGAACAACGAGAAAACATGTTGGGCTGCTGTTTGTTACTTTAATTATTTTGGAAAAAAGAGATTTAATGCAATTTGTTAACAAATGATTCTGGATCGATAACAAGACACTCCTAGAAATAGTTGTGTTGCCCAAAGCATTCATTCTTCTATCCATCTATCAGCATTCTGGCAGCTCTAATGAAGAGTAGTGTGTGTCAGAAAATATAATAAATTTTTAATTAGCATCATGGACTTTGATCTGACATGGTTCCCTGAGGAAATAGATATGAATCGTTGTGTAACAGCTTAATGAATGTTACAGCCTTTCCAAAATAAACTAACAAAGAGAAGGGTTAGAGATATACTTGACAGAAGTAATATCTCGCTGTAATAATGATTTAATAGCAAGCCATGAATGATGTTTCCAACTGCACCACAGTTCAGCTTTGGATGCCTCAATCTAAGAAGATGCGCTCTGCATAGAAATGTCTGGAGAACAATGACAAAACCAGTAAAAGTTACGTGAAGATTCACACAAATGATTTCTTAGAGTATGGGCATCTGACATCTAAAAGCCAACGTTAGCAGTACGTAAGGCAAAATATTCTCGTCTAAATATTTTGCAGTTACCTTCTGCAGAGGTTTTTTACAAAGTAGCCCACAAATCGTAACTGCCAGAACATGGATGTAACATCCAGAATTTAATCTGTGTCCTCTGTGGTAATTGAGTAGAAGAAGGTCTGAATCTATTCAGATTTTCAGATCTACAGAGGAACTTTTTCATTTTAGGACAACTTCTGAATTTTTCCCAACAAAATGATACATTCTGGTGATTGGCAAGAATTCTACCATCTATTTATTTCCTTAATTTTTGCTTTCTCTTCCCAAAAGAAAGGTATCGTATCTTTTCTAAATCTATACGCTTGCAAAAACCCTACCCTTAAATATGGGACCAGTGATGGCAATTTGATAAAATAATTTATCATAGAATGGCTCAGGTTAGAAGGGACCTTAGAGATTATCCAACCTCCCAGGAAGGCAGGAACACCTCTCAGCTAGACTTGGTAGCTCAAGACCTCATCCAACCTGGCCTTGAACACCTCCAGGGAGGAGTCACTCACAACCTCTCTGAGCAATCTAATCCAATCTCCACATCCTTGTACTGAAGAACTACTTCTGAAAATCTAGTCTAAACCTACTGTCCTTCAGTGTAAAAACATTTCCCTTGTCCTATTGTAACATTTCCTCGGGAAAAGCCCCTCTCCAGGGGTTCCCTTCAGGTATTGAAAAGCAGCTATGAGGTTTTTCTCTTCCCTAGGCTGAACAACCCCAGCTCCCTCAGTTTAGCAGAACTTTGTACTATGGACAGTAGTAAAAATACTTTGGGGAATTCATACTCTGGTCTTTATAGATAAGTAAGATCAGATGTTTGGAAAAAAAAAAAATGACTTTATAGATTTTTTTTCTTTTCCAGAGTGCAGTTGATACCCAAAGCTCAGAATGACTAAGACTCATGCATTGTTGTCTCTTTGGTTGATTTGATTTGCCTCTGAATTCAAACCAACCAAGTGAGATGAATGTGTAAGGTAAGACCTGTATTAAATGACTATTCATATTAGATGTGACATGGAAATAAGAAGCTACTGCCTCCTTTTCTGCCTTGGTGAGCAGTTATTTTGATACTTTTACGTGGATAGGAATAAATGGTTCATACTTCAGCCTGCTGACTCACAGTCACTGATTATTCTTACGTGGATTGCTGTGGTAGCACAAAGATTGATTGCACCCGCTCATAGGCAGCAACAGCCATTTACAAATGCCAGCTAGTGCTTCTCATGGGGATTTGTGACAGGAGACAGAAATAAGCCAGAATTACTTTTCTTAGCTCAATACATGCCTGGTTTGGGTTATTATTCCTTTTATTTTTGCAGTCACACTGCGTCCCCCCACAATAATCTTTTTTTGCAACACTAGCTGATTTCAAGTAAATTTGACACAGGCAGCCAGAGCTTAAAAGGCAGTTAAGTTCTCACAAGTAGTGTCAAAATCAGTGACCACGCAGAAGAGGAAGAAAGAGGTTTTTCAAGTGTTGTGTCTAAAGGAAAGGCTGCCAGATGTATTTATTACATGTCAAGTAACATATACAACCAAGAAATCTAAATGCTCCAAACCCCTCAGTGTTTTGTAACTAAAAGATGGCAAGAAATGCTTCCCTTAGCCAACTTGGTCCATGTTGTCTATCATCTTGTGATCACACAGTTGTGCTCTTTCTGTGGTAACTTGGCATTTAAGACGCAAGCCACGACCAAATCCTTTTCTTTTCATAGTGTTACGCTTGATTTAAGATTAATAGAGAAATAATCACTTGGTGTTTTGCTTCACGAGGTGCTGGCATACTAGGACCATAACTCAAGCAGTTGTATTTAGTTTGGAAGCTAGTGCAGTATTTTTAACAGTGTAGGTGTAAGTATGTATATAGATGTGTGTGTATGTGTATGTGCACACGCTTTGTACAGTGTATATATCATAACCAAGACTGCCAGGTTGGGACCTTTCTTCAGCGTGCTTCTGGATCTATTACTGCTAGCTTTACTCACAGTTAATACTATCTACTGATGACTTAGTCCATTGGTTTATACCAGATTACTTGTGGAGTAAAGAGCTAATCAACAGGAGGCAGAAGCGCTGCCAAATATTTTATCACAAAATCTTGTGATACTTGTTTTTTTCAGTGCCCTAGATGCTGGAGTAAGGGGAGTTAAAGAGATTCTAAGCATCCATTAAATAGATGCGTGGATCTAACTAACTTGCTAACCTTCTAGAATGTGTGGATAACAGCTGAAAATATGAAGCACATAACCTCAGAGGGTCAAAAATGAGAAATCCAATATAAACAATTTTCTTTCTTGAGACGTTCTCTCATAATATCTCATAATTTCCCAGTGTCAGTGATGAATGAACAGCAGTGTCAGATTTTTTTTTCCTCAACTTTAAAATGCTGTGGGAAGACTTCAGCAAAGATGAAATATTGACATTTGGGTTTCTGCATGAAAAGATGGATCAGCACAAACAATACAGGGGGTTGAAACAACAAGGAAATGTATCATTATGGGCTGAGCAGAAATATGGCCCTTCATATATGACAGTTGCCAGAACTATTCATCTCCTTTCTGGAATCAGACTGATGAAGCTGAGCAAGTAGGAGCACAAGTGTCTCCTTCAGCAGAAGCCTTGGTGTGTGGGTTTCTTGGTGATGGTTTTACAAAATTTTTTGTCAAAAAAAGACAAAGACTGAAAAGGTAGAAGGACCTAGAAAACAAGGATATGTTTTGTAGGCAGCCTGGGGAATAATAAAGTGGCAAAGCAATGGTGGGAAAAGAGATCCAGGCCTTTGAAAAAGAGCTCTGTTCTTTGGTTCTGGGAAAGGTCTAATGAAGTTGTTTAACAAACAGAATCGCTTCAGACAAACTTTACTTCTTCACGTGGAGTGGAAACTGGTCAAAACTAATCACGTCATGCTGAGGCTGGCTGTTAAAATGGTTAATATATCTTAAGATTCACAAAACATCACACAACATCAGGGATTGGAAGGGACCTTGAAAGGTCATCTAGTCCAATTCCTCTGCCACAGCAGGATCACCTAGAACTAGTCACACAGGAACACATTCAGGTGGGTTTTACACATCTCCAGAGAAGGACACTCCACAACCCCCCTGGGTAGCCTGTTTCAGTGCTCTGTCATCCTTGCAGTGAAGAAGTTTCATCTCATATTTACATGGAACCTCCTATGTTCCAGCTTACACCCATTGCCCCTTGTCCTATCACTAGATGACATTGAAGAGTCTGGCTCCATCCTCCTAACACCCACCCTTCACATATTTATCAACATCTGTGAGGTCACCCCTCAGTCTCCTCTTCCCCAAGCTAAAGAGACCCAGTTTCCTCATCCTTTCCTCATAAGAGAGGAGCTCCACTTCCTTCATCATCTTTGTGGCTCTGTACTGGACTTAGTCCAGCAACTCTGTGTCCTTCTTAAATTGAGAGGCCCAGAACTGGACACAATACTCCAGATGTGGTCTCACCAGGGCAGAGTAGAGGGGGAGAAGAAACTCTCTTGATCTAGTAACCAACCCCCTTGTGATCCACCACAGAATGCTGTTGGCCTTCTTGGCCACAAGAGCATATTGCTGGCTCATGGTCATCTTGCTGTCCACCAGGGCCCCCAGCTCCCTTTCTCCTACACTGCTCTCCAACAGGTCAGTCCCCAACCTATACTGGTACCTGGGGTTGTTCTTGTCCAGATGCAAGACTCTACACTTACCCTTGTTATAGTTCATTCAGTTTCTCCCTGCCCAGCTCTCCAGCCTGTTCAGGTCCCACTGAATGGCAGCACAGCCTGCTGGGGTATCAGCCACTCCTCCCAGCTTTGTGTCATCAAGGTAGGATTAACCTGAGAACCTACAGACCATAAGAACTTTTGTGCAGGGATTCTGTCAAGCCTGAGTCAGTACAGTTCAGCAGGATTCTAGCAAGACGGATGAGCACCTTTTTCTGAACACTTTCTTGATGGCAGGATCTTTTATACATCCACTCATGTGCTGAGCTGCTCCTCACTCTCATTTCAGTGTGTTCATCATCCAGTTGCTTGTTTTTATATCTGCAGCCTTACCATTCCCTGGACTGCAGGTCTGTTTTAGCCCTGTAGAAGTGGAGAAACACCACTGGAAAGGTGATTTTTATTTTTGCTCGAATGATCCCATTCACTCTCTGTATTTGTCTCGTGGTTTCTCATAATCACTAATAATGGAGATTAGCTTCCGATGAAGCCTGTTGGGATGGTTCTGACACAGACACTGTTCACATCGTGTTGTTCTGCTTCACAAGGCAGCTAAACACATTATGTTCTAGGTCCCAGCTTTCTGTAACTGTCTAGTGGCAATTGCTTAATCATTTCAAAATGAACCCCTTGCATCGGTGTTTGGGAACGGAGGAGTTTTTCTCTCGGAGAGTATCGCACCGGTTGTGCTCAGCTCATTGCTGAGAACACAAAAAGATCTATTTCTTTGTGCACGAAGGGTCTGATTTTCATGTGGTTTTGTCCTAGCACTGCTCTGCTGACTTCACTAGAATTTACTGCTCGTGGCAGTAAATTGCACTGGTTTGTTTTCTTTAAAAAAGAAAACACGCCACTGATTTTCCAAATACCCAAGATGTGGCTACCCCACAGCCTGCAGTGCTCGAGCACATCTGGAGCTTCCTGTGTTTCCCAAGGTGTGCCTTTGCAAGGTGCAACTTGTTAGAGGAAACCTTTGTCGGCTCCTCGGTGGGATTCAGCTGCTCTTGCTGCAGTTCTGCTGAGTGGAGGCCGGACTGATAACTTTGGTGTAAACAAGGGCTATACCCACTTAAGTTAATGGAGCTAACTGCTGAATGACCTAAAGGATGAGGCCAACTGGGTAAGTGTTAGAGCCATGAGATCATCCAAGATTCAAAGCTCTTGCTCACTGAATATTCAGGTTGAGTAGATGGAAAGAAACTGACTTATAAGACCAACCCAAAATCAACAAGCATTGGCATTTTTATTGTGCTCATGGGTGCTGATTGTTTGGCAGTAAATTTATCAAGCTCTATTTTTATTTTTAATTAACTGTTGATTGTGGTGGCTTAATGAAAGAGTAGTTAGTTTGTAGAGGACACTACTGGTCATGTATTGATCATCACTTTCTTCATGCCCTCTCAGCCCGTATTGTGGGCTTGCTCAGTTGTATCAGGGATGGCACAAGTGGTACTCTGAGAGATCCTGCTGTGGGAGGTCCAGGACACTATGTCTGCAGGGCTCTTTTAATGATAGGGATGGGAAGGAGATGTGGAGGAACTCGCTCACTTCTGGTCTCATGAGGAACAGCTTTGGAACAGCTGAGCTGAAGCAGACTCTTTCTCCTTGGACAGTCGTATTTAGGCATCAACAACACTTCATTTGCTTCCATGAAGTGGCTCACTGAGTGACAAGCAGTCAGGATAACCAGGCAATGGGCGGACACTTGCCATCTATTCTATTTGTTCTATTTTGCAAAGCAGGCAGAAGGGTTAATCAGATGGAAGCTGATAGTCTGGATTAATTACTTCAAGTTCTGCAACCACAGCGGTGTCTGATCACTGCTGTTAGCGATCAGCACGTACTTCTGTCTTCCATGAATCAGGGCAGAGTGTTTTCTTGCAGAGTCCTGTAGGTTGGTGGTGTGTGCACCAAGGGGGCTGCATCCGAGAAACTTCTAGGGAAGTGTCCAAATGTGAGGAGTTTGGAGACACAGCAGGCTGGCTGCTGCAGATCAGCAGTGGATCACATAATTGAATTTCAGGCAAACCATTCCTGCCCAAGGGTCGCCTTACAGATAAGTCGAAGGCAAAGTGCACCATCTGGTGAACTGGCCCTAATGTGACTGAATTAATTGTTTGGTGGATCTCAAGACCAGTTAAACAGCTTATCCGTGCTTCTTGCTTCTGACTAAATGACACATTCAGAGCTCTTCCCTTCCTTCTCCCCCTCTAACCCTTTAACCTCTTAGTCATTCAGCAGTGGTGGGTAGTGGCTGCCCTGGCAGTGTGTAGACTGTATTGCTGGAACAGGCAGCTTCACAGTGGTTCTGGCAAATGAGAGTCCATGGGCAGTGGCTGACTTTCAGGCATATGGGCATATCTTACCTCCTCCTCGTTATTTGTGTGGTGCTGTCTGATTCTGGGTGGTTTTACAGGCAGTGTGTATCTCCAGGGTTGTTTTCTGCTGACTAAGTTCTGCACAAAGGTGACACGATCGTCACACTTTTGACAGTTGGATATGAAAGCAGTGACTTACTTTCCTTAGGCTCCTCAGCCTGCTGGACAGTTGGGGGTTTTTAGAAGTCTGAGCAGACAACTATTGATGTAGGTGGTCGAGTATGCAGTTTTTAATGTGTTTTTCTATTGGGGAAAGAAGAGTGAGTTTTCATACAGAATAGTTTGTTTATAGAGAAAACAGGAGATTCACATTTTTATAGTGCTAAAGGAGCAGCATCCTGGGGTGGATCAGAAGGGGGATGGTTAGCAGATCAAGAGAGAGTCTTCTCCCCCTCTACTCTGCACTAGTGAGACCACATCTGGAGTATTGTGTCCAGTTCTGGACCCCTCAGTTCAAGAAGGATGTGGAGCTGCTGAAGGGAGTCCAGTGTAGAGCAACAAGGATGATGAAGAAAGTGGAGCACCTCCCTTATAAGAAGAGACTGAGGGAGCTTGGTCTCTTTGGCTTGAAGAAGAGGAGACTGAGGGGTGACCTCATTAATGTCTGTAAATATTTGAAGGGTGGGTTTCAGGAGCATGGAGCCAGACTCTTCTCAAGGTCATCTAGTGATAGGATGAGAGGTAATGGGTGTAAGCTGGAACACAGGAGGTTCCACATAAATGTGAGAAGGAACTTCTTCAAAGTGAGGGTGACAGAAGATTTGAACCAGCTGCCCAGGGGAGTTGTGGAGTCTCCTTCACTGGAGATGTTTAGGACCCGCCTCGATGTGTTCCTGTGTGACTTGGTCTAGGTGATCCTGCTGTGGCAGGGGGATTGGACTAGATGATTTTTCGAGGTCCCTTCCAATCTCTAATGATTTTATGATCAAGTCCAACCGTCAACCCAACCCCATCCTGCCCACTAAACTCTGTTCCCTAGTGCCACACCTACACATTTTGAACACTTCCAGGGATGGTGAAGGTATCTCACTGTGCTACTTTAGAGCTGCCCAGAACATCTAATAGTACACACAATTGTTTTTCAAAGCATAATAATCTTACCAAAATCACCTGCCCTTGTTCTTGGGCTTCTTGAAAATATCAAGATACCCCATTGCTCTGAAAATTTGCAGGAGGAATGCAATGAAACAAATAATTTTACTTTCCTGATTTTATTATCAAGTTTCCTTGGATTTACTTTTTTCTTGGGTTTTTTTTCTCCTTCTACTTCAGGCTTTCTTACTTAACAGAAAACTGATGTATGTAAACATAGAGTCATAGAATCATGATGGTTGGAAAGGACCTTCAGGTTTGTCAAATCCAGCCCTCATCCCAACAGCTCCCTAACCCCTAGACCATGTCCTCAAGTACTTTAGCTACTTGTTCTTTAAACAGCTCCAGGGATGGTGACTCCACCACCTCCCTGGGCAGCCTGTTCCAGTGCCCAACCACACTCTCAGTAAAGGACTTCTTCCTTATACCCAGTCTAAACCTACCCTGATGCAACTTGAGGCCATTTTCTCTTGTCCTATCATTACTAATTTGGGAGAAGAGACCAGCATCAGCCTTGCTACAACCTCCTTTTAGGTAGTTGTAGAGAGCAATAAGGTCTCCTCTCAGCCTCCTCTTCTCCAGACTAAATAACCCCGGTTCTCTCAACCACTCTCCACAAAGCCTGTTCTCCAGAGCTCTCCCCAGCCTCTTTGCCCTTCTCTGGCTCTGCTCCACCACCTCAACATCCTTCTGATACCATGAAGCCCAATACTGGGCCAAATACTCATGGTGTCTTGCCTTTTTGCCAGGCTAAGTGGTAGAGATCAAGTAATCCCTTCTGATGGTACTAGTGGAGATGCTGAGAAAAGACACTTGTTTAACTACATCCTTCTGGTAGGAAGATGTTAAAATTTGGTGCAAACACAAGCCAGCATTGCCCCGGCACCCACAGCATGGTGGGACCTATGTCCTGCGCCATCTCCAGCAATTGCCCCTGATGCTGCTGTTCCTTCTGACAGAAGGAACTGGGCAGAGCTAAACTAGCCTTCAATATTTTAGCAGAGCAAACTCAGTTGCCTTCTCATAAGACTCCAGAACGAGACATTGTGTATAAAAGGTGATAAAAACAGAAAACCTAACAGAAACTTGGGACCACTCCACCTACTCACCACTGCTCTGGGCTGAGCTCTGCAAATCCCCCAGCGCTGTTCTGGCTTTCAAGGCATCACAGCAGTGTCCATCTGCCCAAAACCTGAGCGTTGCTGGAGCTTTCCTGAGCTGCTTCTGTCTGGAGTTGGATGAATGAACCAGGTCTCATCTCTCAGCTTCTCTTTAGACTTTGCAAAGTCAGGAATGTTACATCCATTTAATATTAAATATAATCACTTGCAAACATGACTTAGAAGCCTGTTTCAAATATGCATGAGCTTTCCAGCCCAGTCCAACAGCGATACAGGGACCCACATCAAATGCTTCTTTTATGAATCACGAAAGAGATGCTTATGAGTGTGTGTAAACTGGGAGTTATGACTAAAGCCAGCATCTGACCTCCCCGCATTCCCCGGGACGCCTCCTGGCATGCCTCATTGAAGATGCCCGTGTTCTGCGCTTTGCCTTGTCACTGGGAGATATGGCATACAGATGGAATGGTCATATTGGCTTCTAAAGGAAAATATTTAACCCAGGGATGTCAATGGAATATAGAAATGATGGTTAAAATCCCAGAAGCCTGCCTTGTTTTTGTCTTTTCCCTTTCATCTAGCACTTTGGGTCATGCCATCACTTATACGCTTCAGCCCAAACAGGCAATTGCTGAGTTAAGAACCTGGAGTTCAAAGTGAACCATAAACCTTAGTCTATAAGATAAATCATACAAATTACTTTACAGAAATAAATAGAACATTTGGGAGAGAGGTTATCTTCTTGCCTTCAGTTTACATCTCTAATGACTGTAAGTTCACAAATGCATTCTGTCAAGAATATAAACATTGCTTTTATTATACCAGAGACAGATATTTATTACCAACCTTTACAGTACGGCTGGCCAGCTTAGAGGAAAACCCTGGAATCTGGGCAGGAATGTGGAAGCTTTGTCGTGATTATTATTGCACTTGTGGGCACTTCTCAAAGTGCCACGAATGCTGCTTGGGAAAAACTCACCTCTTGGGTTAAATTGGAAAAACTAGGGTTAAAAAAATAGTGGATGAGGCTGAGCTTTGCTCCATTTTTCTGGTGATGGGCAGGAATAGGAGTTTCCGCACAAACACACCCAGGTGGGAATTTTCTGATACTTTGGACTCATCTCTCCCGCAGCTCTCAATGGTTCTTTTATTGTAACCAGGGCTGTGTTTCGGGGCACAGTCCTCACCCGCCTGCCCTTGCTGCCAGAGGAGTTTCACTCAGTCCTTTTTGCTATTGAACAGTATAATAAGGAAAAGAAGTTACTAGATCAATAAAAAAAGTTTTGCTGAACTGGGTGTTAGAGAGGTCGAACAGATACAGAGTTAAACCCAAAGGGTGCCTGACCCCAGGATCCTGGTGTGGAAGCTGGTCCCAGTTTCTTCCTTAAGAGCTGAATCGTCCTGCTCTGTCCAAGACAGCACCCAGACCGGATTATGGTCCCAAAATGAATAAAATAATTTTCATTCCTTTCTGAAATTCTCCTCCTGCAGGGCAGGGGAGCAGCTTGTGGAGGATGCAGCTCTGGCACCTTGGCTGAGGCTCCCGACATGAGACGGGGATAAAGAACATTTTCCTTGCATGAGCCCAGGAGCCCCAAAGTGCTATGGTGCCGTCAGACAATCTGCCCCCACATCCTTGCTCTGGCTTTAGGATAAGGCTGGATGGGGCAGGTTGAGTTGTAGGGGAGAGGAGGTGCAGCTCATGCAGTAAGACGTTGTGACATTCAGTGTTTCCACTGCTTGATGGACTCAGGGTTCTTATGGGGAATCAATAGACCAGATCCGGGTCCAAAAGCGTAAAGGAAAAAAACCACCAGGGGCCCAGAGGCAGCTATGCAGAACAGGCAGGAGCCGTTTGGGCTCTGCTCCATCCCATCTCATTTACTCTTCCAGAACAAGTCCCTCAGAGCCCGGGGTAAGGTTAATTAGCAAAGCAAATGTGGGCACATTTCCATTCCTGGTGCCTGGGCTCTTTTACATGAGTCCAGGGGTATTTCTCAGCCCAGCCAGATCAACACCCCACAGGATCCTTCTTCTGTCCTGGTTTGGAGCAAGAGGAGAGGAGAGACTCACACCCAGAACACTGAGCACTGCCTATCACTGGGCTACATGTGTTCTGTGACTGCAGCAGTCATGAATAAGGTATGAATGAGAAATTGGACATGATTCTGCATTTCCTGCTCATGCATCTGGCAGAGAAGCTGTTCTGGAACCTGGCTGCTCCAGCCAGAGATTGTTTCTTGCCTACACGGTGGTAGTCACAGTGTCCCTGCTCGCTTGGGCTGCCTTCTGTCTGATAAGGGAAGGAAGGGGAAATAAAAGGGGCAAAAAGGACATGTTGAAGACAAAAGAGCTTAAGCCCGGACACATCCATGAGCATATGTGGGACACACTCATGGGCTGCTCTGTCGGAAGCAGGGATGTACGATCTGTGCCCCAAGTCACGCTCAGCAAATCAAAGGGTGGAAGAAGGAAGGAATTTCTCAGCCTGTGCCTGCAGATCTTGCCCAAATGTTTCTGGTCTGCCGCTTTTCCTCCCAGCGACAGGGTTTGAGGAACTCTAAGGAAATCTGGGATACAGACCTGTTCCTGGTGCGGGTTTTAAGTCTCCAGTGCTCTGCAGAAGCCCAGGGTCAGTACTGGGCAATGGGAGGACAAGAGGGATGCAGATAGGTAGTCAGTGCTGATGAAAGCGAATTCATGGCCAGTTAGGAGAGCTCCCCGGGGCTTCTCCCCCCAGTACAGCATCTGGCCAAGAGGAAGATGGCAGCAGATGGGCGAGAAAGGATCATCAGAGTTTGGACCTGATGAGTTTTGGGGTGAGTGGGGATGTGGTGGGGCAGCAGGAGGGAGCAAAGCTCCATCTTCAGCAGAGTGCCACCTCCCATGTCCCCTGCATCCCCAGTGCCACCACTCTCAGATTTTCTGGCTCTGTCAGGATGCGTTAGGGGGTGCCAGCCCTTCTGTCTCCCCTTTGCTTTGCATGCAGTGGCTGTGGTACAGAGGAGAACCTCATCCCTTCATATAACCCAAAGGACCATTTCAAAAATTTCCTGACAGAGGGACGACCCTGCTCCCTCCCAGTGATGCACCAGAGGGTGTTTTGATAAACTGATTGTATCCACAGCTCAAGTGGATGGGGGTTTCTGGAGAAAGTCCAGGGATTTTCTGCTCCATTTGACATCTCCCACACAGGCTCCTCCCTCTCTTTCTAAAGAGAAGGGTTCTTTTCCTTTTCTTTCCTTGCTTTTTTTCTGAGGGGGGAATCAAGATAGGGGATAGGAAGGAACAGAAATGAACAAACAAACAAAAAGCCAAGAGAAATTACTTTTGCATTGGGTCATACAGAAACAGACCCACTCCTTTCCAATGAAATCAAGCAGCTAAGACAATTCTGAGAAAAAAACCAGGTTTAGTGGGAAAAGTGTATGGAACAAAATGGGTTTTGATCCACGAAGATATTTTGCAGGAACATCCGTGACTCCTCCAGAAGCCCCACTGCCTGCACCAGGGACCAAGGGCACGGCCAGAGCCCCTTGTCTCCATCCTCAAGGTTGCTGTTTCTGGAGAGCTAACCACCCTTTGACCATAAACAACACATTACCCTTATATTAGTGTAGGGATTAATTAACTTTTTCATTTAATTGGTGTCCCTGGGCTCTCCGTTACTTGACTGCTCAGCTGGAAGCACCAATAAGTATTTTGTGTTTTAGCAAAGCACTGAGAGCAGGAGCAAGTTAACTGCATCCCTGAGGTAGTGTCCGTGGTTCAGAATCCCTCTTCCTTTCGACAACCAGACATATCCAGCTATTTTCCCTCCAGTCTCCTCTGTTGCACTGGAGCCTCTGTCTCAAGGGCTCTTCTCTCACCATGGATTTTCCAGGATGATAAATTAATTACAACTTGCGTTAAAGCTGGAGGATCTTAATATGAGGTCTGTTGAAATCACAGAGGAGTGGGGTATCTGGATGATGCACAGTGAGAACTTCTCTTTGTCAAAGCCATTTATAACACAGCAGTATGGCAGGATTAGACTAGTCATAATAAACAGGTCAGGACAACAGTGATTAGGCATGAAAGTAAATGATGGTAAAGGTTTTAATACAATGGCTTATACAAGAAGTAGTAAAAAAACAATAGTTTCAAATCTCATGAGTAAGTTACCTGCATGGCAAATGGACAGGGAGCCTCAAATAGTAATAACAATGTGAGACAATTTGTGCAGCCCTTTTGAAGCAGCACCCGGGTTGGATTCCAAAGAAAATACATGCAAAAAATAGCCAAACTCCCATGTGTTACATTGACTTTGGCGAGATCCCAGCTCTCGGGTATGAGCTTTCTCCCAAAGATTTGCAAGTAAAACAAGTTGTTTGAATGAGAGCTGGGCATCCTCTGCTCTTACTGAGGTCACTGACAGAGATGGTTTGTAGGATAGATCTGATGCATAGTTCACAAACCACTGCGAAACAACAAAATCCTTCGTATCAAACACACACCCACCAGAAAAATGAAGCTTTCGGGATCCACCCCTTGGTTGTGTAATGCTGCTTCTCTTTTTTAATAAAAGAACATCAGAGATTTGGGTACTTAAGTCACTGCTGGAAGTTGTTCCTACATTTGAAGTCTCGCCGTGAGGCAACGGAATTGGACAGCTACTCTCAAGGTTAAGGCCAAACCCTCCTTGTTCCACTCGTGGGAGCAGCCTGATGCTTGGAAGCTGCTTCTGGAATTGCTCCTGCACACGGCCAGCCCTTTTGCCTCTGAGCCCAGTGCAGGATTGGGCTCTGAGCCCTTAATCCCTGCGGCAAGAAGTGGAACACTGCACACAAGATGTAGCAACAAACCAGATTTAGTTCAAGGTTAGTCTCAAGAACCCTTATCTGATCACTGACAGTAATTTATCACACAGAACCCATCATTAGTGTCAAGCTGTTTTATTACCCACTAACTTAACACTGTTTTACCAAGAGTCAAGTGTGATGTCACTCATGTTAAAGTAATTTACAGCTAATAGATATGAGGTAGGAGTCAATGCTGGCTCGCTGAGTTCCTTTCATACTCGGAGCGACCGCCTTTCATTTGTGCCCAGTAGGCAAATGGAAGAGCAAGGAAAGGAGGTGACAAAGGGGGAAGCAGCCCCACACATACGGGAGCCATATAACTTCCCTGCATCTTTTCACTTCAGATACAAGAATTCATCCAAATTCATGAAGTCTGACATTGCAGAGGTGAAATGGCCTGTAAGAAGCAATAACAGTTGTGGGACAAGAAATGTCTAATGATTTGGTTGTGTGGAAGCTGCAATACATCAGCAGAGAGAGAATTCCTCCTAGGGTTGCATCATGTGTTCCCAAATCCAGTGAAATCTGTCTCACTGGGAAAGAGTAACCTTGGGCTGGTTTGGTTTTCTCTTTCCAGCAATTTGTTTTCAGTGTGTTTCATTCATGTAGGACATAAAGAGAAATCACAGAAACTTCGATAATGAGTTTAGTTGTGGAAAATGGAGCCAGTTGCAAACGAACATTGTTTTCCCTCCCTGCTTTCACTCTCTCTCCAGCCAATTCTGTTCAGTCTTAAGGTCAACCCCAGTGCAGGCTGTGTTTATAAGAGAATACATTTCCCATTTCCAAGCACTTGCTGTCTCCTCTAATGAATCCTTCTGCTGACGTCTCCAGGATCCATATTCTTAGCCCGCTAGACATTCAGAGATAATCCTGACTAATGTGTATATATTCAAAGGGGTTTATTGTGGAGAATTGTACATTTGGGATAAGGGAAAGGGCATCCTATATCAGTCCACCTCTCCAATTTTATACCCATTAAAAACATTTTAAATCACTGTGTCTGCTCTTATTTCCCCTGGAAGTTCTAAGCTCCAGGCTATGTGCATGCTGACTTCAAATGGTCGGGGGGTGTGACCCTTCAAGACACTGCAGAAAAGCCACAGAAGGTCTCTAGGGATTAAATTTTAACAGTTCTTGGGATCCCAAGCAAATATCTTGCTCTGACAACACACCTGGACTGTAAATCATTGGACCATCACTTTTGTCAGCCCTGTCAATAACTGTCCTGGTCTGTAAATTCCGTTTGATCTAACAACTCTTGGAAACACACAGTTTCAGTGGTGACCTCAGCTTCAACCCACAGCACCGATTGTATGCAGATCGGACAACGTTCCCTCAAAGGAAGACCCCGGCATTTGGCTGCAGGAAGGGGCCAGCTATCCAGCTGTGGCGATGAAGGTTTAGAAAAGTTGGACAAGGGCTAAAGTCTAGCTAGAGATTAGCCTGGGTACAGTCAGCTGGGATATACATGCTCACAATGTTCTTCCCTTCCATGAGGAGCTGAGTAAAGCCTTGCCAGGACTTCTGCTTCTGCGTATCTTTGCTCGCTTACAATGGTTCCAGTGGTTCCCAGTAACACATGGCTTTGCTCAGCTTGTTTCTGCAAAACCTCAAGAGTGAGCAGGAGATTGCACATGGCCCATTGCCTCATCCTTCCCCAAATGCTCTTTTGAGTACAGAGCTGGTGCGTTACCACTGCACTGTGAGAAAGCTGTTGGGTAGGACCAGCTATGGTCCATGCCTGAAACTCATGTGGTGTGCAAAGCTCAGGTTCTGGCCTAACTTTGTGTCTGCAAGTCCAGACAAGGAGCAAAATTGTCTCTTTTTCTTCTCTCATGTTCTTCTTCCCATCTCCAGAGCATTCAACCATGAAAGCCACCTTATCTCTTGGTCAGCTGGGTTTCCCAGAGGAAGTAGAGCTTTGCTTCCTGCTCTAGCCAAACCAGCTGCCTCTCCATCTCTCCATACTGCCTTTCCAACTAATTGGAGCCATGTTTTCATGCCAAAGCAGATGAAAAATGCAACCAGTGAGGGCTGAGAGGTTGCTGAGAAGGTGAAAAATGAGGCTACAAGAGGTCAGAGATGCAACCAGAGAGTCGGAGAGAAGTGGGAAGGGGTGTTTTGTGAGGTGGAGGAGAAGATTTCAGGCCCAAACCAAGGCAGTTCGGATGTGGCAGAGAAGCTGTGAAGAAAAGCACAGCCTGCAAAACACAGTGAGCGAAGGCAAAGGGAAAATACTGGGCAGAGAGGGATTAAAATAGATCACGGCAAAGCAACACAGTGAGCATTAAATTCATCTTCAGCAGGTAGGAAAGGCTGCACCATTCATGTGTCACATCCTTCCAGTACCTTGCTTACAAGAAGTCAGAGTGCCATTCTCCTACATGGAAGACTACTTTCAGACATATAAAATATACAGGGAGAGAGGTACAAATTGAAAATGAGCCCGTAATGCTGAGAGGGTCCCAAATTCATCCCTAGAGCGTCTGTGTTAACTTCAGTGGGAGACTTCCACCAGACATTAATTCAGACCTGGAATTAAGTGCTCTTCTCTGTGATGCTGGGGGTTAAGTCAATAACTTCACACCAGGTCTGCAATGGGAAAAAGAAACATCTCTAGTTATAGATACCAGAACAAAGCAGGCAAGGTGTGTTTCAGTACCTGAAGGAGCTACAGGAAAGCAGGAGAGGGACTTTTAACAAGAGACTCTAGTGATACAACAAGGGGGATGGTTTCAAGCGGAAATAGGAGAGATGTAGATTAGATTTCAGGAAGAAATTCCTCCCTGTGAGGGTGCTGAGGCACTGGAACAGGTTGCCCAAAGAGGTTGTGGCTACTGGAAGTGTTCAAGGCCAGGTTGGATGGGGTGTGGGCAACCTGACCTGGCCATGGCAGGGGATTATAACTGGGTGATCTCTGAGGTCCCTTTCAACCTAAACTAGTGTCTGATTCTATGAATATTGCAGCTGACTCAGCAGAAATTTTATGGGATGTAGAATTCTGTCTTTGATACTGCAAAATTAAATAAAACCCCAATAAGTACAATGAGGGAAATACACTGCTCAGGAACATGCTGCCTTCTGGGTCTTCAGAATAAAATCTGTACAGTTTCCTTTTTAAAAAAACAGATTTTTGCAACCTTTTCAATCTTGGAAGAAGAAACCGTCTTCCATGCAGCCAAACTCTCAAGTGGTTGGATTCACAAAGTGCCTAACATATTATTATTATTTATTTAAATCTAAAATTTCTCACTGCCAACTACTCTGTACACACATATTAGGTTAAAAAAAAAAGGAGGATCAGGATTGAAAGCAGCTATAAAACCCCAGTTGGCATATCCCACCATGATGAGGTCCCTCCTGTCCTGAAGCTACACTCAGAACAGGGCGGGTAGACCCACTTGCAGCTAACCATCCCCCAAACCCTTCCCAAGCCTCCTCCAATAACAAGGAACCAGAAATGTCTCCAGATGGTGAAGGGGCTACAGAAACCATGAGGATGGCAACATGAGTGTAACCTTGCAACGGGTAGGCTGGTGTAGGGGGGTAAATGCTCCCAAAGGGTGGATTTCTACTCTTTGGGTGATTTTGGAAGATATTCCTCTAAAACAGACCCATGTTCCGGAGCCACAGACCATCCAAAAACTATAAAACAAGCACCAGGATGAGTGAATGCTTTCTCATTTTCCAGATATGCATTTTAATGTTGCATTGAAAAGAAAAAAGTCCACCAAGAAGGCTGATTGGAAGAGCATCCTACTGGAAAGCACAACCAACCACTTCTTGTCTTCTGCTTTTCTCTCAGGTAGATGAAGTTTGTGATGGTTCCTGAAAGTCATGTCACTGCTAAAGGATAACGAATCTGAGGGTCTCAACATCTACCATTTTGGTTTTAATCCTTGAGATCTCCCCATTACCAGTTTCTTCTCAGCCCACGTAGCAAGGCATTTTGTTCATGAGAACACTGCTGCTGATGTTAGACCTCATTATTCCAGAGGCTGGAGCTTAAGGAAAAACACCCAGTATCACGGGACTTGAAATGAAGAAATGAGCTCATACCCCGGAGATATCCAGCTGGGAGATTCTGCTCTATGGGAACACTCTACAGAAAGGTCTCCAAGTGACTTGGGCACCAGCATTCCATCTCCTGACATTTAGCAGTAACTTAATGGTCCAAATTTCCTTCCCTGGCACAGGAAGAGCAAAATCCTTCGCACATTTCTCCCAACCAAGCAACAACC
Organism: Phoeniculus purpureus; assembly: GCA_028565055.1. NCBI lineage: Eukaryota > Metazoa > Chordata > Aves > Bucerotiformes > Phoeniculidae > Phoeniculus > Phoeniculus purpureus. Next base: position 4,875,000 of record JAOXOE010000848.1, on the reverse strand, counting down.
AGGTTACATCATGACTTTGGTGGCCGAAGCTCCTCACTTTCCTCCCTCCCCCCCACCCCAGGAACAATGGCTAACTGTTCTTTTTCCATCTATAAATTTGTCTGAGTTAACAGTTCCCAAGATCTGGCAGCAAGCTGGAGCTGGGAGTGAGCTGAGAGATAGGAGAGTGACAGTCTGAAATGAAACACAGAGCTGCTGGGCCTGCAGCCGTCAGACAGGAGCCTGGCTCCCTCCCTTAAAGATTAGCGAGACTCCTTCGCTGGAGCCCTCCGCATTCCCCAAAATCCTAGCAACAAAGTGCTGTCTCTCAGCCGCCAATGAATCATGTGAATTTAACCTTTCACCTGGCCACAAGGAGGTTAATATACCAAAATAACCTTTTTTTCTCTTTCTTCTCCCATTTATTGCCCATCATGTCAGTGGGGAACATGGAACACGGAAAACCCATGTAGCATAAAAGGCTCTGCAAGTCCTTTTGTACCAGAGCTCTTTGCTCACTGGTCTCTGCCGGGACCTGGCTGTCGTGGCCAGCATTAGCCCACAGGCTCAGCACTGAGAGGTTCAAGTTTATTCAGGGAAATTGTTTCCATCTTGCAGTACAGAAGATTTTTGTCTCTCGTTGCCTGGCTGGTGGCTCACTGTGCCCTCCAGCTTCAACCCCACAAGCGTTTACACGCCAAAGAAATTGTATGCACAAGGCGTCCCCCAGCATGCCCACATGGCCAGAGCCTGAGTCACTGGTTGCTCCTGCCTGCTCCTGCCCATGGCAAAACTCCTGGAGAACTTCCCAGGTGGGGTCAGAAATTCAACCCCTGTGAGGTGCTGAGCCCCTCCTGGGGCTGGATATCCTGCCTGGGCTGGATGTCCTCATCCCTTGGGCTTCAAGGCTTGGAGTCTGTGATATTCCCCATATCAATCTGGAGACCTCTAGTTTGCCCATCTGAAAATAAAGAGAAGGTTTATCCCTTGTGGGGTACTTCCAGCAGCAGGAGCTACAGCTCCCAGCCCAGATCCATCGGCCCTGTCGCTATCTGACTGAGAATTTGGCGGCTGCTCTGAAACTTGTCTCTTTCTGTTAAATCTGCCAGGAAGGAAAATGGATTTTAAACAATCTGGGCCAAAATTGCACAAGCAAATGTCCCTTTCAGGATGCGTGTGCCATGTCACCCATCTCATGGGGGCACACACCACAGTTTGCATTTTCTTGTCTCTAAGCATTGAAGGAACTGGGGTGATCTTTGCAGCCACTGTTGGTTCAAGGGCAGCTGGAGAACTGGCCAAGACCAAAGCATCCCCTAAAACAGGTTTGTGGGGGACAGCAAGCAACACCAGCACTACAGGACTTCTCTTATTTTCCATGCCAGTGAAATCCTTGTGGGCTAAGGAAGACAATAGAAACTCAGAGCAAGGAAAGGGAAGATTTTAAATACACACCCTCCCATCTCACACCCCCCTTCCATCCTGAGAGAAGAGAGATATATAACAGGAGATAAATATTTTTCAGCGAAGCCCACTGTTTATTTAACCCTTTTGATGCCAGAGACACAACCCTCTGGCATCTCCTCAGTCCTCCAGGAACAAAACCCTCCTGTCCCTGCCTAGGTCAGGGCAGCAGAGTCCTTGCCCACAGCCCCTTGCCAGCTGGGGCCTCCTCCAGCTAGGGCTGCGTTCATCACTTCTCTCCATTTCTGCCCTTCCATTCAGCCTGGCTTTGGCTGCAGGCAACACCTGAGCTCGAGCCCTGGGCGGAGGCAAAACCACTCCTTGGAGACTGGGTAGGAAGGGATTGGGGGCAGGATGGAGAGGGAGGGATGTCAACGGGGTGGGGGGGCAGGATACAGACCAGAGGATGCAAACCCCACCAGTTTCTTGTAGGTTCCCCCGGGGTAAAAAATCCACCAGGGAACTTTCTGTACTCTTGGGCAACTCGTCCTTCCTTTAGCAGTCGGGGCAGAGCTGGGATTGGGCCCGGTGCTGGGTCGGGATAGGCTTCTATCATCAGAGTTCGCCTTCCCCGGCACCACCGAGGGCAGCGGGCTGAGAGCCTCCTCTGAGCCCCGACAGAGGATGCTGCAGCCCGTGGGAGGCAGAGGGAGGAAAAGGGACGTGTTTAATTCATTATCACCTTCCGATGCACCAGGGGGAACGCGAACCCACAGTTCCCCGCTTAGGTGCCCCTTGACTTTCCCCTACTCGATGCAGGAGAACCGGCTTCGTTCCTGCAGTCCTCTTTTCACTTTCCTTTTCTTTTTTCCCCTCGGTTTGCGTTTGGGACTGGACAGGGGGAGCTAAAAGCCCCCCTCAGGGACCCCGCAGGACGCTCCCACGAGTCCGCCCCCGCGCAGGACTCACAAATCAGCCTGAGCGGGATTAGGGCCGAGCGGCCGGGGCGCCGGGCAGTCTGTCCTAGCCCGAGGAGCCTCACCTGGAGGGGTCAGGGCTCCCTGGAGAGCAGTGCCGAGCCATGCCGTGCCGTGCCGAGCGGCACCAGCCCTGCTCATATCCAGGCTTTGCGTGGACAGGGAGGACGGGAAGAGGGGACCCTTCCTTAACCCCCGACGTTTTTCCCAGGAAAAGCAGAGCCGGGTCCGTCCCAGCCCGTGAGATCGGTAAGGGATGTGCTCCAGTGGCAAAGTTCCCCAAGGAACCGTCGGGGTGACACTGGACTTTTCCCGGGAGGCCTTTCCGCTTGTCCCTGCTCCAGAGGGGTCTGCCCATTTTAGCCTCGCCGTGGGCTGGGTCTCTGGCAGAGATGTCCTATGCCCCGCTGTCACGTCGGGGATGCACTCAGTGGGGCAGGGGGTTCAGAGACACCTTGACCGTTCGGGAGGAGTATGTCGGCACAGTCCGGGTTCCTTGTGTCTCACACTCCAGCGTGACTTACCCGGTGCTGGGTGGGTACACGGCCGCTGGCACCCTCCCTGCTTCACCCAAATTATCTCCCACTCTGGCCCTTCCTCAAAAGAGGGTCCCTGGCACCCCCAGCCTTGCTCCCTGTTACCAAGCACACCCCAGACTTTCTACAATCACCCAGACCGCAGTGATAGGGAGGCCGGGTGGGCTCCCCACGGCTGGGTGTTAACAGCCCTGGCTGGCGCCCCACTGGGTCCGGAATATGGGACGAGTGCAGTGCAACTGCTCCTGTAGCGAACGATGCTGGAAATCCCCCAGGTGTGGGAGCACCTGTCCGCAGCACTGGTCCGCGCCCGCGGCCCCCGCCGCCGATCACCGCAGCCTCGGGGCTCTGATGTCCAGTGAGACAGGAGCCGGGCACGGCCGGGAGCTGAGCGAGGGAACGGCGGGGAGAAAGTGGGTTCAAAAACTGATTAAAAAACCCCAAAATTCCAACGGGATGAGACTGGGCACAGACACACGACACGTCCGTGGGGCAGCATTTCCGCCACGGCCGTTTCCTCCCGCGTGAAGGTGTCCGAAGGGTGAAGAAGCCCTTCGGATTTCAGCAGTTTCTGTCAAGGTTTTCACATTGATTTAAACGCCGGGAGCGATCGGAGCGGGCAGTTCGGACGCGTTTTGAAACAACTAAAATGAAAACTAGAATGCATCACAGTGAAGGGCCACCTTGACGATGTAAAGCGAGAAAATTCGCCTGTCCCCACGGCTTCACCCCGCTTTTCACAATAAAAACGAAACGAAGGAAACCCCGCCGGTGGCTCTGCCACAGCCGTGGAGGGCTTGGGGCTGGTTTTCCACGGAGGCATTTCTGTCCGTGCCTCCTCGGGCTGGCTGAATTTCCCCGTGTTGTTATTTTCTTTTTCTATAGCTTTTTTCCCCTTTTTTCCCCCCTCTCTCCTTTATATTTTTTCTTGGTTTATTTGTTAATAATAATGATTATTTTCTTTCTTTCTGTTTTATCCCTTTTTTATTAGTATTTTAGTCCTTTTCAAAATGTATTACTTTTTATTCATTTTTTTTTCAACTTTTGTTATATTTTTCCCCGTTTTAATGTTTTACTCCCTTTTTTAAATATTTTTTTTCATTTGCACCACGGGCACAGGGATACCCTGCGAGCCCGTAAACGCGCTCTTTCACGAGCAAATAAATATCCATCCCCAGCCAGTTGCGTTGCATTATTCCGAGGGAAATAGCTGGCATTCCTGCACCAGTTTATTTTGGAGCCGAAATTTCCCACCCTCCCCGTCGCGCAGCTCCCAGCGGAGCCAGGGCTGGACGGGGTCCCCCCGGGAAGTGGGACCCTAGTGCCGGGCCGCTCAGCTGAGATACCGGAGGGTTCCCGGTGCTGAGAGGGGCTGATCCCGACCGTATAGGCCTACGGGCGGCAAAGGTCGTGCCGCTGGGGATGGAGCAGACAGCGGGTGAGACTCGACGAGGGGGTTTTTCCTCCGTTTTAGCTTGTAGGAAGGAGCCGGCGCTTTGGGGCAAAGGCTCAGAAATTCCCCTGCACGGCCCGGAGGCAAAATCCGATAACGACGAAATTATTTCCTTGCTGCCCGGCACCACAGAAGAGCTAAAGCGCCCAAATTACCGCAGCTAAATTGGTAGCGGGTGCACCTTCTCCTCCTGCCACCATTTCCCTGGATCGCAAGGACGAGGAAAAGCGGGGAAAAGCCTTTTGTCCCCGTCGCAAGGCCCAGGAGGGCTGTAGGGAGCTGCTGCTCCCCTCGGGAATGGCAGAACCCCTGCGAGCGAGGCAGCTCCGGGCCCGACGGGACGGTGAAGGGGTAGACCGCGGTTGGGCAGAGCCGCCTTGAGCCTCGGGCATGGAGGCAAGAGTCCACCCAGCCCCTGGGAGTTGTTGTGGGCCGTTTGAGGAAGGAAAGAGGAGGCTGTGTGGGGTCAGGATGGTGGGACACCCCCTTCCGCGTTACTGTGGGGTTTATTGTAAAGTGGCGTCGGAACGCTCGCTCTGAACAGAAAACAGCCCAGTCACGTCCACTGCTAGGCACAGAAAGTTTTCCGTTTGTTCCCTAGCACCCACCGGAGGCTTCAGTGCTGGAAAGGGGTGTCACTGACGGGGGGTTGGGACGTCGCCACCCGCGGGGGTGTCGGATCGATGCTCAGAAGAGCATCGAGGCCTGTAAAAGAGGGAACCACCCCACACACCTTCCCGGAGGGCGGGCGGGCGGACATCTCCAACTTTTTGAGGGAGTTGAGGGGGGGCGAAACCAGCGGCTCCGGGGCGGTGAGCGGCACTCTTGGGGGTCTCATCCTGCTCCCGCTCTGCCCGGGAGAACCGTCGGGAGCGTCTCCCCCCCTCGCCCCCCCCGACGGGAACGGAGCCGGCGGGACTTACCCCGTCCCATTACACCCCACCACCACCACCCCCTTGCCGGGAGGTGCCCAATCCTGGCCGGGACCGGGGCTACCCCGCCGGCCGTCACGTGGGCCGGGCCGCACCGGGGCCGTAAAGAGCCGCCGCCGCCGCTGCGTTCGCCACTTCCCCGCCGGGCGCAGCCAGGGACGCACCCACGGGAGACAGCGGCTGCTGGAGGGGAGGGACTGGGGGAGGGCAGCCCCTCGCTGCCGAGGGCTTGGTTTAGGGTTGCGATTTTTTTCGTCCTCACTCCCTCGCAAACTTTATTCTAATTTTTAAATTATTTTTTTATTATAATTGCTGTTGTTACTATTAAATTTTCTTTTCCTGGGATTTCCCTGGATGGTGTCACAGCTTCATGCCCACCCGGCCATGCCCGGCTCTGCTCTCAGCCCCCTGCCATGTGAGTACCAGTGCTAAAGGGGGGTCGGGGGCGCGATGCGCTTGCGGTTGCTCCGCGGCTGGAACCCTCCGTCCGCCCGGAGAGGCCTGCCCAGAGGTTATTTGATTTTGTTAATTTATTCAAAAATATGGAAGTGACAGCGATGGTGGGTGGGGAGGGGACAACTGGGGATGTGACCGGTTTGGGGCCGCTGCCTAGGGCTGCCGGGACCCGGCTCCAGCCCGGCCCGGGCGCCCGAGGGGCCACGTCGAACCCGGCCTCGTCCCGGCCAGCCAGACCCGAGCTGAGCTCCAGGCCCCGGCATCGGGGCAAAACACAGGAAGGGAAACTTTTTTGTGAGGGGGAAAAAAAAAAAAAGAATATTGTTAGGCTTTTCTTCTGTTCGTGGAAGTGTCCAGGTGGTGAAAGTGCCAAGACAGGACGAAATCACCAGAGGAACGATTAAAGGGAAAACAAATACATATATATGCAAATTTTAAATTACAAATTAGAGCTCCTGCTTGAAGCAGGGAAACGTCGGCGGGTGCGAAGGGCCTCGGGCCTCGGTCTCTCAGAGTCTAAGCGCGCGGCTCTTGGCTCTCCCCACTCCAGGTTCTTCTAAGTGAGCCCCTCGGACACGTCGGGGCACAGACGGACAGGCCCTGAGCAACCTCTGCCGTCGCCGAAGACGGAACATGTATCAGGGTCTAGCCCTCGCCCCCAACCATGGCCAGTCGGCTTATTCCCACGACTCAAGCAATTTCCTCCATTCGTCGGCCGGCTCGCCTGTTTACGTGCCCACCACCCGGGTACCCTCCGTCCTCCAGACGTTGCCCTACCTGCAAGGCTGCGAGCCGCACCAGAGCCACCTCGGCAACCCCCCGGGCTGGGGGCAGAGCAGCGGCGAGGCTGCCGCTTTCAACGCCGGCAGCCCCCACCCACCGTCGAGTTTCTCCTACTCGCACAGCCCACCGGGCAGCAGCCCCTCGGGCCGCGACGGTGCCTACCAAGGGCCCCTGCTGCTGGGCGGCGGGGGCCGGGAGCAGTATGGCAACGCCTTGGTGCGCTCCGTTAACGGGTCCTACTCAAGCCCATACCCCGCCTACGTGACCCCCGAGATTCCGCCTTCCTGGACGGCCGGACACTTTGAGAGCAGCGTCCTGCACAGCCTGCAGACAAGGCAGGCAGCTTTGCCCGGCCGCAGGTCCACCTTCGGTAGGTTGCCATCGAGCCTCCCCGGGGCGTCTAAAGCGTTTTCCGGGTCGGAATGATTCCCGCGACCCCATCCCGAAAGTGTTGGTGGCCCAGTCCCGGGTTGAGCTTGCCTCGCTGGCATCCTCGACGGGAAAGAAGGGGATGATTTTATCCAGGAATGGAGAGATAGTCCAGGGTAGGGGGGGGAGTGCGTCACGACTGGCAAACATCGGGTTTCAAAGGAGAGCAGTTTCACGGGAGGACGGAGGAGCAGAGGCCGTTCAAACCCTTCCGCCCCCCTCCCCC
>JAOXOE010000848.1:4807378-4867725 GCA_028565055.1 Phoeniculus purpureus | reverse complement strand
CATCCAGAGAGGGAGGCGATATGGAGGATGACGTTCAGTTATCATTAGTATGGGATAGCTGTGGAGCTCTCTCCTTCCATGGGTAATTAAAAGCTGCTCTGTGCTCTGAGCTGTAGGAGCCAGGAGAAGCTCTCATTGGCATGCAGACTTGCAGCACCCGGCAAGCTGGAGGGCAGTGGGGAGCCCTGCTGCATCCCATCTCATCCCACGCAGGACTCCTGGGATGTGCTGGGGAGGACATTCGACCCCACACCGGGCTGAGCTGCCAGGCTGGATTCAGTGCTGAGCTGCACCAGCGGGGATGTGGGGGAAGGTCCTTGGCTCCAAGGATCCAGCTCAAGACTAGAGCTGGGGTAACTAAATTTCTTCCAATTAGTGATACTGGTTGAGAAAAGAAAAGGAAAGGAAAGGCAAGGAAAAGTATGTCTTTGCATGGAGAAAGGCTATTTTTAAAAGCCTTTTAAGAAAAGATGTCAAAGGAGAGAATATAACTGAATGTTACACCACAGCACAGACAACATATACATCGACTGCCAAGGCTTTCCCTCGGGATTAGCCTCAGGATAAGGCTTTGTCCCATGTAACCAGCTTCATGGGCAGAGCGGCTTTCACCTGGAGAGGAGACAAGCAGGTCTCTAGATCCTTTGAAAGGGTAGATCATAGAATCATGGAATATATTGGGTTGAAGGGGACTTCCAGAGGTCAATTGCCCTACAAGAAGGGACCTCTCTAACTAGAACAGATTGCCCAGATCCCCATTCAGCCTGACCTTGAATGGCTCCAGGGATGGGGCCTCCACTAGCTCTCTAGGCAGCCTGTTCCAGGCATGCACCATCCTCCTACAAGTTTTGCTTATTCCATCCCAAGCTCCTGGGGAGGTGTTGGCTCACTGCTGGCACACACTGGGGCTATCACACATAAATCCTTTCCCAGCCCCACATGAGGAGCAGCCTCAGCAGGCACAGAGGGATGATGATGCTGCACTCACACATCAAGCAAATAGTCTCACAAAAATTGATTTTCCCCTTCTCTGGGGTTGTTAGGGGATATCCTGTTGCCAAAATGCCAAAAGCTATTGCACAGTAGTAATCCCTACTGGAAATGCAGGACAGATCCCCAACTGGTGTAAGCTGTCAGAGTTCCCCAAAGTCTACAGACATTTTATCTTTTGCATCAACTATAGATTGCCCCAAAGGCTTTAAACCCAACAATTCAGTGCCATGCCTACAACTGATCATTCTCAAGACACCCACCTTATTATTTAATAAAGCCTTTCAAGCTGCTTTGTATTTTATTCATAGAGCTGTAAAAAATCCAAGGACCTGGTATAAAGACTCATTTATTCTCTTCTACATAGCACTATAAATTTACACTGCATTTGCAAACTAAGAGCCCATATCTTAGGGCAAACCAGAGCTTCAAAGTGAGAGCAAGAATGGCTTTGAAAAGGCCAATCTGTCCCAACTAAAGATTGTGTCAAGAGCTAAAATTTACAGCCACAAACCCTGAAAATGAGGAGAAATTAGATATGGAGTTTAGTTTCTTTGTAAGAGCTGGTCTGGCTTTTAAGAAAGCTCCAACAATCTTTTACTGGGTTTGCAAACTCAGAGCTGTTTCTGCGTTCATCCTTCTCATGCATAAATATGCAGTGAGAAGAAATGGGGCTGGAAATGCCTCATATGGGGCAGAGACACCGAATAGCCATCCTCACAATCCCCATCACACATCTTGTTGTATTCTGTGTGTAAGAGTGACATGTAGGTGTAAACAGGAGAAGCTAGGCACTCCATGCTATAAATACACTGGGATGTCTTAAAACACTGTTCAGTCCTCTTCCTCATCCTTCCTCACCCTAATTTACCAGACACCATGACCCAGAGGCCACAGGCACCAGCACTGGATTATCCAGAGAGGCACCTTCAGCAACCAGCCCTGCTCCCTTCCATCTTCAGCTCCCTAAAAGGCAACAGGGCTAGTTACAGCCGACTGACCAATAGAGCCACGGATATCCCATGCAGGTCACATAGAATCACAGAATCACAGAACATTAGGGATGGAAGGGACTTTGGAAGATCATCTAGTCCAATCCCTCTGCCAAAGCAGGATCGCCTAGATCAAGTCGCACAGGAACAGGTCCTGGCTGCCCTTTCTCTACCAACAACCCCGCTGCACCCCTGAAACTCCCTGTCTGCTGCTGCCGGCTCTCTCCTGCAGCTCATTCAAGTAAGCTGCAAAATGGCACAAATCCAGTGTGATCAAATTCTTTCTTAGTGTCAGTCTTTTCTTCCAAAGGACAGAAAGGGAAGGGTACGTGGTGGGATATTTATGAGCCTGTCAAGCTCGCTGCTCTCACCAGAAAGTGCTCTCAGGTTTCCTTCCTCGCTGGGAAGGGAAGAGCAAGCGCTGGGGAAGGGCAGCCATATCTGTGAGGGCTGAGCATCACCCCTGAATTAGCTTCCCATTTGGAACAGGCACAGCGGCATCATGCAGAGTCACCTCCAACTGCCAGCCTGGGCCCAGTGCTAGCAGGTTGTAAATGGGGCTTTGTTTTGATCAGAAAGGGTTTAAGGGCGCATTAAATGTCAAGGGACACACCACTCCTACCCTGCATTCAACCATGACATCCCAGCAGCTTTCTGCAGGGCAGAAGGACATGGGTCTGAATTTTGTCCTGGTAACTTCTTTTTCCCAATCCCCTAGAGGACAAACTACATAATGAAATAAATGTCTCATGTTTGCTTGGGTTTTTAACATGTACAGTTGAAAAAACATGAGGAGGGGACTGTTTTGAGCCTGGTGGGAAGGTGGTGTGGTCTGTGCTGGGCTGTATCTCCAAACTGGTGACCACACCTGACCTGGCTATGAACCAACACATTCAAACCTATTCAGAATATGGGAAAATAGTGCCAGTTTCTTATCTGCTGATAGTTGGCCGTGTTGCTTCCCTGGAGGAAAACGACTGAAGCAAATTGTAGGTGGTGCCTCTAAATCCAAAGGCCAAGTCCTCATCAGCTGCACATCAGTGTGATTCCTTTGACCGAAACACACATTTACAAGTGCTGAGGAGCCTCCAAAATGAGGGCACTGCAATTACAGCTGTATTATAATGCCCCTTGCCACATCAAATGGAGTGTTATTGACAGCCAGCGAAGACCTGAGAAGCACTGATAAGGATGAACTGCTAGTCCAGTGCTCCAAAGCAATTCCCCGCAACCCATGATTTATGGGCCGAAATTAGCTGCCTCATCTTCAGGAGGAATTGGACTAGAGTTCCTTTTCTTGGAGCACTGTGCCAGAAAAGTGCCAATATCATAGGTGTTTCTGAGCAGTATCTGACCTGCCATTGATTTTTTTGGGGTCACAGATGTCCTCCAAAAGATTTCCTTTAAGCTCAAAGAGAGTGGCATAATTTGCTCTCGTGATGCTTGTCCTCGTCCAAGGAAAAACGGCTGCTCCTTTCTGGCCATTGCCAGGAGGCATCAGCCTCTCCCTAACCCTTTTGACCCATCATCTACTTTCCATACCCTTAGGAAAGGGGGAAAAAGAGGTTTTTTTGAGCAGTTCTGTTGATTTTTTGCCAAAGAACTTGTAAGTGTGCTGGACGTCTTGGCCTGCTACGGTTTCTCTCAGACACATTGATCTGACATTTCACAAGGAGGAGACCAGAAGGTCTCCCTCTTGTCTGTGGTGGTTGCTCATGGTTTCTTCCCTTATATGATCAGCAATGTTGAATCTACTCAATCACTTATAGATGCAGATGAGATCTTCTGAGACAATCAAATTAGCAGTTGAATGAAGAGGTTGATGGCAAGAAGCCTGTGATGATCAGTGACTGAATTTCTCTTCTTTTTTCATCCAAAACTGTCTGAAATACTTGGCCTTGTTTTAACCTTGTTTAAGAAGAAGGATTTTCTTCTCCCCTCCATTTTTAAGAAAAAAGGCAGCCAAACCTTAGCTCCTGCAGGCCAGGAATGCTATAGCTTGTCATTTCATAGAGGCTTATGAGCTGAGACTAGTGACCCTCTGTGTATCGTGCATGTGCTTAAGGGGAAAGGCAGGACTTTATGCAACAGCAGTGAAAGGACTCACATCCACTTCAACAGAGCTGGCAGTGTGCTGTTAGAGGGAAAAAACACCCAAACAAATCAAAAAGACCCTAATCTCAGCACGTGACTGTGCTGAGGAGACAGTCTTTTGGAAACACAAAGAGCAGAATTCCAAGATTTATTGATGCCATCATGCTTTCCCTAAAAGGATAATCGTGTACCCAAAGTCTCTGAATCAATATTTATCCTTCTTGAGCAGGGTGTGGTAAAGAAATGGTCCTGAAAGCATTCACTTTGGAGATTTTGTTTTGTTGCATAACATTTCAGTCAACTGGAGAATGTCTCCGATAATGATGACACATGAGTGTAAATCCTACCGTGGTCTATCGTAGAGAGGAAGTGAAATGGATACCCAATGCACTTGGTAACAAAAGCTCAGCCCCAGGTAGACTTAACCTTGTGATCTTATAAATGTATGGCAAAGACTTCACCCACTAGATTTAGGTTAACAGCTTTGGGAATTCGCAGGTGTTAAATTAACCACGAGAGACAGTTTCCGAAGTGCAGCAGAAACACACTGAGCATGATAAGGAATAATAATTAAAAACTGAATTAAAGGGCTGTAGAGTTTAAAGAAAAGTATGTGGCTTTACTCGTATGAAAGTGGCACATACTCAGGAAATACATCTCATGTTGTGTGATACCCCGGGGCAGTAGCTCAGTTATGACTCAATCAGCTTCAGCAGAGACCTGGTAAAGGACCATTTGCCATAGCACAGACCAAATAGGTGTCAAATGTTGACACCACATAAACCCTAGGGTCCTCCAGCAACTGCACTCGTGGTGGCAGCTCCCTTGGGAAGAGGACTGGTCTCTCCAAGCAGTATGATCTCTGTCCCATAGTACAATTCTTCAATTTTGCAGCAGTTCAGGCAGACCCGAAGCTTTAACTCCCCTCTCCTTCCTCAGAGTCCTCATGCAAAGCAGGTCACATGCACTGATGCCTTTCAGCTGTTCACCTGTTGACCCGCCGACCCAATTTCCAGGTTCACTAAACATACAAGTAATCAAATGGTGTTTCAGTTCCAACACAAATCCTGAAAGGTATTGAACACTTCTGATCCTGATTTCTTTCTTTTCCTCGCCCACACAGCCTTCTCGCTTTCCAGGTGGGCCTCTGCCTGCAAACATTCAGTGAGAGGGATTAGACAGTTATGCAAGACCAGCCAAGATTTAGGTTCAGAGGCAGTGCCCAGTGCTGTCAGCTGAGATGTAGCTCTATGCACATGACTATTGCTTTTGCTTTTCATCCAGCCTGAGTAAGGCAGGACAGGGATTTCATTGCTCTTGGCTCCTTGCTTGGTTCCTTCAAACCCATCAGACCAAGGCACTCTCAGGAGCGCCAGGAGGCAGGGTAGTTGTTACCAACCCATGCTGTGGCACAGTATGGGGCAGAAGTCAGAAATCAGCCAGGGCTATGGGGATAAAGTTCTGCTGAACAGAACCACCTTTCAGGGGTGGTGATGGTGGCCATCCCTTGAGAAAGTGGACAGAAGTGGAAAACAAACTGGTAAGAATGGTGCTTGGAGCCGCCAGGTCAGTCACCAGTGTCCATGAATCACGTAGCCTCCGTATAGAACAGTTTCCTATTCCTGGCAACCGGTAATGATGCTGGAGCTTCCCTGGTTATTGATGCCATAATTACCACGTAATTTGCAGCCGTAAGATCTCACGATAACCCTCTGCTTTGCAGAGGGGAAAAAATAACCTGGTGTTTTATTTACCCTGTCAACATGTGGAACTTGCCTTACAGTGTAATTACATGGTCAGTAGTTACATGGCTCTGGTTGATAGTGTCCTGTAAACAAAGAAAGACCCACAAATTCCAACTATGGGGGGGTTCAGCCACTACATAAAACTGACAGGGATTTTAAAGCCTCCTCACTCTCTGCAGTGCTGCACTCAGGAAACTGTGTGCCCAGTTCTCACCCTTTGAAGCACATGAAACATCTGTGCCATGCAAATATCTTCTCCTTCCAACACCGTCTAATAATCTACACAGTTTGCATCTCAGGTATTAGTTTAGCGTTTCACCATCAGCGTTCAAATTCAGCTACATTACAGAACCAGAGAATCATTTATATTGGGAAACACTAAAGATCATGAAGTACTGTGTCTGGTTCTAGAGTTCCCAACACAAGAAGGGTGTGGAGCTGCTGGAGCAGGTCCGGAGGAGGCCCCAAAAATGCTCAGAGGGCTGGAGCTCGTCTCTTATGAGGATAGGCTGAAAAAGTTGGGGTTGCTCAACCTGATGAGAAGACTCCAGAGGGACCTTATAGTGACTTTCCAATCCCTGAAAGGGGCCTGTCAGAAGGCTGGGGAAAACTGTTTACAAGGGCAGGGAACAATAGGATGAGGAGTCATAGTTTGAAGCTGGAAAAGGGCAGATTGAGGATGGACATGAGGAAAAAGTTGCTGAATCTGAGGATGGTGGATCCCTGGAACAGGCTGCCTAGAGAGGTGTTGGAGGCCCCATCTCTGGAGCCATTCAAGGTCAGGCTGAATGGAGTTCTGGGCAATCTATTCTAGCTAGAGATGGCCCTGCTTGTTGTAGGGGGGTTGGACTATATGGCCCTTGGAGGTCCCTTCCAACCCAATACATTCTGTGATCCTATGATTCTAATTCCATGCACAATTCATTTGCAGGTTCTGCCCTATAAGCCAAGTCTACTTGGTTTATCCAGTTTACTGATGGACAACAGAGTAGATCCCTCATGGTCCCCAGGAAACTTGTAGAAGAATTGGGATGAAGTGTTGAGGTTGTAGACATCAAGACTAACATCCTGACCCCCAAGTCCAATCTTTTTTTCTGCTGAGGTATTGCTTTTGGCATCTCCACTCCTTGCATTTGAAATCTGCTTCATTGTGCACCCTGGGACTGGGCAGTGGGTGGCTGGGGGAGGGCTGAGATACATATGAGGAGCTTTCTTGTTTTGTTTATTTATATGACCTTAAGGATGGTGTCCGCGCATAATGTTGAACATGACGGAGAGAAGCTGACAGGGCAGTAAGTTCTGGCTACCGCAGAGCAGAAACAAAATTACATAAAAATATCATTTGTAAAATTACTCAAATCCATTAGCTTAATTAGCATCGTTAATCAAGGCAAAACATTTGATACACCATGTACTTTCACCAGAGATTAATGAGCCTTTGATGAAAACCCAGCAGGTTGTCCTGCTTTTGGATCTGCTGGTAGCTGCCCAGACATGGAGGTGAGGCTCAGCGGGGCGTGGGGAGTGCTGGCAGCTTGGTGCCAACACAGTCCTCTGAGCAGGTTTCCAGCTCAGCAAGAGATTGGCACGGTGTTTGGCCAAATCTGGACAGGGTTTACTACCACCAGGTCCAGCTGCAAGAGTGTCAAACTGCCTAATGGGCTACACTCACGCAATATCATCCCCTGGTCTGGGCTGGTTTTGAGACAAGGTTAGCAAGGATATTGTAAGGATATTAGTAATTCCTGTAGCAACCCCAGTAATAAATTCAAAGAGTGTGCCTCCTTGTCTTACTAAGGAAGGGAGGTTCGCTGGGCTCTTGCTTTTGTTTCCTAGGACATCTCAGGGGAGAGCAATATTTCTCGAGCTGTAAACCCTTCCAAGGAGAAACACTAGTGAGATCTTGATAACCCATGACAGCACATCTGCAGGGAGCCCATTCTGAGGATCACGTTTGTCTTGGAAGGTACTTGAGGCTCTCATCTTCCTTTTTCTCTCTAGACTCACGTTGCTGCGGTCAGTCAGGTCTCTGGTGAGCAGTTCAGGGAATCAGTGATTACTTCATTACTTTCTTCCGTTTGCATTAGGACTTGGTTGTTGCTCCTTCCCTCTCCCTGTGCCCATAATTGAATCTTCTCTTCAGCTCCTTGTAACAAGACCCAGCTACAAAGGCTAAACGCTTTCTTCCCAAGAAAAGCCGTAGAGATAAGATTCACCAGCTGTGGCAGCACAGTGCGGATCTTAGTGAGAGAAATAAATGTCCCTTCCCTCCGCGAATGTCTTCCCAGCGCTTTATCTGCAATGGGCCCAAACACAGTCCTCAGCTATTTGTATTGCTAAATATAATAAAAGAGAAGTCAGCGGTTTCTGAGGGATACACTTCCATAAAAAACAGTTCGATGGCTTTTTCTGCATTAAACACATTATTCAAGGGCTTTTCTCCTCTCCAATACCCTGTTTCTGCTGGGTAAACAAGTGGCTGAAGCTTCCTCCAACACATAGGACACCCAGACTGTCACGGAACTGCGGAGTCCAGTGGAAGAGGTGGAGCTGAATTTATTAATCTAATTTGAAGATATCCTGGACACTAACTATCTGCACAGTGATGGAGAAAGGATGAACAAGCTGAGAGCACTTCTGGCTAGTTGCTTTTTTGCCTTTTTATTTTCCTGACCAGTAGCTGGTTTAGATGGCCCTGGAATCAGCAAGAAAAGCCAGAATGGAGAAACCTGGGAGGTTTAAAGAGCTCAGCTGCAGCTTTGCAGAGAAAAGACCCACATGCAGCCTGCCCTTCCTGACCACCCACTAGTCCTTTCTGAGGCTCAAGGACAATGCAGCTTTTCTCCCTTGTTTGCTCCCACACTGCCTCATTCAATGGTGGGTACCAGGGAAAGTACTGGGTTCTGTTTTGGGTGCAAAGACAAAGTCTGGACCTCACCACAGAGACCCAAAAGAACCCTAGAAGCTGGAGGCTGCAGGTGTGCACCCCTCTGCAAAGGGCATCCCATCACTGGCAAGTTTGATCCAAGGTCTGTAAATAATTTCTGGCTAGCAGGTATCAGCACTCAGAGGCAGACTGGTTTGGGCTTGTGCTTTGCAGATTGATGTAAACACAGTGATGATAAAGTAATCAAAAATGGGTAAACTTGAGTGCAAGCATTAGTTAACTATTAATTACATTTTATTAACCCACTAGTAAAACTGATTGTGCCAAGCAATGAGTAAGAGGGCTGCAGTCAAAGCAGATAATGTGTCACTCCTCTTTATGTGGGAAGGTGGCTCATCATTTTCTTGAGATGGCCAATACATAAGGACCCCTTCTTGCTAAATCAGTCAGGCCATTCCCCTATGTGCCATTGATAAGGCAGTATTTACGAATTCATTCCTAAATCCAAAGTATACTTCAGGCCCTAATTTACTGTCGTAATTATATCGCTGGCTCAATTAGTCCCCAATAAAAATGTTATGCTATTGTATCCAAGAAATGTAGTACCTTTGAAGAAAATAGATTCACTTGCAGGGTAAGAAATCTTCTTTCTTTATTGTGTTTTCTCATCTGCTACTTATGGCCACCCTTGTCTTAAATGGCCCTTTTTATTCTGCTCCTTGCCAGCGCAGTGTGTGCCTGAGCTCTGGATGCTCACGTAGAGTGAAATACTCCTCTCTAGCCTTGGGGCTGCATCAAGAAGCTTGGTGGTAGCTTTATCTCGTTAAAGCTTTGCCAGCCTCATTTGCATGGTGATTTACATGAGCCGCCTCCCATGTTTGCTCAGCCACAGGTCTGTAGGGTTCTTTTTCTCAACTGCCCTGCTTCCCTTCCTTCTTGTCAGTGATAGAGCTATGTTATGAGCTTTAAGGAAAAGTGGCTGGACCTTTTGTCCTATGGGTTTTCTCCTATGGCATTCGATTACCACTAGCAGCGCCCCTCCACCTACCTCAAACCAGCTGAGACTAGCACAGACAAATAGTCCTCAGGGGTCCCAGCGAGAAATTGCTGCAGGACCTCAGGTTCACCCATCCACAAAGTGTCTGGGTCGAACGAAGGGACAATGAGGAGCTGTAATGGATGGGAAGTCCTTGTCTCAGAGAGTTCATCCTCCAGACAGAGTAGGAAAAATGGTCAAATTGGAGAAGCGGTGTGTCGGAGCGATGAGGTAATAGAACAGTAAGGAGAATTTGGCAGGAAATCTATGAGCTGGCTAGACAGCACAGGACAGAGATCCATCTAAGAAATGGGAACGCATTGCCGTGAGCAAGATCCTTGTAGACATGAAGCTCTTTCAGACATCATTTGGCATCACTGCCTGTCCTCGCTTCGGCAAACCTCTGGAGGCCTCTGGCTTTGATTTTTAAACTCAGGAGCTAAAGCACCATCCAACTATTCATCCAAAGAGTTGTTCAATGCATCTTTGATTGACTTGTGAGTATGAAACATCAACACTATTGCCAGACCAGAATCAGGCTTAAAAATCAAGACTGAAGTTAGTGCTTTGAGAACCTCCTGCAAACCCACATCTGTGACCTTGGTGACCTTGGAGGGACATGTCCCTGGCTGAGATTTGCTGCTTTCCACATCTAGCGTAAAAAAAGAAGGTTTTGCAACGATCTCACTGAAAGCTGATCTTCCCCCTCAGAACTGCTTCTTCATTCCGGCCAGATCTGGCTGGTTGCACAGCCCAAAAGGTGAAAAGTACGAAATCAGCTCTTCTCTGCCTCTTGTCTCTAGCAGACTTGTCTGCCTGTGGTTCAGTGCATTGCAGCTGTGGTTGAATGGCCAGTGTCGGTGTCACCAGTAATCCCCAGTGCTCAGCAGGGAGTCCCAGGAACAACCAAACCGTGCTCCAAACCCAAATTCATCATGCTCTCCATATTGCAAATCTGATCATTCCCAGGCTTGGCAGGGCTTCCATTTTACCTGCCTGTGACTGTGGTATCACAGACCTGTTCTCCCAGTCATATTACTGGAAATGTCTAGCTGACTTCTGCTCTTCAACAAAAAATTACCCCTGAACTCCTGCAGAAAACAGGGCTCAAGTCCCAAATACCCCTGTTTATCCCTGAGAAACCCCATTAAAAATGGTTCAGAGTTTGTCCACTGGCAGCAAAGTGATCTTGAAGGAATAGCCCCATGTGCAAATGCATCGTACGTGAGATTAATATTTCCTTTATTTATCTAAACCAACATATTTGACATTAAACATTAAAAAACTCTAAATATTTTAAACCCAGAGAATATCCTCATCCACATGTCTTTAAGGTAGATGAGGTTGTTGTAACCTACCATTTTCCCTCACACCACATAAGAAATGCTAAAAACCAAAGTCAGAAGGAAGTGAAAATTCTTTGCATATAGTGTTTTCTTAACGTCTGACTTATTTGTTTTAGCTGACAGTCTCAGTGCCCAGGTCCACGGCTGCTCTCTCCGTGCACCCGCTATTTATCCAGGTGGCTCTGTGCCTATTAAAAAGGGGAATGTAGCAAAATTAATGCATCTTTTACTGCAGGAGAGCTGAATTTATTGGTCTCACCACGGAAATTAATTTAGCACTCCCAGCTCTCCCTCGCTGGACAATAAAGACGTGAAATGAAACTGCCACACAAAGTTTTGACAAAATTCACAGTTGTATGAAAAAGGAAAGGAAAAAAAAGCCACGGGCAATTTAGCATCAAAACAGCATCAGCTCTTTATGCCACTGATGCATCAGTGAGACCATGAAGGGAATTTCCACCCAGTGGCCAAAGAAACTAACTTAGAGGAGTAAATAGAAATGCAGGATGGAAAACAAATGGGCTCCCAAACAGATTCATCTTCATTTTCTCCTGTGTGCAAAATAAATCTGGATAATAAAGCAGATAATGGGGCTTGTGCAAGGCAGAACCCTTTGGCCTCATGCACGTGTGAGCAGTGCATGGTGCCAAGGGATGCTGCACAGGGAGGTCCAGCAGAGGTGGAAACCACAGCTGGGAGGAAGCAAAGCTTATTCTGCCACTCATCTGCTCCCACACCAGGAAGAATTAAACCAGCACATCCTCCAGATCAATAAATCATTTACATGTCAGTCCCCACCTATCTGTCTGCACCCTTGGTTTAATGCTTCCTAAACATAAACCATCAAGTATCTACTATAAAAAGAAAAGAAAAAAACCCAACAAAAACTTTTTTGTATTGGAGTTGATTGGGCAGCGGGTGGCAGAAGATTTATCTTGGCACTAAAGCTGGGAAAGGGCTATAAACCTTAGCGGAGTGCCTCTGCGCCTGGGTCCGAGGGAGGCTAATTGTTTGTTTGTTCTTCGTGTTTATGGTTTATCTGCGGCTCAGCTGACAGGAAACCTAAACCTGAAGGAAAAAGCACATCAATCGCCATTATCTGCCTTCTGTGCACACACTAAAAATAAAGCCAGGAGAAGGGGCTGCTCGCACACCAACCCATTGCCAGCACCTTCCTTTGCTCTGTGGTGCTCCAGGGGTGTAGGGAAAGGAGGGAGGGAAGACCATGTGCTCACCACCATTGAGTTCATCTCCCTCCTGAGCCCACTGAGGACATCAGTGGATCCCTGGAACAGGTTGTCTAGAGAGGTGGTGGAGGCCTCATCCCTGGAGACAGTCAAGGCTGGATGGGGCTCTGGGCAACCTGTTCTAGTTAGATGGCCCTGTTTGTTGCAAGGGAGTTAGACTGGATGACTTCCAACCAAATACATTTTGTGATTCTCTGATCAGTGCTGGTTGGACAAGAAAAAATAATAATGGGGCTTTTCCTGCAGTGCCACCCCAAAATAGAGAAGATAAAAGCAATGTGCAAGCACCACAAGTTTTCAGTCCCCTTGGGATTTCACTCCAGTGGTTTCTTTTATCTGAAAGGTGCTTAAGTGGTGGAGTGAGATCCATAGATGAGTGTTTTAGAGCAGATAAGCACTAGTGCAGTCAGAGCAGCACATACTGCTGTCCTGAGCACATCCCAGACTGGTCCCCTTTCTCCTCTGCCCATTAATGGCATCTATTGTCCACCTGTCGGAAGGTTCTGGACCAGGGTGGCAGAGCAAGACCTCCTTGATGAAACCAGCTCGAGTGATGGGCACCCTGTAAAAGGATCATGATGTTCCTCTCCCCTTCCCCTGCCCCAGGGGCACCCAGGATCTTTGCCAGGCTGAGGACTCTTGGGGAGGGGAACACTCTGGAAGGGTAGAGCTATATCTAGGCTGTCCAACACTAAAACTGCCCTAAAATGGTCCAGGGCACAGCTGGTCCAGGTACCATACATGTAAGTTTATAACACTGCCAGAAACACTCAGCCCCCAGAACATTGGGGCACAGAGGGTTTTTGCAGAGGCTTTTGTATCAGGCTGCGACACCTCATTCCCTGCCAGGGAACCTGGGCAGAGAGGGTTGTGATACTTTGGTGTGAACTGTTTCTTTGGAAATAGTTGTCTCAGTTCGTCTGTTGTTTCCTTCCCACAGTGCATCACCGCCAGATCCTGGAGGGGGGCTGTGCAGTGCCCCAAACACCATAATAATAATAATAATAATAATAATAATAATTTATTTTCCACTTTAGTTTGTGCTTCATGGGGTGTTTTGCTGGAAATGGTATCAGTAGTTGTCTCTGTCCTTGTCCCAGGGCTCAGGCACAGCAATGCACTTTTTTCAGAGGGAGCAAAATGCAAAGTTCATCTTGCAATGATTTCAAAGTTATATTAAGATTCAGCGTTGGGTGAAGCAAAGGCAACGTTCTTGTAACCAGATAACTCCCAAGCTGCAGTGACTGCTGGGGTAAGTCGCAGCTGTTACCTCTGATTTATCCCAGTTCACAGGCTCCAGCACTGCTCCCTGGGTCTCAGTTTACAGCAGCTCCATGTCCACCACAAGAAGCAGCCCCAGGAACACGTTGGGAGCCATCAAACTGGTCTGCAGTCTCCCGGTAACCTGCTGCTGAGGTGCTCAGAGAGCAGTTTCCACGCAGGAATGCATTGGTGCACCTGCACTAAATATAGCAGGGGAGAGCGCGGGCGCTGGCCCTGCGCATCGCAGCAGAGATTATTCATTTCCAATTTGTCGCACCTTCATGCCGGTAGGAATTACTTTAGCCAAACAGGATTTAATAAATGATCGCTCATAAACAACAGAGCAGTTAGCCGGCCCCGGTGTGGCTCACGGTCTAGATTTGCAGAGGCAAAAGGCCATTGGAACCACATTGCTGGCAGGAGGGGGCAAGAAGAGCCTGCGAGCCCCGAGAGCCACCCGTTGGCACAGCCTGGCTCATTATACTTCCAAAGTATTTAAAAAGTCCCAGGGTGATAAGGAGAAGGAGGCTGTAAAACTTCATCCTTATCTCCCAGATAGCTGACCTGATCTCGCTTTTATTTATGCTGGTGTAAAGCAAAAGTAATTCCACCGGTGCCGTTGGTGCAAAGCCCAGGCAGGTGATCTCAGGAACGTGCCCGCCTGCTCGGCTGGGGTCTTCTGCTTTTAAATCTATTAATTTGACAAAGATTTTCTTGAGCTGCTGGAACTGCAGATCCAGCCCGCAGGGCTCAGAAGGGAGGGGGGTGGAAATGAAGCTGCATGTGCATCTTTGCTGCATCTTTCTTCATCTCCACCTGCATTCTTCTGCTCGGTGGAATCTGAGCAGCAGCTGAACAGGTTTCCCCAGGGGGGCAAAGGCAGCTGCATGGGCATGCAGAGCCCTCAGCACCCCACGTGGAAACACGGGTGGATGCTGAGGTCGCCCCTGCTGTCAGCTGGCAGGGGTCTGGGTGTGTAACTGGAACCCCTGCATATGCCCAGTGAAATGCATTTTCCCTCCTCCTGGACTTACTCTCCTCTCACACATTTCTATCCCCTGTGACAAGAGTCCAGATTATTTGCATCTGCACAAAGAGAAACAAAATCAGGTCCTTAACTTAGCGCAGGCAATTCTAATGATCAGCCATTGTGGTGATGTTAGTTACTATTACCATTGCACAAAGGGACTGTAAACAGATAACATCACCCTTTCTTTTGCACCATGTAGTGAATTTTTTTGGCTGCTTTTTGTTGTTGGGTTTTTTGTTAGTGGGTTTTGGGGTTGTTTTTTTTTCCTCCAGCATTTCCTTGATGGCACCAATTAAGAAACCGCAAGACGAATATTCAGGAATCAGATTGCGGGTGGTAATTTTCTTGACAAGGCAGGAGGCAGAGCTGAGCCCGCAGCCTGCTGCTCTGCAGGTACTGCCACGCTGCAGTGCTGACAGCAGTAAAAACTTGTCTCTGACAGTAAACTAAGCGTGTATGACCCGGAAGACATAGAGAGCAGATAAGGGCAGTAACACAGACTCCATTTAGTGCTATTAAAATGGTTAAGTAGACTTACGATCAGAGATGCCAGGCTGAAATCTGAGAAGCTCTGGAGGTGAGGAGTGGGAGATGAATGGCCCAGGAACCAGGCTGACACTCGGGTTCCCGCAGCACAGCCAGTTCATCCCGTGTTCTTGTGTTAGGAACTTTTTAAAATAATGATATTTCAACATGAGAAACAAGGTTTTTCTTCGCAAAACAACATTTCTGAGAATATTGCAATGAAGTGACTTCAGCATCACTTGGTGGGACTCTGCCAGTTGTTCCAGTAAAAGAAAGGGCTTTTTCTTATTAAAATAAATGGAAATGCTCACAGGTCCTGACCCACATCCCACTGCACCATTCCTCAGGGCAGGAAACCCCAATATTTTAATGATTCAGCTGGGATTTGGGCTGTTAGGGGAGGTCTGTCGTGAGTGTCTGATGCAGGGCTTGCCCCTGGTTCCAGGTCACAGCTGTGACCCTTGTGACACCAGATATGCTTGGGACAGCCCTTGGCTCTTACCCACACCCCCCTGTGGCACAGAGCCAGGAGCATCAGGGCAAGGACCACCATGTCCAACACCTGAGCTGGCTCTAACAATGCTGCAAGACCTGCTAGGATGTGGGTGTTTAAGAGAACAAACACCTCTTGTTTTATTACCATCGATGTGACAAATGGATTTACAGCAGATAGTGACAGAAAGTGCCTGACAGAGAAAAAATATTTTTTTTAATCAAGGAATGATCACCATAAAGCATGTCCTATATCAGTCAAATATATCCAGCTGCAAAAACCCTACATGGTAGCATTAAGAAGACGTAAACTCTCAGATCTATTATAAACAACTTTTTAAGGTAGCTGAGGCTTGGAGGATTTTGACACAGGAAAGGATGAGAAGTATCATAATTCCATATGTGTCCAGGCATTGTGGACTTCTTAATGAAATTTCCTGGGCTTGTAGGAGTTTTTGATATACGTCTGTTACAGCTGCCAGGAGCAGCACCGGTCCGGACATATTTATTGGTGAATTTTTTTTTACTCATCTCCCTATTTTTTCCCTGGTGCTCTGTAACTCTGAGGTTCCCCAATGCCCATCACCCATGTCCCCACCTGACCTCTTCCATCCCTTCTCCTGTTCTCAGTCTTCCTTCTTCCCAGGAAACTGTAAGGTGCTTTCAGAAAAACACCCATATCCCACAGCTCCACAGCCTCCTCTCCTCCTTCTTTGGATCTTCAGTGCCATTTTCCCATCCCTTTCCCCCTGTTACTTCCCACCTTACTCCATGGCTACCAGGAACTTCAATACCTCGTCAGGATGGGAAAAAAGACAGGAAAAAATTGAAGCAATAGTGTTCTTCAAAGGATAACCCAGCTGGTGCACTTTGACATCTCAACCAGCATCTCCATCCCATCATCCATTACCCTCCATTCCATCCCAAACACAGCAGCTGATGGTTTGTTCCTTGCTCTTTACTCATTGCTAGCCCACAGAGAGGGCTCCAGTTCTCTACACGGCTCCTCACAGGTGGTTTTTAACCCATCTCTCTGTGCAAGAGAAAACACACACTGTCCTCCGTGGGTTTTATCTTCCGCTCTATCTTCTCAAGGTGTGTTTATCATTTAAACTCCCGTTTATGTGGCTTTTGAAGACAATCTGTAGAAAAAAACCTAGGGACAGTGTGTATCAAGGAGCTTTGCCCAGCAAAAATACAGGGACGGATGAAGCCTCCATGTAACAAGACTAAGATACGGAAAGAGGAGTAAAGAGCTTCTTACTATGAAATTTTAATCAGAGTGCAGAGTGGGGGTGATAAACACACAAGGCAAGAGATAAAAACCCACTTTGCTCCATTTTTTGTCTTTTCTGAAGTTTGAGGGGTTTTTAAGAGTTTGGGATCAGTGTGTTCCTGTTGGTGCATTTCCCCTGTAAGCAGCTGAATTAGTACTGCCTTCCTGAAAAGCAGAGCAGGACTGGCCCCAGGAGGGTAAAGAGGTGACTCTCCCCACACTGTACCTGGCAAAGGCAAGAGCTGTTTTGGGGATAAACAGTGATAAATTGGCTCCAGCTTCTTGCCAAAGAATTAGATAAGTAAAGCAAAATGCTCCTGGTTGCATTTGTGCCCCTTCACCTCCTAACTGTGATGGGTGTCCGAGGTGCCCTTTGCTGGCTGCTTCTTCATGGGAGCCGTTGGCTTGAAATGGACCAGCCAAAGGGAGACAGAGGGGAAAGGGAAAGCAGTGCTGGGCTGGGCATTGATCCTCCCCTCCAGCCTCCAGACCTGGTTCTGCAGTGTCTGTATGCCCTTCGTTTTCTGCAACCTGCACTCAGCCCTGCATTGCAGCAGCAGAGGAGTCCCCTCAGCTGCTTGGCTCCGGGAGCTCAGCGTGGGGCTGCACCAACCCGCAGCTTGCTCAGAGATTGACAAAAAAAAGGTAGGGAAAAGGCCTTGGGGACCCCCAGAGCCTGTACAGGTTTCCCCAATCCAGCTCTGAAGGCTGCCCAAGGGGTTTGGGAATCTCTCCATACCAGAGTGACCTCCTCAAGCGAAGCAACCCATATTTTCCACTACTCTTAGAGTGAAACAGCTTCTATCGATGCTCTAGGATAGATCGTCTATATTCTTGCATGCTGCAGAGCTCCTCGGGACAGACAAAGTGATACTCATCCGGCAGGGTCACGCCAGCAATGGCATCCTGTGCTGATGTGATTTAAAAACTGTCACCCCACATTAGGGGGTTTTCTTTCTCATCCCCCAAACGGAAGAGGCAAACGAGCGCAGTCAAACCTTTGGCACAGCCTCTTCATTGTGGCCTGAAGTATAAAATGTTGGGTGCCAAATTTTTTACTGCAGTGTAAATTAAAATGCCTGGACTAAGATGATAGACACATCGCACGGAGATCAGCGCAGCCTCCTGCCTGGTAAGAGACATAGTAAAATAAAGAGCAGATGATTCCCGAGAGCAGGGGCTGCTTGAGAGACACACCAAAAAATATGTAAAGGCAAAAACAATGGAGAGGGAAGCAACAGACTTATGCCAAGGGCTCTCAAAGCCTTCGGATGGCTCAACGGGGCTGGGGGGAGGCTGGAGGCTCTCAGGCATGAATCCTCCTCATGCAGACACGCTGCGGATATTTGTCTCTCCAAGTGTGATTACACTCTGAGAAGTGACTTGCCATTACCACCCTTGTGGGATTCTGAACTTACGGGCTCTAGTTCATTTTCAGGTTGAAAAACCCCCACATGATAGAAATGGAGGGGTTTCTTTCCTTTCTTTTTGTTTGTTTAGGACTAATTTTTTCCTTACTTGCTTGTTTCCTGGCAGGTTCACCCCAGGGCTGAGGGGAGGAGGAGCCGCAGCTCATCCCATTGGTAAGAACACAGCGATGGGCAGGGAGGCAGATCCTGCCACTGCTGCAGTGGCTGTGCTGTCTAACAGGGGCCAAATGTAGTAAAAAATGTAAGTTCTGTGTGATTTATCCTTAAGGTCAGCAGATAGATGATGAACATGCAGATCTGTGGAGTAGGAAGCTCTGGGGTTTTGCAGATACCTCTGAGGATGCAACAGCAGGACACGTTGGGGAGCAGCTCACTCTGTGGTGGAGGGGGATGGCACCGAATCTTGAGCCTGGCAGCTGCTAAACCTGCATTAACACATAACCAGAGGAAACATGCACCTGCTCAGGAGCAGAAGGGTTTTTTCTTCAGACAGGAGAGGAGATGACAGGAGTCTCCAGGGTCTGTGCATGAGTGTACTGTGGAGTTTGTGCCATTTGGATCTTTTCTTTGATCTGACTACTAGGTTGCTCATGGATGGTGCTTAACTCTTGTAAGCCAGAAAAATTTTCTATGGCCTTGATTAAAGCCCTTTATGACCCCTGCAGCTTCCAACATCCTCAGAGTGGTCTGAGAGTGGTTGCTGCCTGCTCCAGCACTGAGGACCAGCCTTCGCGCTTCACTCCAGCACCGCAGCTCAACATTCCAAAGCTCTATTTCCACTTTGGGCATGGCTTCTGCTTGGCACTTTTGGAATCCCAGTCTTGTCCTGCATGCAGGTGAAATCCAGGCAATGGGAGCAGGGAATTCTTCAGGAGCCACCGCACTGCATGCATGCGTGCATTGCTCATGACTGCACACAGTATGCTCTTAGCTCACAGCACACAGCTATTTACTAACCCACACTGACTCAGTTCCTGCTCCTTGTTGCCCAGTCGTTTGCAGGTCAGCAGAAGAGACCAGTTTCTGACCAGTTTCTGGTATTATTTCCCGAGGTTGTATGTGAGCAGCAGTTGCTCTTGAGGCTGCAGCCTCATGCTCCCAGTGAACTGTAAAACCAATTTAAAGGCGACGTTTCACGAATTAATGCAGTGCCCACTGCAATCACACATTGGGCTGCTGAGGAGGCAAATTCCAGCCTGGAATTTGTTACCTAGCCAGGCAACTCATCACTGCACAAGAAGGAAAAACTTCCTGGCCTTGTAGCCCCTCTGTGCAAGGACAGCCAGAAACAGGGACAGGCAAAGGTCAGTGCCTGCCATCTTCTGCTGGGATGTGATCTTAACCCTGCTCCCAATTCTCTGGAGTCAGTGCCATGCTGAGCTCTACACTCACAGGTAAAGAGTTTTATTCAGTGCTAACTGCAGTTATCAGCCCTTTGGTTGCACCTCCCTCTCTGACATGGCTCATCAACGGGACATCTCAAAGGACATCCCAAAGATGTGTGAATAATTCAGATGACCCATGGGGAAACTGAGGCAGGGATAAGCCAGCCAGGCCCCTGGGTGCAGGAATGAGGATGAGAGCTCCATGGGGACTGTTCCGCAGTGCAGCCGGCTCTGCACAACGCTCGGCGCCAGGGTGCCACTGGCAGCAGCTGCCCCGCTCCCAGGAGCCTGGTTTCAGAGGCAATTAGGTGCCTAATGATGCAGGCAGACAACTGGTGGCATTTGCACTGAGAATGAGGTGCTTTACATGCCCAGGCACTTCTGAAAACCTCACTCGGAGCCTACCTGCCACTCTGCGTGCCTGCAGAAGGCAGAATATTTTCAAACTGCTCCCTGGGAGGATGCTCTGGGCTGTATAAAAGGCAGTTAGGGCTGCAGACATGAGTCTTCAGGGTTCAGGAGAAGGGCTGGAGGGCACCACTTTCTCAACCGGTCCCTCACAAGAAAAAGCCATCACCCCGGGCTTCCCCCTGGCCACCATCCATGGGGTCCTGAAGCTCAGTCATGTCACACAAGACCTGTCACCACATCCAACCTGCTCTCCCAGTGTTGTCTTTGCATGAGCTGAACAATTTGTAAAGAAAGGTTTAGCACAAGCTCTGTCCCTTTTGCAGAACTACTCCCTACCCGCAGCCATATGTGTTCATGTCTCAGAGCAGGCACAAGATCCTGTTCACAGGTGGACAATAATCCCTGGGGCTGGCTGGCTGCTTTGTCTGTACACCCTTCATATGCTTGTAAGCATCTCACTGGGTTTATAAACATCATGGTCAGAAATGTTGCCATAAGCTCTCGGGAGACCTCAGCTGGAGTTTGGTTTGGATGATGAATACCCATAGCTTGGGGGATCAAATACCTGAGGAAGATGATATATAGGGATGTATAATAACTGCTCTGGTGCTTCTGACTTGCCATCTGCTCCCACATTCCAGCAATAAGCAACACCTGGACCCCCTACCCAGGGTTTGCAGAGGATCTCCCAGCTTTGTACTCACTGTCTGTCCCTGCTATGAGCCCCCTGTCAGACCTGGGCCAAAACCTGCCCTACTAGTCCTTCTCCCAACTTGCACTGTCAAGCTGGACAGCAAATAACGTGGTAATTTGTTATTACACCAAACATTTCTAGGTGATTCCCTTAATAGGGAATTTATTTCAGTGCTCTTTGGCAAAAAGTGGAAGTCACACCTCCTGCTATATGGTTTATTTTCCAGGATTATGGAAAGCAGGCAGAGAAAACGGATGGCTTCAGTAACTGTAAAATAATCCGTAAGGCAGAGTGCGTCTCCTCATCATCTCTCATAAGGTTTTATTCAACTCAGGCTTCCTATATGATATCGTGATGAATGAGATACCCGGGAATGGTGCAGAGTACCGGGATTTATAGAGAATAGCAAGAGAGCGACTTGTCTCTCAGCACACAATTTTGGTAACAGAAGAATTTAGGGATTAAAATGAGATTCATCTCAGATAATTTCAGTTCATCCCAAACTTAAAAAAAAAGTCTTTGTGCAGAAGTGGTGTTGGCTTGGTCTTCCCAATGTTCTTCATCCTTGGCGATGTCAAGGACTGAAAGACCATGAGCACAGGCTGAGTACCCCGGTCTTCCTGTCCATGGCACAAATTTCCTCATCCATAAGCCCTGCTCATCCATAAAGCCACACGTCTCCACCTCCTGGCACATTTAAAACTAAACTGATTGAAGAAGTGGACTCAGTAATTTGGTGAGTACTAAATCTCTGCAGATGATTGCCATAGCTTCCGAGAGCGGCCAACACCCCAGCAGGCTGTGCTGTCATCCAGCAGGACCTGGACAGGCTGGAGAGTTGGGTGGGGAGAAATCAAATGAACTACAAGGGCAGTGTGGAGTCTGGCATCTGCGCAGAGCCACAGAGGTGATGAAGGGAGTGGAACACCTCCCTGATGAGGAAAGCTGAGGGAGCTGTGTCTCTTTAGCTTGGAAAAAAGGAGACTGAAGGATGACCCTATTAATGTTTATAAATATGGAAAGGTGGGTATCAGGAGGATGGAGTCAGGCTCTGCTCAGTGGCATCCAATGAGACAACAAGGGGCAGTGGATGTGAGCCAGAACATAGGAGATTCCACATCAACATGACAAGGAACTTCTTCACAGTGAGGGTGACAGAGCACTGGAATGGGCTGCCCAGGGAGGGTTTGAGGTCTCCTTCTCTGGAGGTGTATAAAATCCACCTGGACCTGTTCCTGTGTGACTTGATCTAGATGATCCTGCTGTAATGGGGGGATTGGAGTGGATGACCTTTCGAGGTTCCTTTCCAATCCGTGATGTTCAGTGATTCTGTGATACTTGCCTTTCAAAACTGCTCCACAAACAGGCTGAAACTTTGAGCTGAGCCGTGCCAGCTGACTTTGGTGACACATGTTTGGTATCTCACTTGGCCGAGCTTTATTTAGAAAAAGCCTCTTGCTTCCTAAGCTTGGGATGAAGAACCTGTCTCTTTTTTTTATTCTTTTTTCTTTTTTTTTTTTGTTTTAAAATGGTTTGTTTGCTAGTAAATTCACAGTATGGCTGAGATAGCACATTTGTGTTGTTAGGTACAAAGATAATGGAGGATTAAAATGCTGACAAGTGTGTAGAGAGGAAAATGATTTGGTTACCTCTTAGCGATGCAGCAGCAGCTGGAGCGATCCCGGCATCTGTGGCTGCTTCCAGGCAATTACTGCTTCCCTCCCAGTGCTTCTGACAAATGCTTGTGCTCTCCTGCTTTGAATTGTCAAATGCAAAAGTTGCCACAAGAAGTGCCTTTCCCTCCTTTGCCCCTTCTTTTGAGGTTCTCTGTGATCGACCTCAAGTATTTCCACAGGAAAAAAATCCATAAAGTCCAAATATTTTGGTGGCTGTGGAATTCCCCCATTGCCCGAGCTGGAGGGTGAGATGAGTCTTGACAGTCAGTGCATTTGTGAGCATTACGGGTTTTCTCACAAAGTAAAACTTTAATAACATCTTTAATGCAAGAGTTTCACACGTCTAGGGTCAGGATTGACGTGTTTTTACCAGTGTTCCCCCCACCTGGCTGTGCCAAGAGCCCATTACATGGGGTGATCGAGCTCCCCTTTGGGCCAACCATTGCCTTTCCTCTGCCACCTTCAGCTCTTGTAAAAACAAACACAGGCTCCTTAAGTGCAATTAGCATCTGAGGAATGCTGAGAGAGAGAGATTAATCATTCATAAACTAAACAAATACTGTTCTGATCCCATTAGCCGACAGACAGCGTCTCCCGTTAATTTACCTCTGTTTGAGGTGTATCTATTAACCCCTTTTAATCGGCTATTATTCTAGTTAAACTCTTAGCTGGGCTCGGTTATCGGAGGCAGGTACCCTTCTGACATGAGATCAAATTAAGATTACGGAAAACTTGTCAGGAATGAAGAGCCCTGCATTGGTAATTGAGTTATAACCTAATTAAAAAAAATGAGGGATGCTGGCGAGGAGGGCCCTGCCGGCACCACTTCTCCCCAGCCCTCTCTTCCCTCTGCAGAGGTCTCTCTGCTGAATTTTGTCAGCTTAAACTCAACCAGACAGGTGTCATCACCGCCTGCCTTCATGTGCTCACCCCTGACATACACGTCTCTCCCCGGTGTCTTCCCTTGGACCTACAGCGGACTCAGACATTTAATTTTTGTTTAGATGCCAGAGAGACCCCTGGAGTTAATGTACTTAGCCCTCCACAGCCCCCCACTTACACTGAATTACTGCCACTGGACGTGGGCACCCCGGCAGCACAGCCGCCTGCCATGGGATGCCTTGCATCGCCTCCTCATGTAGGGACCGTGATGGCTGGGAAGATTTAATCTTTTTCACTGCTGGTTGCAGTGTATTAGATCTCCAGGTTTCTGAGGTCACTCTCAGTGAGGAGCTTGTTTCTGCCCACCTCCACGAGCAGGAGGCAGCTTGGAGAATTGTGGGCCCTGGAGATGCTGCTGGCGCCTGGTTGTAGCGCTGATGGTGGGTCAGATGGAGCAGAAGGTGTGCGCCTGCCTTTGGGTCACTGCTCTGTGTTTACTGCCATGTGTGGAATCAGGGGTCCCTGCCTAGGAGAGGACAGTGGCTGGATGCTAAGAGCACCCCAGGGTGCTCTGCTCCACGGTTTGTATCACTTTCAGCCTGAAAGTGAGAGGAGAGAGAAATCATGGTTTGGGTTGGAATGGACCTTAAAGATTGTCTAGTCCCAAGACGTCTGACACCTTCCACTAGGCCAAATTCCCATCCAGCTTGGCCTTGAACCCTTACAGGAATGAGGCACCCACAACTTCCCTGCCAGTGTCTCATCACCATCAGGGTAAAGAATTTACTCCTAATACTGAATCTAAGTCTCCCCTCTTTCAGTTTAAAACTGTTATCTCTGGTCCTAATACAACACTCCCTGAAGCCTTCTCTTCTCCAAGCTGAACAACCCTGACTCTTTCAGCCTGTCCTCATAGGAGAGATTCTCCAGCATCATGATCATCTTCACAGTCTCATCTGGCCCCCTCCAACAGCTCCATGTCTGTCCTGTGCTGAGGAGCCCAGAGCTGGACTCAGAACTGCAGGTGAGGTCTCATCAGAGCAGAACAGAGCTGCAACTCCACTCTCTTGATACGCTGGCCAAGTAGCTGGGGATGCAGCCCAGTACGCAGTTCAAGGAAAAGGCTGTCTCCTGTGTCACTGCAGGCTTTGCTCACCCTAACACAAATCTTACTCTTCTGGGTGTCCAGCTACTGCTAAAGAGCTTTGCCCCTATGGGCAGCCCCCAGGGTCTTGGTGCTGGAGCTGAGCTGCCTGGGTTAGGGTTAGGGTTAGCTGTGGAAATGAGCAGCTCCAATGGATTTTGTTTTCCTCCAGTTCAGATCAGAATTTTCGGACAAGTTTGCAATCCAAACCTGAAAATATGGTGCAATTTATACCCATTTTTATCCTGGTGCTTCCACCCGGGGGTTCACCTCCATGTGATAACCCACATAAAGGCAGAGGAGAAAAGTCTCACCGAGCTGCCCAGCTCCCAATTAGCCAAAGGTAAATAATTCTCTATCTTCACTCTCTTGCTCCTTGGGCTGTGGTGCCTGATGAGGCTAGTGAGACGAGAGCCCTCCCTGCCTGCTCCAGTACATAAATACTGTGTCTTCGGGGATTCGCTTTGGTTAATTTAGGAGCTGCTTGAACTTTGCTTAAAGGCGCCTGCGTGTTACTACCCTTTGGAGTCACCCGATGTGTTCGTCACAGCTGAACCTGCAGTTCATTAGAGGTACAGAGCCAGCTAATTATTCTCAGAAAATGTAGTAAAATTTTATGAATTATGCATAAAATATTAACTAATTTTGAAGTTCCCAGATAAATATGTAGACTGCAGGGCTAATGCTTCCCCACTTGAGGGCTATATACAAACATGAAACAAATAATACATATATTTAGGCTGGCATTGTGGATGGGGCGGCAGCACATGGAGGACACGAGCACCTGGGGAAGGCTGTCACGGGGATGTGGGGGTTCCCTCCCACTGCTCAGCCCATGGAGGGGGGATGCCAAGCACAGGCTGGAGTACAGAATGAGGTCCCCATCGATGGAGCCAGGTTAATTGGAGAAGGAGCATGCTGACTTTCATGGACATTGGCCAAAATACTGCCTTTTTCCAGCAGAGAGCTTGTGGTGCAACTCTGCCCCCAGCTCTGTAGTTGGTTACACCCTTCTCTCAGTTCGGGTGCCCTGGAAGGACACAGCCCCAACACACTCTCATCCCTCAGCCCCTGCCACCCCTCTGGTGAGGTGGTGGGGAAGCCCTCCCCTTCCAGAAACACACTGTGCCAGAGGACTTGATCCATGGACATCCACTTCAAAGATGCAGATCAGCAGGAGCGGTCCTCCTCCTCTGACAGATACTCATTTCAGAGTTCGCCAGCGTGCTTTGGAGACATAAAAATCAATAGAACAGAGGGAACAATAAAGTTTCATTGTTCAGTAATGAGGTAGACAGCATCTATCACAAACTCCCAAAGTGCTGCTCACTGCAGGATTCTTCTTCTACTGTCTCTTCCTGGCTGGAGATAAAGAGCCTCTGGCGCTGGAGCTGGACCTCAGCTAAATGGACTGAGCTGGGAGAAACCAGAATTCTGGAAGATGAGCATCTCATGGCCAGACTTCATCACTTCTGCCTTCTGCATGCAATATCGTAGTACCCAATTCCTTCAACTCAAGACATTGAGATTGATGCCGAGTCCCACATCTTGACCTCCAAGGGGTCCAGGAGCTCATG
This sequence comes from Phoeniculus purpureus, assembly GCA_028565055.1. Lineage (NCBI taxonomy): Eukaryota > Metazoa > Chordata > Aves > Bucerotiformes > Phoeniculidae > Phoeniculus > Phoeniculus purpureus. The sequence goes on along the minus strand of JAOXOE010000848.1, from coordinate 4,841,603 downwards.
CAACCATTTCACCTCTTCCCATGAAATGATGAAGTCCCCATCATCGTTGCAGCAGGCAGCCCAGCAGTGTGGCTGTTGGCTTCTGTGTAGCCCTGGTGCCAAGGGACTTGTGGTGGAGAGAAACTGTGGTTCCTTGAGGAGGAAGGAAGACACCAGAGCAACCACCTCAGTCCCTTCAGCTCCAAGGATGCTGGTGTTAGTTCAATTTTTAAAACTTTTGACAAACAAGAGATAAGAGGAAGGGTGATGCTTGAAGAACAGTTATAGAGAGAAGGAGAAGAAAGGCTGGAGACAGGGAGGCTCAGAAGGGGAGAAAAGGAGCCAGAGCAGCTGACTGCAAAGGGCTGGTGGAAATGCAGGGACAACAAGCAGACCCAAGATTGAGAACAGTCAGTCATGAGATGCAGAACCCTGGGTGTTGACACAGAGGACTTGACTGTGCAGTATTTGGGAACCTGTGAGACATCAGGATGGTGTTTTGGAGCACAGTGTGGGGCTGGGGACTGGCAGTGAAGATTCAGGCTCTCAGCTCCATCCCCAATGGTCCCCAGCTGCCTCTCCATCTTCACTAGGAAAGCTTTTATTCCCTACACCCACAGCAGCTTTACAAAACCAAGTTGTGCTTAATTTAGTAGTATTTTAACATCACTTTAAATAATCTGCCTTTTTATTTTATGTTTTTCTTTTTTATTTGCTTTAGTTGATTTGGGTTTTGGGGTTTTTTTTGCTGAAGAAGGGGAAATGAGCTGCTGGCTGCGTGGAACCATTTGTGGTTTATCCCAAAAAACCTGAGACAAGGCACATGCTGCAGCTTCCAAGGGAACACGGGCTTGTCTCTCCCTGATGCCCAACTCCCTTGTACTGTCACGCTAGCAGGAAGAAATATGCAGTCACCCTTGCTGCATATTCTGGCAGGGTTATTGTCAACTTATTATTTTTTGACTCGAAGCCAGAAACGAAGGGCATTTGCATCTTGCAATTTTGCTGTTTGCTTGTCTTGCTTATGTTGCTGGAAATGACCTACAAGGAGTCAACAGCAGGCAGCTAGGACAGTACAGGAGTGGAAAAGAGATGAAGATGCAAAGTTCAATACCTCACCCTAAAACATCCCACAGTATTTAGTTAGTAGGAAAGGGGCAATTAAAAAGCACTTGTCTGTTTCATCAATAGATTTATTCTAAATTTGCAAGGGTTTGTGTCAGAAGAGAGCACAGATGGGATTTGGATGTCTCCCTGAAAAAAAAAAAAGCTAATAAAAGAAAATATCTATAGTTAAAATAAATATAGCAAGCAGATACTAGACCTGTGCATGGAGATGGCTCTCATTAACATCCATTCAGTCAATGCAGGGAAAGGAACCACCTTGATTGCCTTTCCTTTGTTTTGTTTTAGACCCCTATGTGAACAACAGCATTTTGCATCTTAAACTCAGAGGATACTTTACTGGAGGGCGCCAGCATTTACATAGATGTGATAATGAAACTGCACCAATATAATTTACTGTAAGTGGCAGCGAGTGACAAAACAAAGGAAAGGTGACGATCTCGGTGAGATATTGCCTCTCAAATAATAATTTCTAAAAAAAGTCCCGAGAAGAGCGTCTTCTTAAAGGCAGCTTTGCATAATTGCTCTGTACATCTGACAGGGCTGGGATATACTTTTTCTTTTCGGTGTCAAAGACTCAGCATTGACTGAAAGAGCGGTGCACTCTGCAGTCTTTGGTGCAATGCCTGGTGCATTACACTCACGTTGCGAGACACCTCCTCTGCGCTTATGAAATGGTTAATTTTCAAAGATAAGAAGAGTTGCTGTACAGCAATCAAATGGAAGCTAATGCACACCTAAGACTGCAGGCAGCAGCTCTTTGAGTGGAAAAAAATTAGAATGAAGAGTGGGCAAGAAAAAAAAAAAGAAATAAAAGACACCTAGATTTTAGCTACATGAAGAACATTTCCACCATCCTCACCTCTCTCTGCTCTGAGGGTGATAAAACTTTACACACATGTGTCTACTGGCCCTTCCACCTTGAGCTCAAGCACCAGTGCACCTACAAAAGAAAGAGGGAGGGGAAAAAAAAGGAGCTGGTTTGGCAAGAGGGGGGTCCCACTTCACCTGCCTCTTTCACAGGAACAATCTTATCAAAGTCCCTGGAGTTATTTTTCCGCATGCAGGGAGCAGGACTTGATGGAGGAGGAGAGCAATAAGGACAGGCAGTCTGCAAATTATTTGGGGGCAGAACGTATCAGGACCCAGCCCTGACTCACAACACCATTTGGATGCAGTGAAGCACCGATACAAGCGCAGAACAGTTATAACTTCATTTACTTCACTGGCTTTAGATGCTCGGTGAAATCAAAAGCAGAATCCAACAGTGTTGCAAACATCCCAACCCCCCCGTTACCAGCTAATTTCTCCTTGAAATGTCTTATCTCATCAAAGGTTCATTTCCAAGTCACTGTGGCTGTCCCCTTGTGACATAACCCTGTCACCAAAGCCAGCGACGTCCCAGTGACCTGCACTTCAAGGTCACAGTTTTATGAACTTGGCAAATGTGTTTGCTTTTCCTTTTTCTTTAAACACACCTCTAGGTCAAACCCCTGGAAGAAAAGCTCACGCTGCAGCCATCTTCGTGGCTTAATCCGCAGGGTTTTCCAGGTTGGATCACTTCTCTGAGTGTTCTTAGTGGGTTGCATCTTGCTGGGTCACATCATTTCAAGACAGATTCCCTCCTCTGTTCCAGGTGTGAAAGCAGCTCAGAGCAGCAGGGCGTGAGTGGCTGCTAAACACAATTACCATTGAGCACAATAAAATACAAGAGAAATATCCATGTGGTTAGTAATTCCTGAGCATAGCATTCAGAAAGCTGCTTGGGCAGCTCCCTCCAGCCGATGCAGTGGCTCCGTAGGACACACAAAGTGCTCCTGGTTCCCTTCTCTGCAAACAGCTCTCCATACCCTCCACTTGGTGATTATTTACTTCTGAGGTGAGTAGTTATCAAGGGTAGCAAGGAAGTTACTGCAGCATGGAGCATGGCAAAGCTCCCATGGGCAGAAGGGATGGCAGTCACCCTCTGCATGACACCCCACCAGTGCCAGCCAGTGCCACCTGCAGCTGAACTGGTTCTTCTCAGCACAGATGAACCCCAAAAGGGGACAAAAGTGATGGAGCACAGGGTGTTTCTCTCTTTCAGGGTCAACAGGAGGTGAAAATGACTGCTTCATGCAAGGGTGAAGCATCCCAAAGGACTTTCTCTGCCCCTAGAGTAGAGCAGGAAGGTTGAAGCCGTAAACAGCCCCAAAGGGTGTCCCACCCCTGGCTGATAACAGCATGGTGACACACAGGTCATTTTAAAACACAGCATCTGCCAGTGTCCCTTCCAAAATTAGCAAGGCAGAAGAACAGCTCAAGTTGCCTTATCCACCAGCAGCGCTGCACAGGAGAGAAGTCTCTGGGTGGCTCCTTGGAGAAGAGGGACTGGAACCATCTTTGCAGGCAGCCCTGGACACCCATTCCTGACTCAGCAACTTCAGGCAGCAGCAAAAAATTACTCTGGGAGGTTAAATTGATTGCCAAGGAGGTCCTACAAACTTGACAGCCTCCAAGCAGCTCAACTTCATTTCAGTTATTTCAGGGCAATTCCAGGAGGGCAAAGAGGAGAGTGGCACAGGGAGTCACCACCATCAGGCTGCTCTTAAAGAGCACCAGGTCCTTTCCTCTTCTCCTTCTTCTTCAAGGAATTGAATTTCTTGGAGATAAAAAAACAAACCCACCACTTTTCTTTTTTCATTGCGTTTTTAATGCGTGGGTGGGTGTAGAGCAGGGCAGGAGCTGGCCCACTGCTCTGAGCTCTGGAGCTTCACTGGATGGCTGTGCATCAGGAGGCTTTGACAGAGCCCCACACACGGAACCACAAGCTGACAATTAACTATTGCACTGTTGGATACCAAACAAATTACCTGAGTGGCTGCTCTGAGGCACTTGGGCTGTGAGGGAAGCAGATGATGTGCTATTTGCCAGATATTTTCATAAGTAGGAGATAAGAGAGGCTGGAGGAGAGCAAATCGATGCCTTTTTTAGATCTATGGTGCTTGAGGCATCTGTCAATGCTGGAGAGTAAATATTTACTTTTGAACATAAAGTCCATATAATCACTTTTCTATCAGTCACTTACTGCTTCCGAGGGCTCCTCACCACACTGTTGATATTTGCATTAGCTACTTACTCTGGCTATAAGATTCATACAGTTGTCAACTGCATTTAGGCTCGAGCTGAAAATCCCTGGGTCCTGCAGCACCGTGGCTGCGATTGCTGCTAATGGCAAGTGAAAAGAGAAAGCTGAGATATTTCCCACAGCAAATAGCAGCGAGAGATAAAGACAGAGCTATGGCAGGAAGGTTGCAGTAACAGGCTCTCGTGCTCATTAAATTAAGGGTCCCATTGGACCCACAGCATGCAGGCGTGGGCAAGAGACAGAGAGCTAAGTGAGGAAAACTGGAATTTGGAGAGAGGAGGTGTTATTGAGCTCATTTTATTGAGGGGGGAACTGAGGCAGAGAAGGAAGGAGTGACCTTGCTCAAGGTCACATGCAGAATTTTCTCTCAGGACGAGGGGCTGAGCCCAGATGCAGAAACTGTGGGTTCAGTGAAGCTCCACAGGACTGTTTCTCCTCCTACATACACAAAACTGGCAGGAACTCACTCCAGCAAATGTGCTCAAGTAGATGGAGGGCAGGAGCAATGTTGTTTGACCTGAGCAGTACCCAGGGCTCCATGCAGCTCAGATGTGGATGGGCAGAAGGGAGTCACAGACTGATGGCTAGGAGCAGCCATGTGTCCCTACCCAAAGGTACCAAATGAGTCAAATTAAAAGCTTCAGGAACAACCCCAAATATCCAGCAAATTATCTTTAACAGCAACTACCATCTCAAGCATCAGAAACTACTCTCAAGTCTTTACAAGTGGAGGGAGACCAAAGAAGCAGCGTGGGAGGTGTGACACCCACTTCAGGCTTCCTTGGGGTTTATTCCCAGCTTTTGGAATAGACTGAGGGAACTCCAGGGTCTGGTGTTTTTTCAAGGACAGAGCGTTGCTCTGGCAGAACAACCACTTTTGCACCAGCTGTGGAAGTCCCTGGTGCAAGAGGCCATCTTGCCTCGAGATTTTTCTCTCGTTTTTTTACAGCACAGAGGGGAGATGCAGCTTTGGGCTGAAGAGTGGGTGCTGGTGAGGAAGCCTCAGCACAGCTCTGCCTTATCTGCAGGGCTCAGCACCCAGGGAGCTCTCCCAGTATCACCCAAACATCAGGGCTGGGAACCCAGGTGAGACAAACCCTATCTGTGCTGATGAGCAACATCAATTCTCAAACTTGGGGAAAAAAGCCCAAAACCCAAGCAAAACAAAACAAGAAAACAGCAAAAATTGTTAATGGCTGAAGGAGGCCCCAACTATATGCTTTGCTGGGACGTGAATCTCCACTTGCCCCTCGTCTGGCCGTGCTCCTGGCAGGTCCTGGCAGCTCTATTCCTGCTAGCTCCCACCTTGCTTTACAGGCAGTAATTCAAACTGATGGAGCTCTTCATACCCAAAGCTGCTCCACAGCGTGCTGGTGGCAGGACGTGGCCAACAGACCCGTGTTTTGTGCCTGCCCGCTTTGCCCCCCTTCTCTCTCCTCTCTCCTTTCCATCCTTCCCCCAGCAAGTGGTCAGCATTTTCACCGCCCCGGTGTGTTGACATGCCAGAAATATCTCTGCTTCGCTGCCTGTGCTCTTGGAAGTATTTTGCTGCTCTCTCACCTCTCCATAAGAGAGACACATTCATCTGTCAGCTTATCGGAGGAATTTCCAGCAATCTGTGGCAACCCTACAAGTCTCAATCTTGCTGTAAGTACCTAAAGCCAATTAGCATACAAGATGTTTCCCTCTCACATAGTGCACCACTGGCCTAAGGGCTTTTTTTCTGTGCCTCATCTTATTTCTTTTATCTTTCCTTTTCCCCTCTTTTTTCTTATTTTCCTTCTTTCTTTCTTTTCTTTCTTTTTTCTTTTCTTTTGTTTCTTTTTTCCTCCTTTTTTTTCTTTTTTCCTTTTTTTTTTTTTAAATATTTTCCAGGACTGAGAACAAACAGAAACCCTCAGCAAGCACCCACCGGGCACAGACGAGGCATGGAGAGTGTCCGTGTGGATGGCAGAGGATTCCTCTTCTCTTCATAAATTCCTCAGTCACCGCGGGATCCGTTCAGCCGCTGGCAGACGGATGCGGGAACCAGGGGGGGGGTCCCAGCGACCGGGACCTGAGGAACGCGGGGGAATCCCGGTTGCTGGGACCGGAAGGAGGCGGGAGATTCCCGGCCCCTGGGAGAGGAGGGATGTGGGGAGATCCCGGTGCCAGAGGGATGCGGGGACCGGGGCGGGGAGGAGGGGTTGCGGTTCCACCGGGGCCGGAGCGGCTGGAGCTGCTGTTTCCCGCGAGTGCCCTCTCCTGGAAAAGGCTCCTCCACGCTTCCCCCACTGCCATCAGGCATCCCTCACGCCCTGTGTGTCCTGAAGGAAAAGGGACACCTGCCTTCCGCATTCCTGGGTGTTTTATTTGGGGTGAACCCAGGCGTTTTACAAAGATTGGATTTAAAGACTCAAAACTGCCGCCGCGGCAAGGCTGGTTCACAGCCCTGCCGGACTGTTTCTCATCCCCCTGGGGATGTTCCTCATCTTTATCTGACAATGAAGCTCTCACACCGTATTTTGCTCCTGGAGTTGGTGTCACATGGATTGGGACTGCTCTATCTGCAGATCTACAAGGGCAGGTTGGACACATTTCTGCACCTTTTCCTGGCAGGAACATCTTCCTTCCCACTTGGGCCACCAAGCAGAGAGCTCCAGGCCTGTAAATCTTCTACAAATCCTCACCTTTCTTTGAAACTAGAGCACAAGTAGCTGCACCATCACTCTAGTAATGGTTATTCTTCCAAGCAATTAAAACACCCACTGAACTGATGGCTGGAGGGAAGACAAAGGTCCTTCCCACTGCGAGATCCCAGCAGATGAACCAGTTAAGAGGAGCTCAGGCCAATTTATTTCTTGATAGATAATGATGGGAGTTCTCACCAGGGATCTCTAATTTTCTATTGATGAAAACCTGCCTTTTCTGATTTGCAGGGTTATCTGTCTTTCTCAACTTCAGGGCTCTTGCCAAATTCACAGACAGCCCTGAGGAAGCGCTATGTCCCACAAGAGCCATGTATTTTAATACCAAGTGGTTTGCTTTGCCCTGGAACCAGGAGCGTTCTCCATGCTGACAATCCATAAAAGACCTAATGACCCATCTGAGGACCGTTAAACAGCTCGGTGGCCATTCCAGGCAGAGAACTTGTTTGTTTTTTCCACCCCCTTGCTTGAGAGTCTAATTTCTAGAGTGGATCTTGGGGGGGGTGCAGGTTGGATCTTCAGAGCTTCTTACTGCTGAGTAATTAAATTCAGGCTGAAGGGTGGCTTAGCCTTTAGAATTAAAAGCCTGACTTGCCAAGCCAAGCTTTGCTCAAGAGCTGCAAAACGTTCCAGCAGGGCCAGCAGCCTCCCTGTACCCCCAAAAATGAATTTTTCAAGCTAAACCCCATGATTACTTTCACCAAGAGCTTGAAAAAGTGACTGCTCATTTGAAGGAATTGTTGTCTTCTCACTTAATTGGCTTTGCTTATAATATAGTGCTGCATAAAATGGAACTACTTACGCCCCGCTGTATTTTCATGATCTATAGTTAACGTTTGTGTTTCACTGGATATGGTGAGCGAGCTTCATTGAAGTCTCTGGGAAATGGTTGGAAATATTTAAATGCAAAAACACTCTTTCAGGTCAGAGCATTTCTACACTGGTGGGGATGCAGGTGGGATGGGGAGGATGTCCACCACCGTTGTCATTGCAGTGAGAGGACTGGATTTGCAGGAGAGGTCTGTTCTTGGCCACCCCATGCACAGCCAGAGTGGTTTCTGAGCACTTATTCCCTGCCAAATCGTCTCTAGTGATTTGGGGTTTTGCCATCAAAATGATTTTGACCAGCAGCCAAAGCAAACAGGTTGGTGACAGTCAGGGTGCCAATGTGCTGACTGTCCCAGCTGAGAACCGAGGAGGTCATCTCACATGTCATCAGCATCCCAGATAAAGAGCACCAAGATAAAAAGTGTTTGTCATCAATCCCTCAGGATCTTCCTTCTCTGCCTCTGAAATGGACTTAATATCTGTTTGTTCAGGGGCTTTCGAGTTCTCCAGCCTTAATGAGTCCTGTTACACACTGAAGAGCTCATTTTTTTCCCTTATTCCCCCTCCCCTCTTTTTTTTTTACCCTTGGAGTGCCCTAATTATACAGAGCATTGATTTTACAATGCATTCATGGATTGATTGTGCTGCCACGCTCCTCCCACAGGAAACAGCCTGCACATGAGCACTTTTTGATCTCTCCAAAGTATTCCCTAAGGTGAATCAATGGCTCTTGCATCTTGTCTCCCGCTTTAGTTGTGGGGAAGCTGAGGATGCCTGGCTGCAGCAATGAGCTCTACAAAAAATACCAGAAGGGAGAGAAAGAGAAGGAAAATGATTGACTTCTTCTGCTCCCCAAAAGATTGTCTCACGTAAGGCAAAATATGTTCTTGTTAACATAATGTTCTCATCCCACTCAGCCAATTGCCACCGTGGAGCAAGCACGGCGGCTTCCCTGTAATTGTCTTTAATAAACTGGCCTAGGTAGAAGTAATGATATCTTAAGAAACAGAGTGCATAATAAAATATACATCTATATAAAAGCATGAAATGGCATGCTAAAATGAGGAGAAAGAGGCCATTTATGTATTTTATGGCTTTGGCACCCCTGTTAACAGAAATGTTGAACACAGAGCTGTTCTCCAGACCCAAGTTTCTAATGCAGACCATCTCTCTCAGTCTGAACAGAGGGTGTTGGCTCCTGTTCCCGATGATACCCCGTGAAGGGGGTAATGGATTAGACCCAGATTAAGGCTGAAGGTTCTAATCCCTGTGTCTTAATGAACGGACTCACTGCCATCCTCAGCCCTGCTCCACAAGGCCAATCCAACCACCCAATGCCACAGAGACCACTGAGGAACATCCAACCCTTTTTGCCTCTGATGCAAGCAGATTTGGCCAAAAAAAACCAACCAAAAAAAACCTCCCTTGACCTTGAGGAAATCTTCCCAAATTATGGATTAATTCAGAGTTAGCGCCGAGAGCTTTAGTGGATATTAAAGGGGCGATTCCTGCTGCCAAATGTTTCACATAAAGGGTTTGATTTCCTCTTAGGTTATTACTGGCGAGTGCACTTCTGCCCATTAGGTTGCTGGGTATTAATTTCGATCTGAGCAGGGTTCATTTCAGCGAGCTCTGCTGAGAGCTCCGCTGATTGCAGTGGCTAATTACCAGGCCAGCATCACCTCTTTAGCATGTGGTAGCTCTCTGCCAGCCTCTGAGGGGTCCCGAGTCCTGAGCAGGACCCCAGAGCGCTCAGGGGGCCACACGCTACCGAAACAGAGCAGAAGTTTTGCGCATCCCTTAACTCAGCAGTTTCCAGGGGAAAAGCTGGTAGGATGGAGAGAGCGAGGCAGATCCCGCTTGCTCATCAGCTCACCAGGACTCATCCCGGGGTCGGGGGATGCCAGATAGCAGTTTTTCATATGGGTCTGCCCAAGGTCACCACGCTCCGTCCTCCCATCCCTGCCATGCTGTCTCTAGACTGCATTGCAGCACAATGTTGGATTTCTCTATCAGTTTCCAGGAGCATGAACACCCACCCTCAGAGCACTGCTGTGCTGCTGTGTAGGTGCGTGCCGAGCGCGCTGTTGTTTGCAGTATGTATATATCTGCATGTGAAACATAAAAGCACCTTATTTCTTACCTGGTGAGCTGAAGGGTCTGATTGCTGGCTCATATGAAATATTTAGATCATGCACAAGAGATAACTCACAAGATATAATGTCTGTGTGTGATGGGAAGCCAGTCTTTATTATCACAGGTGTAAATTTTCACACCTCTGTTATCAATTTTGCAATTATAACTGGGATTCCTGGTAAAGTAATTTACTACTCACTACCATATAGGATGAAGAAAATGATCATTTATCCACCTTCAACTTAATTAAATATTCATTGTTCCCCCCAAAAAAGGGGGAGAGAGGATTTAAATCACTTCCAAACTCTTCTCCAGCACTTTTTTTTCTTTCTTTCTTTCTTTCTTTTTTTTTTTAAGGAAGAAGAGGTCTGCTTTGTAAAAAGCAGAGATTTGATGCAAAAAAAGACAATAGGAGGGTAATACATTCAGGGATGCGGCACAGATTTGGCTCATCAGTCATTTGTGTTGTGGGAGTCCAAAACAGTAATAAAATCAACACAAATCCAGCTTTAGCATGATAAGAGAGGGCTGATTCTCAAGTCAGATGAAAGCAGCATCATTTCAGCTCTGATTAAAGCAAGCAGGTTGTGCTTGGAGAGAGGGGGGCACAACAAAGTTCGTTCTGGCTTGTGGCTTTTATCATGGATGAGCAAGCGCTGACCTTTCCTCATTTTGCCTCCTCAGGGAACTTCATATTTTGCACAAGGAATTGGAGATTTTGATGTTTATAAGTAGGAATTTTGCTGCTTCTTTGTGTTTTGGGGTGGATTTCACTCATTTTTCTTAACATGAGCCCATGCCGGCCTCAGGGAGAGCTGCCTCCTCTTTCCCATGGGACTGTCCATGGGAGCTCAAGTTCAAGCCATGAGCACCCCCCCACTCCAGCACTGGCAGACAACTGATTTTTAAGCTTGAGATATATATCAAACACTTTCCCAGAGCTGAAGCTGGATGCTGTGGAAGTAACCAAATTCCCAACTGAAAAAACACAACCCTCATCATCCCAATCAGCGTTAATTACTCAGGGGCTCAACTCTCAGCACCTCCCTCCTTCTGTCCTGTTTGCCTCCTGCCCTACCTCTGCTCTGTCAAATCCTCCATCATTAAATTTGTGATGTCTCCTGACTCCAAACAGGCTCTGGTTGTTGGCTAATTCTCAGCGAGACTTTTATTCCAAAGGCTTCTCCAACAGCCTGATTATATAATAACAGCTTGCTCATTACCCCGAATATAAATAGTTGAAGTATCCCCCGAGAATGGACACAGCTGCTGGAACTTCCCATATTAGCACCGCATTAATATTGATGGCAGCGCTGTGTGAGTATGCAAAATATTGGCATCCCTCCACGCAAAAGTTTACACATCTGTCATTAGTGCCTCTGCCCCAACATCACAGGCAGGTTGGGGACCAAGGGAGGGAGCCCACATCCCCCCCCCCGAAATCCCAGTGAGGCAACCCCAGCTCTCAGGTAGCTGTTTCCCCGGTAGCTGAGTCACCCATTGGTACTGGGGAGGGATGGGAGTCCTGCTGGTGCCCCCACAGTCTGTATCGCCACCGACATCCTGTGGATTTAGAGTGGTTTGGTTTGGCTTATGAAGTGAAATATTAAAGGACATGATGAGAACCAGCTAATTGTACATCTAACCTTTAAGATGACTCGGACAGGATTGCAGCCTTCACCTAGGGTTATAAAGAGAAAGTAATTGGGCCATAAAAACACATTTAAGTATGTCTTTAAAGTTTAAGGAGAGTTTAATTGCGGGTGCTGGGGTGCTGGGAGAAGAGCCTCTCGCAGGTAATGTTTCCCTAGGAGAGGCTTAACAAGGGCCAGGCTCAGCACTGAGCTCCCAGGCTTTGCCTGCCCTGAGGGGAATTGGTTTGTACTAATAAATGTCCTGGCTGCAGGTCAGATTGTAAATGAAAGTGATATTTAATGGTCCAGGTCCTCCGCAGGTGTAAACCAGCCCCTCCGCTGCCCTCACCGATCTCTGGCTTGGTTTCAGTCTCAGTGTTACTGACCTGCGTACGTGACTTTGGGAAGGTCTTGCAAGCCTGGCACCAGTTTGTATGCTCCAAAGGATGGAGCAGTTGCAATGAGACAGTCTCTGCAACAAGAAACTCTCTCATGGCAATGGTCTGATGCACCTCAAGGGACTGGTAACTCTGAGAAACCCCTAAATGGGAACACGCAGACCCTAACGACATGCCCGAGGGAGCTGCAGGAGGGATACCACCAGCTGCATGACCTGCTCAGAGGCAGCGGTGTGGTCAAGAAAGGGCAGTGATCCAGTTCTGTCCCCAAGTCCCTGTCCCACCAAGCTGCTGTGACATCAGAGACATCGACTTTGTGCTCAGCATTGCTGTCCTGCCATTGCATGGGTGCTGCCAGGGGTTTGCTCTGCAGAGGAAGCACCAAAATCTGTTATATTTACACTTCTCAGAAGGATTGGTATCAACTATACAGCAAGCAGAGGCAAATTGCAGTCAGCTCAACTCAGGTCTGTCTGCCAGCATGAAGGGGAGAGCTGTGCAATAGCTGCTTTGCTTCTCCATCATCAGTCAGTCCCACACCCCCCTCTCATAGCCAGTGCTGCTGGAGCAATGCACAGTGTGCTGGCAGCAGTACAGACAGTGCAGGGGCTCTCACCTCGGAACGTGGTCAGTGAGACACCTACGGACCAGCAAATGCTGCAGCTAGGTGGAGGTTTAGTCCGTGCACGCGTAGACTGTCCCCAAGTCCCTCAAAGCTGAGAATAATGCAGAAGGAGCAGCACTGGGACTGCCTGCCTGTGCTCAGGTAGCCCCATGTGTGCCAGGGATGGGAAGGTCAGTGGGCACCTGGCTCTCTGTTCTCTCCAGTGCTGTGGGTGAAATTAATTGATAAAACATAATCACTGTATCAATACCTTTTTTTAGGAGAGATAAAGTGCATTTCAAAGCTAATTTAGGCCTGCAGACAAATGGCTTCCAGAAGAGCTACTGTACTGAAAAATGTCCGTGTCACTTTTTCCCCAAATCACGGTTTCAATGCACACAGCCTCAGCCTGACATCCTGAATTATGGCTTTTATTAAACATTAGTAATAGAGTGCACTTAAATCATGGTTTCCCTGTAAAAGAGAGATGTGTTCAACTCAGATCTGCACATTTTAATGCCATATTTCTTCCTTTTACTCTCCCCACAAGATAAATTTACTTACTCCACAAAAATGTTTTGCTGAAAAGAATAATTCATCCTTCAGCGTCCATCTAATGTACCTTGTGAGTAATGGGAAATGATGCAAAAATTACAAGGCACCGGCCATGTCTGGAATGCTCAGATGCCTCCGAGTTAGAGGTTATGCACACACAGTATTGAAATTAGATTTAACAACTATCATCTTTTACAATGTTGTCTTGATGATTCCCCCCCTTCTACCTTTTATAGCTTTGATCAGATGCCTCCTGAATACATTGAAGCTCAGAATCTGCTCAGCTGTGAACCAGGTTGCCAATAGCTGCTTTTTCTTCTTCTTTTTTTAAAGTCAGAATATTTGTAGCCACAATTTGCTCTAGCAGGCAAGATTCAGTTGGCTTTTTTCTCTGTGAGGAGTTAAAAAAATAGGTGATGGGGTAACCGGTCAGTATGGAAATAGCATCCTCTAGGTACCAGTTCTTGCTCTGCTGAGCCCACAGATTCTTGCAGTGTGAGGCCACACCTGTGTCTCGTGGTCGGAGAACTCTGCACCCTAGTGAACTGGCCATGGGCTCCATCTCAGCAGCATCCCCACTCCTGGCACAAACACAGGGCACCCAAACTCCCCACAGGCCCAGCCTTCCCCTCTGGGTACACGCAGACACAGAGCAGAGCCAGCCCCTGCAACGTGACCTTTATTTAAAGGACGGCAACTGTACCATTGAATCAATGTCCCTCTGCCAGGAGCTCTGCATCAGACCTGCATTGCAGTGTCAGCACGGGGACCGATCCAGCGACAGCTCCTACCTGAATCCTCCATGGCCTCCTGACCTGTGGGCAAGCGCAGTGCCAGCAGATCCACACCGGTTCTTGGGAAGGAGGATGAGGTTTGATACTGTAAAACACCTACAGACAGCAGGGCTGGGGCAGTTGCCGAAATTCCTGTTCACTCAACAGCGTTTGATTATCAGGGGAAAGACCTGTATTTAGGAAGCTCTGCAAGTCTTTTGCTCTATATATTGGTATCGTGCTAAGGTCATTAATTAATTGGTCCCACAAGATTCCCCCAATGTTGATAAGAGAGGAAGCATCCCTCTCTCTTGCCAGGTCCAGGCCCCTGGGGGTAGGAGCGAGCACCGTCACTATCAGCGCTCCCCTGAGACACCTCCAGCCCTAAAGCACCGCAGGAATATTTATGATTTATAGGGTTGGTTTTTTTTTTCCTTGGTACCTACTTGGCAGTCCCAGCAGGGTTATGATCCCATTATACAAAGCCTATAGGAAAACCAGTCTTGTAGATTGTTTGCAACAGAGCTATAAAAATGTGACTGTGAGAAGCAACGTCATATATCCCACACAGCAGTTTAGCGATGGGAAATTTCTAGCAGCGTCTCTATCAGCCCTGGTGGCAATTCAGAGGCCCGTGGAAAAGACTCTCTGAGTTAGCTGCTCCTCAGAGAGTCCCCAAAGAGCATGTTAAAGGCTCCTCAGTTTGACCTGCTGAACCGAACACCAGTGGGTTGTCATTAAGACCTGAAATAATTGCAGCGCTGCTGCTGTTTGGTGGCTGACGGCAAGAAAATTGCTGGACGATGAATGCTGGCAGGGACTTCAGCGCTAGCTCAGTGGCTTTGGCTGTTTTCACTATGGTCTCTTCCAGTCAACTTCAGCTCCATCCCAATGTCTTCTGGAAGATCATAAATGTGTCCAAAATGAGGTGGAAAAGCCTTGAGCGCATTAGCACATCAGAGGAAATGCCTGGCTGCGACAGTAACCTCAGTAGCATCTTTACATGGGAGGACGTAAACTGTCTCTGAATTATTTATTGAAGCAAAGACATCGAATTGGACAATTAACCTTGAAAACTTAATTTAAGCACCATAAAAGAAACATCTCCTGAAAAATGTGTCCTTAATAAAAGTCAAGAAGAACAAACTGTGTCAGGCTCTGCCATGGTCTGTTGCAGGAACTAGGAACTCGTGTGGGGTTGTCCCTGTGGAGAGATTAGTGCTGAGGTGATTCAGCAGTAACACAGCAATTAGGAAAGCAGGGCAGAAGCATCCTCAGAGCCATCTATGAGCTCCTCCAAAGGATGCTCCTTCAAAAGTTGCTCCCCCACGCTGACTGCAAAGGGAGCCTGCATATCCATCACTTGTCCATCTGCCCTGCACAGCCCCAAAGTCTACTGTGGTTTCAGAGTGCCTTGGGATGGGGTGTGATAAACGTGGACATGCTGCTGGAAAGGTAACAGGATCATAGAATCACGGAATGTGTTCGGTTGGAAGGGACCTCCAAAGGTCATCTAGTCCAACCCCCCCTACATCAAGCAGGGCCATCACTCTCCAGACCAGACTGCCCAGAGCCCCATCCAGCCTGACCTTGAATGGCTCCAGGAATGAGGCCCCCACCTTCTCTCTAGGCAGCCTGTTCCAGGGATCCCCCACTCTCAGATTCAAGAACCAGTAGAGGTGTTTGGAAGAATTTTACCTGACCCAGGATGTTACTGAGCACAGACACTGCTGCCGTGCCAGTTTGGCAGCAAAAGGCAGGTTGTCCTCTCACTGCACTTGGCTGGGGATGAGCTCCTGCTCCCCTCAGTGTCCTCCATGCTTCTGACGCTAAGTGATGGAAGCTGCAGAAGGCTTCAGCAATTTATTCTGTTTAATTTCCTCCACAAAGGTGTTTTATCCTCACTAATAAAACGAGTGGAACTTGATCATTTCTAAAATATTGTCCCTTCTAAATCTTTATGGCTCAAAGTGGACTGAGATCATTAGAAGTTACTTTATGTGCAGCTCAATCAGTTCCAAAGGGCTATCTCAGTCACTCTGCGCTTGCTGAGAGCAGATCCCATTTCCCAGAGGCAAAAGGACAATAGTTAATCACTTCCCTGCTTGTTAGGTGTTTTAACAAGTCATATTAAGCTTCATCAGTCGGAGCTTTCATGCCAGATTAAAAATGATAGTTCACTTCTCTGTTATTGTAGGGCATCATTTGTTTTCTTTTATTTTGCCGGGTTCTCGCGTGCCACTGCAATTTCACATGAAAATATATGACTGATGTCACCCAGAAGTAATTAGGTTTTAAAAGCCTTGATTGCAATAGACACGAATGTTAGGGCTTTATGGTGCCACCCTTTAGAGCTGTTGATTCTGCAAGTATTTCATAGGTCTGTCAATAGGAATAAGTTAGCTGATGCTGAGTGGGACTATTAATCAGACGGAAGGAGAACGTGCATCCGTATTCCTAGGCTCAAACTTGATAGTGCAGGAAAAGCCTCTCGATCCAACTTTGCACCGCTCTGGGATTCCTTCCCCACCCTCAGAGCATTGCTCCTTCAGGGATGTAGACACCGTGTCAGAGAGACCTGTTCTTTGCTACTCATCTGGGTACTTGCCATTGTATGTGGATTACACCGTATTCACGGTATTTTACCGCGTGGGAAAAAGCACATTTGACTGTTTCAGCCTTCAAATAATATTTTTGTAGGGTTTTGTCGGATTCCAGTAGGGGAGGGATGAAGCTGTTGCTTTCCTGGTGTGGGTGGTCTTTAGGCAGAAAGCAGGGAGTCCAGAGCTCAGGTGTTTGCATCTTTCAGCTGGGCTGTATTTACATCTCCAGTCTCAGCTGGTTGCATGGAACGAGACGACTCATGTCAAAAGGCATTTCTGAAGTTGTGGAGAGCTATGGAAACCTGCTGTGTGGTGACCAGCAAAGAAACAGAGAGAAATCTGGGCAGGTGAGACCCTGCTCCCACTGCAGGTGAGTGCAGAATGTCCCTTGGTCTCGGTGGGGCTGGGAATCTGCCCAGTCAGCTAAATGCTGATTTAGGCCTGGCAGTGACTGTAGACCTTGGAAACAAGATGGGACTGTTTAGGAGAGGTTGAGCACAGATCAGGGCGATCAAAATCCTTTAGGTTTGTCATGAGAAATGTGGCAGAGCCCCTTGCTTCAAGGAAGGGACCGAGGGGCTGGATCAAGACCAGAGGAGCAACAAGGCTGGGGAAGGCACTGGAGAGAAAGTCTGATGAGGAGAGGCTGAGGGACCTGGGGGTGTTTAGCCTGGAGGAGACTCAGGGGGGACCTTCTCCCTCTCTACATCTAGCTGAAGAGAAGTTGTAGTCAGATGTGGGTCAGGCTCTTCTCCCAGACAACCAGTGCCAGGATGAGAGGGCAGGGCCTGAAGCTGTCAGGGAAGGATTAGGTTGGATGTTAGGAAGCCCTTCCTCATGGAAAGGGTGATCAGAGCCTGGAATGGACTGCCCAGGGCAGTGGTGGAGTCCCCATCCCTGGACATGTTTATGGACAAACTAGCTGTGGCCCTTAGTGCCCTGGTCTGGCCCCTGTGGTGATGTTAGGTCCTGGGCTGGGCAGGATGAGCTCAGACGGCTTTTCCAACCTCAGTAATTCCGTGATTCTGTGATTCCTGGTTTCCCTTGTGATTTCAGGTTCCCTGAGTTAAAAGAGTCGGTCCCTTTCCACAGAAGCAGAAACATTAGATATTTGCTTTTAAAGAGCGTTTGTCCTGCCTTGCCTTTTCTTCTGATGTCATCTCACTACTAAGGTGCTCCCCTAACCCTAGGGGTAAGGCAGACCCATCCCCTTGCTATTGCTCTCTCTGCAACCACTCCCAGTGAAATGGGTGTGCTGGGACCTATCCCAATACATGAAGTCTCCTTTCTCCCTGGGCACAACAATCTTTTAATCAAATCTTGGGCGGAAGTCCCAGGTAACAAGAGTGAACTTGCCTGTGCCAAGAACAGGGAGTCCATTCCAGACCTGGGGACCTTCTTCCACCCTGTTCACTCCAAAACACATCGGCTACAACTACAAAACCTTTTGGGTCCACAGATCATGGAGAAGTGAGATGTCGCTGCTTTCCCAGTGTAGAATTGTACCCCCAGGGCTCTCCCCATGTCACCTGTCCAGGAGGCACCAGGAAAAAGCTGGCAGGTTCAAGTGCCAACTTCTGTGCATTAAAAAAATTAGTGAGGAGACTTCTGCAGGCTCAGAACTTAGTGGAGAAAAGGCTTTTCATGCACTATTGCTTCAGTGAAGGGAGCTCATTACAAATCACAAATTCCCTGTGATTTGTAACAGTTCGGTGGTCTCAGGGGTTTCATCACGCAGGGAAGACATCCTTTGGCTTTTCCACCCAAAGTGCTGTGTCTGTCTCTCATCTTGCAGTAACTCCCAAAGAATCTTTCACTTGACTCTTGATTAAAATAGGGGCTGGTTTACACTTTCCTTTTTATTCTTTTCTTTTCCTCCCCCATAAGAAAATTCTAGAGAGCAAACACAGGAAGAAGAAAGGTTGAATTGCCTGCAGATAAGCCAAATTTCACTTGACCCCTGAGTTCTGCTGGTCATTCCTAACAATGGGATGTTCTCTTATCTCAGCACACCACTTAACACCCATTAATGCTTTGGGGAGTTAGTTCAGCTCTTTAAGATACCCATGTAAGGATTTATTTCAGACACTGAGATGAGGGGGATGACTGGCTTGAGCAGCTGCAGTCTGAAGTGCTGGACTCTCCTGGTCTGTTCTCTGCTCAGTGGATTTAAGGACCTATTAAATAAAACAATCACTTAGAGCAGATTTCCAGCTAGTTTGAATTGGTAAAGCTCCTGCAGAATATATTGGTGCCCACTGGTAGCAGTTCCCTTACTGGAAGGCATCAGCATTGCTCCACAAAGAAAGAAGTGAAGGTTTCATCTCCTCAGTGAACATTCATTCATCCAGGTTCACAGAATCATTAAGGCTGGAAAGGACCTCAAACATCATCAAGTGCAACAAGTTCATTGGCTTTAATGAGAGCAGGGTCTGGCTCCTGGCTCAGCCTGGACTGACTATGGATGCAGATTCTGGAAGCTTTTGTTGGGAATGTGGAGTCTCTCTCAACTGTCAGTTTGTTCCGTTCTGCTGAGGTGGCAGAATGAAAATTCTGGCAGTACTAAAAAGAAAAACTTCTGAAATACATTTTTCCTAGAATATCTTACAATGAAATGTTGCTCCAAAATTCCTCTGTACGGGAAGCTCCAGAGGAAAACTCTGAGATAGCTAAGACAGATGCACTGGTTTTTCAACTTCGTATAAATGTGTTTGGCACAACCAGGCAGAATCTCAGAACTTTGGAGCAAGTTTGAAATGTTGACTTTATAATAGAAACAAACTTTAAATAAAGAGATAAAATGGAGTAGCCTTCCGTTGTCCCTGGCTACAGTGATTTGGGGCTGGGACCCGTACAACTACCTTCAACAGACCCTTCTGAGGGAAGACTGGAATTGGCAGGGAGCTCCAGTGCTGTTAGAAGCTACTCAGACTGACAGAAAATCTTCCTGCGCTCTGGTGTACTTCGAGGAATGGCAGAGAAGTTGGCTTGTACCACTGAAAAGACAAATTAAACAGTGAAAATAGAAAACAATCCTTTTTCTTATTGATTCTGTTGGATCAGATGATGCTGAAAGTTGCAAAAATGAATTATCTCTGCTCCATCTGCCTCTGCCTCAGGGGACTTGGTCCCAGTTGCCAGTCCCAGCCAAAATTTGGAACAACCAACTTGCCAACACTGTGAACACTAAACCCCATTCTGTTTCCAACCAGTCTTAAGTTTCTCATGGATCTTGATTGAATGCAACATCTGACTTCAGCAAAATGTGTTTTCTTTCTAAAACGCTTTTAACTCTGATTCATAACTGGTAGGGAAAAATAATCTATGGAATGAAATATGCTGAGGGTTTTAAGCAAATATTTAGGCAAAAAGCAGCTGGTAAATCTATAATGAATGGCTGTATGTAGAGCTAACACATAATTCACCGCATGCCAGCCAGAAGGCTCTAATCCACCTCCTCTGCTCCTAACTCCTCATGATGCCCCGGGAGCCGAGGCTGCATTGGAGGCAGGCGGCAGGAGAAAAGACACATCCATCGGCCTTCCCCTGTTTGTTCTGGGCTCTGGAATAAGAAGATTGACATCCAGGACTACTTTCTTTGGTTCAACTTCTCCTGCCCCAGTTTTAAGGACAGGTTCTTCTGTTGGGAAACTCAGGTGACACAAGTTTGAAAGGACAAATTGCTCACCCATAGCATAAGCCATCACTGCCAGATACACCTATGCACTTTCTTTCCTCTCCACGCAAAAGAGCTTGATAAAATCCCTCATATCCTATAAAGAATCCCATTTCCCCCTTTACTTTAGCAAGACATTATAATAATGGGACATTGATACTGTATCGCAAAGCAATTCCCCTGGATGGATCCATGGCAGAGTCATTATTAGTATCAAGTGAGTTCATGGTGATTTATATTATCATGGTGATTTTGCATCTTGTTTATTACCTTCCAGAGATCACTTTGCAGTGATTTTTAAGGTGGTGTGGGAATTACCATGTGAACTGCGTCTTCTAAATCAATGCAGTCTTTTCCTGCCCAATGATAAAGCTCTCTTAAGGTTTTCAATGAGCAGATAGTAGCTAATGCTTAATTACTGTGGAGGGGCTCTTAGAGTAAAAATAAATCAGGACATTCAATAAGGGGGGTCTTAAGAAATGGAACATTCACCTCTGGCATTGCCTCCAGAGGGACCAGGGGCTCACTGTGAGATGGTAAGGTCTCTGGTGTTGAGTGCTCTGGAAGTTTTGATACTTCCCTGGCTCCACTGTCATAGTCCACAAACTCTACTGAATTCACCCTGTGGTACAGCAATGCTTCTGTTTCAGGGTTTCATGGCCATCTTTCCCCTGTGAAGTGGTGGTTGACTCAACCCGTTGCTAAAATTCCTCATAGCTAGAAGAGCTGCCTTGTGCTGGACTGCTGGCTGGGATTCTCTTCATTGATTCCTGACAGCATTTTCCATTGATCTGCAAGACTGAGCTGCAACTGGCACTGGAAATTTTCTATAAATGCATCAGTGTGACAAGTGGGGCAGGTTTTGCTCTGGTGGTGTGGAAACAGCTGATGGTGGTGCTGGTGAGGACAGTTCTTCACCCACTCAAGCACACAGCTCTTCCCATGGCCCCAGGAGGAGGTTGCAGTGAGCTCAGCTGGATTCTTCAACGATGCTCCCTTCCTGTCCTTGCAATGACCCATCAGCCTCCAAACCCTCTCCCCTCTGCAGACTCAAGCAACCTTGTCCTCTGCTTCACCGCAGATCAGCAAATTATACAATGTCCAGCATTAAATAAGTCCTAAGGGGCTGGTCCTTTCAGGAGACTCCCACCTGCTTCAAAAGCAAAGCTGACTGCTGTTACCTTTCTCACTGCTTTAAAAAAACCCCAAGTTTTCCAAATTTTCCCTACTAATGTGGTGGCTAAAAATGCACTTTAGTATGAGAACAGGTACTCAGTTTCTTCCATAATGGGACTCTCGGAAATGGTGCTGGGTCGCGGTTTAGTCACAGGTAAATGGCAGCAAAAAGATACTCAGGTGTGGGATGGAAAAACTTCCTCACACCTGGGTCCATCTCAGAGTCTGAGCACAGGAGCAAAGTCCCAGGCTGGTCACTATGGAGCCAACTGCTGCCTTTAGTCAACAGAGTCGACCTCTGTGCCACGGCCAACCTGAGCATCCTTTTGCACCTCGTGCTTCTTGTGGATGCTTGACTAAAGATGAAATACAGCAGAAGCTTTGAGGATGATTTACCAAAACATGCTGAACTCACAAGAGTTCCAGCTCTGGCAGTAAATACTCAGCGTAATTTTAAAAACAGGGTGTTTAAACATGACCAATACTCAACAAAGAGCAGACTCTAACTCTTGTCTGACACTCGCATTGCTTCCACTTCTGAGTGGGTTTTTATTCTCATTCCCCAGAGGAGTTGCATATAAAACAGATCATTTCGGTGCTGCTCCATAACGCATCCTTACGACTGATACCTTCTGTAAATAAAATGAAACATTAATAAAAACGGTTGGTGTCTGTCTCCAGCTCAAATTTTAATATTTAGAGAGGTAGGAAAAAAGAAGCAAACCCCTCTTGGAACTGATGCTGACAAATTTCACAAACAAGGCACCAGGAATATGTGAGCACGCTAGGAGAAGGTGGCCACCCGACCAATAAATCCTCTTCCTTAAGCCAACTAGTTATTGTCTATAACGCTCATAAAACTCTTCGCACAGAAGACCCTTCCCAATGAAATAAACCATCCATCTCCTCTGCATTACTATTCATTTTCCATGTGTGCTGAGAGCAAATGTCATTCAAGGCATTACAGTTCTCTCAAACGATATTAAAAGACATAGCCTGATGCTACGTCTTTTTGAGCCTCTCTGTTCATAAATTGTCGCTGCTGATTGGAACATAAACCATCTTTTATAACACCATAAAGGCCCACAAGATACAAGATCACTCATGTTTGTCTTTATGGCTCAATGTGCAGCGCTTGGAGACGTGAGAGCATTGTGTATTTCATATCAGAAATAGCCAGGGCCCGTGGAGAGGAAGGCTCAGACACTTCCATAAAACATCGTTACCGTATTCCTTGAAGACTGGAACACTGCTGTGCGCAGAACCCTGAGCCCTTAACTTATGGACTGTAAATGGGTGAGTTTTCCTAATAAATCACCTTTGTTTAGGAGCAGAGTTATCGTACCCGATGCTCAGCTTTAAACGTTATCTCCGAGTGTCGGTGCAATGATGACTTTTTTCTCTCCTCTGTTTTTTCTTGTCTTCCTGATATGGTTAAGAAAACTTCCTTTCTAGGAGTAAGTCCCCTGAGATGTCAGTGAGATGTTTTGACATATTAGGAAATTAGATTGGCTTCTCAATGAGGTTCCATGGCTCCATCAGACCTACTATTTCTGGATCCTCTTTGGGGAGCTGTGACTATCACCTTGCAACACACTGAGATGCTTCTGTGCAGAAGGAAAACTCCTGCCACCAGCTCCTGTGATCCCCAGTCACACTCTGTTCTTGTCTGCCCCCAAAGCTTCAGTGCAGAAGAGCTTGTACAGGCTTCTTACCACAGCAGATTTGTGCCAGGATGTTCCAGCACTGAGCCCTGTGCCGTCAGGGTCACAGACTAGTCTCCAGATTGCACAGGAGCCCCAGGGTGGGAGCAAAGATTTGGAGCCTTCAGTGCTAAGGCAAACACAGATAAAACAGCCCAAGAGCTCCCTCAATTGCCTTGTCATCAACCATCATCACTGGGACATTTTACTCCAAGGTGGAACAGCTCATGCTGCATCTTCTCAGCCCCTCAGCCAAGCTGGGTCTTAGCACAAACAGCAACCATAACATGGGGTTTCTGCAAATTGATGAGTGCTGCAAGGATAGATGTTGTGTTGAAGAATGCTGTTTAGTGGTGCTGATAGGACTAGGAAAACGTTGGACTCGATCTTGAAGGTCTCTTCCAGCCCAAACTGTTCTATGATTCTGTGACTTCCAAAAACACTGTGAAGGTGGATGGAGACACCAGACACACATGGCTCACTCAGGAGAGCATGGTTAGCCATGAGGCTTTATGGCACAGGAGTTACAAGTCCTCTCTCCATTTCCTCACTGATGCATGGTTTACTGAGCTACCATCTGCAAGAAACCCAGTGTCCATCCATACAGCCACTGGTTAATCCTCTGCTTTCTGTTAAGCAAAGGGCTGCTCCACTTCCAGGAATCACTGCCTTAATCTAAAGCAGAATTGGCCCAAGCCATATGTTCTTCCTGAAATCCCTTAATATTTCAAATAGCCAAATGCCACCTGCGTTTTCCTACCTCCTCCCTGTTGGTGGAACAGGCTGCTGGTGTGGGCTGGTGGTCAACAGCATCCAGGCAATGCCACAATCTTGATGATGGCCCTTGGTTATCCATGGGGTGATGTATGTGTTTTACCCAGATTTTCTGCTCCTGTTTCACTTTAATTATTGGGCACTCAGACTAATACATTCCTGGAATTAGCTCCTGCTATATTTAGCCCCATAATTTTATATTTTGCCTGTTCCCCGGTCTCCAGATGAAGGAGGGAAAATTGGAAATCTATAAGGCTTGGTTGACCAGCTGAGGAACCTGAGGTTTGCTCCAGCACCTGCTGAAACCAGAGACGACACTGCAGAAAGATGGGTACTGCATCTCAGGGAGGCTCTCCATCCCCAGAGCATCTGAGGGGCTGTATTTTGGGTGGAAAGAAGATAAGGACCAGCAAAAATAGACATGGAGTCTGCAGGCTGACAAACGCTTAAAATCTCCAGAGAGCAAACTTCTGTTTTGCTCTCAGGATAAGATCCGAGAGGTGACACTGGCCAAAATCCTCTGAAATATCTGAATCATGAGTCTGCCAGGGACAGCCACAACCTGTTCTGGCTCCATCCTCCCAGACAGGGCTGCAGGATGGTCCCAGTCGGGCAGGCAGGACAGCCCAATCCCATGTGCTGGAGAGTTAATGCCTTGGTATTCGCGAGGTTTGCTCTGCACAGAAAGCAATGGAGCATTTCCACCCATTTAAAGGTCTATAAGAGGTCTCATCAAAGCCAGGTATAGTTTATATTGCAGATGGCTGCTGACATGATATAATCCACCCTAACAGGCAGGCTGTTAAAGGTCAGGGTCTCACTTCACTTCTGTTATTAGCTTTGATGTTGGGAAGATGCTGAATTCCCTCCGTGTCTTTTCCTTCTGGAAGGAGAAAAGACATTGTTTACTGTCAGGCTCTTCATCAACATAATTGGTGGCTCCTCTGGAATCGCCCCTTTGCTTTAAAAAGCGCTGTAAATCAGCTGTAGGAAGCCTGGTCTTTGAAAAATCCTCCGACGGAAGAGGACCATGAGTAACATTGTGCAGGATCAGCTCCATGTCTGTGCCAGATGTGTGCAGGAGGCAGCCAAGCCTGGAGCCTCTCTCATCCTGCATCCCCATGCTGGCAAAGCTGGAGGTCACAGCTTTGAGACATGAACATGCCAGAGCCCCAGTAGCTTTGAGAAACCCCACCAGGAGCTGCTGGGGGTTTCAGTTCTGGGTGGAATGTTCAGTTCATTCAGTTCCATTTGCTGCTTCCACCCACAGCAGAGGAGCTTCTCCTACCATGTGCCACCCGGCTTTGGAGTGGCTGCTTCTAGTCTCAAGGTGGCAGCACGTGGAGATCCCCAGGAGAGCTGAGATCATCCCAGCCCTGCCATCCAGGCTGTACAGCCAGTCAGTATTGCACACCAGTGGATATTGCTGGGAACAGTCTGAGCACAGAGAGGTGCCATTAAGTATTTCAGGGTTTGTGGTGCTGAAGGGCTGCATCTGCCCAGTGTCCCCATCCTACCTTCTGCACCCCACCCTTCCAGAAGGGTGCTTTTGGAAGTGAACACCTTACTCAGAAGAACACCGACCTCACTGGGCTGGAGTTTACCTGTTGGCTGTTCCTGCTCCTGGAAAACACTTCCCAGCACCTAATCTCAAGCAAGAGATGCCTCGTCCTTGGAAAGTCCCTGCTGACCTTGATCCCATCACCCACTTGCACGGATCCCAGCAAGTGCCTAAAGCTATTCCTGGGCCTGGCTATCGCAGGACAACTGGCTGGTGCCCGCTGGGCTCTTTGATCTCAGCAATATTGAAGCTTTGCCTGAAGATGGCACTAAAGAATGGCTGGGGTGAGCACACGGCGTCCTGGCTGTGCTGTGCTCCCTGGCTGTGTTATTAATACAGCATCGAGCGAAGAGTGGTCCCAGCACTATTCCTATAAAAGATGCGGATGTCCATCTGCCTTCGCCTGCTGGGCTGGGGTTTGCTGGGGAGAAGACAGCAGAGGTCACTGTGTGCCTGGCTGACTGCAAACCCCAAATCCTGCAGCCAAGGCTGGGCTCTCCCCTGCAAAACTCGGGTTTCTGGGGGTGAAATTTGCCTCTTGCACCTCGTGTTTGTGGGATTCATTCATCTTGCGCCCGCCTTGGTTCTCCTTCCCCATCTCACACTTGCAAGCCCCCATCAAAAACAACCCACAAGTTACCAAACTGCCCAGTCTCTGCCTGGTGGATCTTGTCTCAACATCAGGATGCAAACTACGGCTCTCAAAAATCCTAAAGCCCCACAAACTAGTGTCAAAGACCCCTAATGCCCCAAGGCTGCTCAGGCAGAGATTTCCAAAGCCCTTTCCTGTGGGGTTGCAGTGGACTCCATGGGCAGCCAGGGGAAAAATTCCTGGGCCAAGGGCCAGGTTGTGCAGTGAGGGAATGGGGAGAAGTCAGAGATTAATTGATCTCCACCTACCAGGGGCCTCAAGGGGCGGCAACTTGCCCGGGCATGGGGCAACCACCTGGTGGGTGCCCCTGGGCTGGTGGCAGGCGAGACCAGCTCCATGTTATCACTAGCCATGGGACTGGGAATTGGCGTTACTGGTACGGTGTCACACCCTGTGCCTTTGTTTCCAGCCAAGGGGAGACAAAGGGCCAGTGCAGGCAGCGGGTGGGGGTTATGGTTAAAAAAAAACTGGGGTGGAGGTCTGCTGTAGATAGCCAGGAGGAGGAGGAGGCTTCTTCTGCAGAGACCTTCAATGCCCCTGCGCTGGGATGTTGGTAGGAAAATTCAACAGCAGTTCACTGGGAAGTGTGAAGAACTGATCTTAATTGTCAGATAAATCCTTGTGCCTGTGACTGAAAATGAGCCTGAGAAGACCTTACACACAAAACTCATCCCATTCTTAGTTACCAGAACTTTCCCAACCACTGGGAAGTGTTCGGGAGAATCTGAGTTCCAGACTAGCACTGGCTGAGGCAGCTGTCCATCACCAGCTCTCATCTCACGGCTGCAGGAAGAGCACAGGCTGGTGCTTGGGGAGTGGGTTGCACGGTCGTTCCTCCCCTCTGCAGCCGATGCAGAAATATCTCAAATTTAACCAGGTATTTCTGATGCATTACATGAAAAAGGAAGATTTTATGACAAGAGCAATGGACCGTGATGGGGTCTGATGTTGTCTCAAGCCTGTATACACGGTGTTTCCAAAGGAAAAGCGAATGTGAGGTATAGCAGAGGACTTCCCAGAGAGGATAAGATATGGAAAGAGAGGATAAGCTGCACCGCCAGATCCCCACATGGCAGCTCAGTGTTTGCATTGGAAGCAGAGCCGAGCCACAAAGTTCAAAGCTCCAAGCAGAGCAGCTCTGGAGTTCAAGGTCCCTCCAACGTGATGGGGTGATTTTGTCTGATATGGCTGCAAACCGTGACATGGCACTGGCATATGCTTAGCTGAGCTGCCATCGCTTTCCAGTCAGACCCATGACCAAGCTCTAAAGTTCATATTTAAGCCGCCTCAGTGTTTTAGCTCATCACCTTGTCTAAGCTGTTCCTTCACGAGGTGCAGACAAAGTTAAAGGTGTTACCATGTGGATCGGGGCTGCCAGCCCATGTGGGTCTGAATTCCTGCCTTTCCCTAAATCATGTCATCTGCCCAAGCATCCTTCACTAGCTTCCTAACATCTCCCATCCATCTTGGCCATTGGAAAACCTTTGGATCTCCCTTTTGTTTACAATGAGTAATGGGCAGGAGTTAACAGAGGTTCCAGAGGAAGAGGTCAGTGTAGTTCAAGCAGCATTAGGAAGACACTCTCAGTCCCTCTTTGATCTGCACAGGATTTAAACGGTCAATAAGGCGAAGAGGGGAGCAGCAGCATCACCCAGATGCCCCCTCAGCGGAGCCGCTCCAAGGACCCCGCTCCCAATCTCAGCTCCACCAGGCTTCAAATCCTACCAGTCCCTGGGGTTTATGGCTGGGGAGGGCTGAGTCACCCAGGCCGTGTCTGCCGGTGCCATGCACAGCTCCTCGGGCAGCCGCCCGCGCCGCAGCCTCCCTGCATGTTTGTAATTGCTGAGGCAGACTGTTTGCTTCTGCCACGTCCATGGCAATCCAGTAAAAGTTTACAAAGGGCTAGAGCTCAACCGTGAGCTTGTGAAAACACCGGTGCGGGCTCCCCAGCTCTACGGTTCAAAGTCTGAAGTGTGCCCCGTTGATTTACGCATTTATTTATTTTACAGCTGCGCCGTGGACAGGAGCCATTTCAGAGATCACTGTTCCAAGAAAATGGGGTGAAAGCCCCTGAGCCGCAGGGAGTGGGTAGGACTTTTGCTTTTTAACCTTCAAACACTTTGAGCTTGTGGAGCCTGCCCAGGTATGGCCAATTCATACGACTGAGGTGGATGATCTGCTGAGGGCAGGGCTGGGAACAAGGCAGCTTCATCACATCAGGGTGTGGGGCTCAGTTCTGATGGTGGGGGTAACCTTATGGGTCAGACACCCCACAGCTCAGCTGGGGCAAAGATTTTAAGAGCTGTTTCCATCTCTCTGAGGTGGAAACCCACAGTCCCAATAAGGATCTTAAACATCCCACCAGCATAAACTCTGGGGTGAATTAAAGATGTTTTTTGTTGTCTGAAATAACACCCCACAGGGGCACTCATTCCATACTCACGATGGCCTTTTTCTGGGTTGTCCTAAACCACTTCTGAAATACAATTGGCTAAGTGTTAAAAAGGTGCCTTCACCCTAATTCAGCTTTTTCTGTACAGCTTTTGCAGAACAGTTGCATGGGCGCAACCCAGCAGCAGCAGCCACGTTCGCTCTGGATGGGAGACCTGACCCCATCCATCGATGTTCCAATGCTTTAGGTAACACTTCACCCAATAGCATGTGAGGAAAACCCTCCTTTCACCCCACAATTTCCTCACTATCTCTCTACCTGCGTATCCCTGCCCCACACTGATCTTTCCTCTGCTGCCTGGTTCTTTTGAAGTCCTGACTTTCTCCTCTACATCTGCCACTCTCCCCAACCCACCATCCCTGAGGAGCAGCCTGTGCCCAGACTCCTTCCCTTCTCTCTCCCTCGCTGCTCAGTGTTGCCTGTAACAGCAGGATGCATTTGGAAGGCAGCTCTTTTGGAATCAGCCGAATGAATGTAGACCCTGGGTATCGTTCGTGTCTCCTGCTGCTTCCCCAGCAGGTTTCCAGATTAGGGGGAAAAGAAAAAAACAAGAGAAATCAAAAGGAACCAGATGCTGAGGGGATTGATTATTCCTGCATGATCCTAAGGATAAATAAAGTGTTTGGTAAGTTTTTAAAGCACTCTGAGATGCTGGGATCTAATTTATAAAAAACAGAGGGCAGGAACAAATACGGGTTCAGGCTTCCCAGCTGCCAGGAAATGATGTGGGATTTGGTTTCCTCAGGGCCACAGAAGTGAGGAGGTCTGATGGGTGCCCACCACCCTTGGGCTGTGATGTCTTCATGGGTGCCTCCAGGTAAATAATTTTTGGGAATAGAGAGCAGCTCTGGCACTTCCTTTAGGGTCTCATATGAAGGACAGTCAGTCTACCCAGACCCTCTCTACATCCTCTCTTAATGCACTCACACCCTCTTGATCTGGTTTAAATAAGTAGGTGGATTTCTCCCAAGCCCAGGCAGGGACACACATGCTCCTGGGTGCAGGGGAAGCTTTAGAAATGGGGTCATGGAAGAATGTGGCTGGGAGAAACTTCTCAGCGGCCAAACTCCCAGTTTATTTGGCCACCTGGGGCTCACATGGGGTGGCTCAGTAGAAGCAGGGCCAGCAGCTGCCCAACATGGCTTCTCCTCAGCCTGGATCCAGATCAGGGCTAGAGGGGAGTGAAAGAGTCCTGGGATCAGTGAGCAAACCCTAGTGTCACCCTGTAGGATGAGCCAGCGTGAGAGTGATGCTCTGAGCCAGTAATGGGGACCTGCCCATCCATATCACCCCCTGCCCCAGCTACCACCACCCACTGCCAAGGGCTGAGGGTCCCCAAGCAGGGTTCAGATGTGGGTGGCCACAAATGCAGCCCCAGGAGAGGCAGGACAAGGACCCCACACACCCTTCCCAGCTCAGACAGGGCAAGGCAGTGGATATAAAGGCAGAAGAATCAGAGATCCAAGGACATGGGGTTGCTGGAGGAGATAAGCACTGGGAAAGGTCTTCAGCCAGCAAGGTTAGCATTTATCTGGACAAAAGAAAAACTGTAGGGAAAATGCTCCAAAGTGACAAGGTAAATATTTCAAGTGGTGTTTCCATTAACTGCAAATTCCCTTCACAGATTTCCCTTGGTTTTGCTCTTGGCACTCAAAGTCGGTTGTTGCCTTCAGTGACTTTTCAGCTCTTATCTCAATTCTAAACTCTTTGAGTCAACTGATTCTAATATTGTAGAGTGCTGTTCCAGTGATTTATCAGAGCAGTAGGAGCCAAAACAGTGTGTTAATTGTAAAAGTTTGTTTGAGGCACTTAAAGGGAAAAAAAAAAAACCACCCTGAAAACATGAATGAGATTTTTTTAAAATGAAACAAACCTGGATGGTAAAGGAGCTGAAATGGAAGTCTGTTATTTTTCCAAAGGAGTTTGACAATCAAAAGCTCTGAAACAAATAACCTTATGGCCCCAAAACAGTGCTTCTGCAAAACTTTCTGTGCTATTAATAAGTGTTGGTGTTTCTATTATATTCGCTGTAGTGTAAAATACACTTCTGCCATCAGCACCGCCTCTGATATGAATTTCCATTTATATATCTGTGGGGCTTTCATTGCTGATGCATTTTCAAGTTATTACTTGTTTATTTAAAACCACTTCTCTGTGTTGCCTTTAGATGTCTTGACTGCATTACAAATCCATATTTAAATAGCCTGTATCTCTAAGAAGAATGATCCTAATGATAAAATGTTTGGAATTCACTCGTCTCTCTCTCTCCCCCAGGTTTTATGATCTCTTTATGATTCCTCACCCTCTTTGGCAAAGGGGTTTTTTTTTTCTCCTGTTCTATGCAGGGTATAAATAGCATAAAGGAGATACTAATATTCTTTGTTTGAAGGATACCAAACACATTTACAACCAGAGTCCAGAGGTTCTGCCATAGCACAACGAAGGGTTATTTTTAGTGCAAAATTCCCATCTGGGTTTATAACCGAGACATTTCACTCTGCAATATTTGCTTTTAATGATAACGATTCCAGCTCTGATGATAAACCCCCAAATCTTGCAACAAGTGTGCCTTTTTTCCTTTTCCCCTCCCCTTTTCTACTACTCCTGGAGCTGTGTGATTGTGCAATTATCTCAGCTCTCATTTATTACAGTTTTTTTATACCTTATGACTGCCAAGAAGAGCTTGAAATGGCAAACCCTGATGTTTCAGATAGTCAAAGGTACTGAGAAGCTGGAGGTTTATGGTACTGAGAATCCATGATCCCCTGATGGTGCTGGGGAGATGGAAGGCTTCTGCCTCCAAACTGGGAGGAATTAGCCACTGGAGTCCCTGCAGTGCCCTGCAGACTGGGTCTCATCCACCTCTACCCCCTGCATGCAATGAGATGTCCACACACCTAAAAGTAGGAGGTTCTACCAGGATGTTGCAAAAGAGATATTTCTTTTCCTCAAAATACCGTTCAGAGAGGGGGCGAGAGCCTGGGGCAGGTGGGTTGCAACATGCCCCTAATACACACATGTATTAGGATGGGGAAGGTACACAGAGCACAGAGCAGGAGCAGGCAGCTATGGCTTCCAAAAGCATCCCTGCGTATTGCACAGCAACCTCATGTTTTTTGGGGTGTGAGAGGTGTTCCCTGAGCCCAGAGGTGTCCCCCGAGCTCAGGACAACCCCAGCATGCTCCTGTCCTGCTAACCCCCCTAGTGCCAGCACAGGGACCCGCTGTGTCCTGCTGTCTTGGCAGAGTGACCTGTCAAGAGCAGGGTCAGCCGCAGGTCAGCCCCAAAGAGAGAAAACAGTGATCTCCTCCCCCCTTATCAGCCCTTTCGACGGGTGGAGAGACCCCCATGGGGCGGGTGCAGGGAAGGGGCTATAAGGACAGCCATGGCAGAATGGGGGGGGGGTCACCCCTGGGTTACCGCCTAATGGATGCCCTGATGGGGGAGCAAGATTTCAAGGCAGATCAACCCCATTTGGTGCCCACCTGCCACATCACTACAGCTTTGCTATGAAGCCAGTAAAATGGCAGAAAACACACATTTCCATGGCTGACCCAGGGGAAAGTGAAGCCTTGCTGACGCACAAGGGTCTGAGTCCTGCTGAGAGTCACTCTCACACACCTTGCAGTCTGCACATGTTGGTATATTTAAGGCTTGACAGAACAAATCATGTTTAACATCAAGGCCACCAGCCTGCTGAGCTGAGACCGCAGTAGAGCCCTTCCCAAGCCCTGATCAAGATACTTTGGAGCAAGTTGCCCCATTTTCAGGAGAAACAAGCCCATCTCTGAGCACCAAACTCTCCAGCAGCCAAGGAGCTGGACACAACCAAAAGCTGAGCACAACCCAGAGCTGGGGCAAACCAGCTGCCTAAAAATACAGGTAGCACTCAGTATGTGCGTGTGGGGTGTCTCTTTTTTTTTGTTTCTGGAATGCTATTCACATTTCAGACATGCTCCATTCATGCAGGGAGCTGTTTCCATCCCACTTGCCACTGCAAGATGTTTTGTTTCAGAACCTCCCCAATGCCCGTGGCCCTGGTGCAGTGGAGGCTCCAGCACTGGCACTCTGGCTCTATTTTCCTTCAGCCCAGCTAATCCAATCTGGAAATCAAAACAGAAGGAAACAGATGGTCCATTGTACGTGCTGCTCCTGCCTACACCAGCTCCCGAGAACCTGGCACTGGGACCAGCTCTTGCCTCTGATTTTCCATGTTTCTGGTGAAGTGCATGCGCTGGGAGGACTGTGGGCAGGACAGCCTGTGCTCCTGAGGTGGGCGCAGCCTCTGTCACCCCCTGTCTCAAGATGGTTTTCCTGCTAGTCCTGAAGTCCCCTGGGATCAGAAGTCCCAGGTGTGCCCACAGGATTAATTTCATGGAATCATAGAATGGCCAGGTTTGGAAAGGACATTAAAGAACATCTAGTTCCAAATCCCCTGCATAGGCAGGGACACCTTCACTAGATAAGGTTAATCAAGGCCACATCCAGCCTGTCCTTGAACATTTCCAGGGATGGGGCAGGGGATTTGGTTATCCCCAGTAACTGCTGGGGACATCTCAGATGTTTCATCAGTAGGAGAACCCTCAGGTTCTAATTGGTATCCGGTATCAGTGGGTTATGTCTATCACTAAAAAAGAGCTTTTACACCTGCACAGAAAAGCACCTCATGAAGAGGTTTCCAAACCAGCCATTACCATCTTCCCTTCACAATTTTTGTTGATGACATGGTGGCAGCTCCCCTATCGTACCCTGTCTCCACCTAAACCATCTCCAGGGGAGTTTCTGTTTCACTTCTGCCATGGCCGTATCCAGCTCAAACCCCTGACACAGGCATCTGGTAGCTCCTAGCCCTGCTCTCATTTTCCAGGCTTTCTGCCTACCTTAGGAGACAAGGGAATGCAGAAGGCTGACCTCAAGTGTGATGAATTCCTGCTGAGCTTTTTCCCATTAACTTCAGTAAGGGCTTAATCTAGCGATTTTCAGAAGCTGGGTGGCTGGTGAGGATTTCTGATGGAAGCAGGGGAGAGAAGACAGGGTGTTAACGTGTATTTCTGATTAATTATAGTTTTCTCAAGAGTAAGTGAATAATAGTACTGGTCAGAGCCAGGCATCACACGGGTCTCAGCCCTGCGGGGTAAATGGTGTCTGAATTGTGAGTAATGTTGACCTGGCAGAGGCCAGATAAGATACCAATTTTTTATGTCCAGGACTGGAAGAATTCCACATATTGATAACTAAATGCCCCAAAATATAGGCAGTACTTATCACACAGCTCTTCCTCACTCTCACAAATCGTATTCAGCCAGGCTGGGTAGGAGAGCAGGTAAATGAGTGTTTGAATGATTAGCCTGGAGATTGAACAGCCCCTATCCCAAAAAAAGAGCATCTTTTCCTCCTAATCTAGGTGAGACCCAGAGGCCAAATTCTGCCTCGTTTGGGAGGGAAATCTGCAGGGACCTTGACAGCTACCAACCTGAATTATGCTTCAGAGCCACCAGATAAAACAACTAACTGAGCAAGCGTTGGTGCTAAATGAACCTGATGGTGGAGATCTGGAGAGGATTGGGTTGTCCTGGCACCCTGCCTGGTTTCTGTGGCTGAATCCTTACTGTGCATGTGAAACTAGCACCTATCATAAATAGCTCCTAAATGTATAGATTCGCAGAATCAATAAGGTTGGAGAACTGCTGGGGAAACTGAAGAAGAAGTAGAAAGCCTATAGGTCATGGAAGGAGGGGATGGGCACTTGGGGTGATTATAAGGCTCTGGTGAGAGAATGTAG
>JAOXOE010000848.1:4787529-4807278 GCA_028565055.1 Phoeniculus purpureus | reverse complement strand
GCCGGCAGTGCAGGGGTTAAGGAGCAGCAACCTCGCCCGCCCGGATTGCAGCACACCTTGATGCGAAAGGGCTGCGCCTGCACAAGTGCCTGCGCACCCCCTTCCTCTGCTCTGCCTCCTCTTCGCCCCACATCCCACCCCTCCCCACATACCCCAGCCGGGGGGTCAGCCCGGGATGGGGGGGGTAGTCAGCCCCGCACACCCCAAGGTGGGCGGGGGTGTTGGTGGAGGGGAGAAGGGGGGGAAGCGCTGATCAGGAAGCGAGTCCACCTTTCCAGTGCTTTTATAGGCAGCGAAGCATCCCAAACACGCAGCCCGGGCAGCGGCCCCTGTTCCTGCGCTTCCCTCCCTGACCATATTTAGTCAACCACGGCAAAAAATAGCCCGTCAGCTGCAGGAGCTCGGAGCACTATTTGGAGTTCGGTCGCTCCTCGCAGCCCATTGACTACTGGTCCTGCAGGGTCCTGACTCTGCCTTTCTTTTTTTTTTTTCCCTTATTTCTCCCCCCCACCTCCGATATTTTTAGCCTAAGCCAAATCAAGAGGGAGCTCATCTTACTACGACAGCCCGAGGTTTCACAGGGCCCAGGCTATGTTTGGTAAGCACCAGGCGTTAGGAGCCACAGAGCAAGACCCTGTCCATGCCACTAGACCTTTGGCTTCCTCCCCTATTTGCTTTTTTTTTCTCCTTTTCTTTTTTCACATTTTATTTGTATTTCTTCCTCCATGACAGAAAAGTATCCAGGTGAGAAGGTAGGGAAGAAGCTCAAGGGATCTTGATTTTCACCTCATAGAGAGAAGAATCATAGACTCATAGTTTAAGTTGGAAAAGACCTTCAAGACCATCAAGTTAAACCATTAACCCAACTGTCCCAAGGCTATAAGGCCACCACTAAACCCTGTCCCTAAGCTCCACATCTCTATGACTTTTCAACACATCCAGGGATGGCGATTCAACCCCTTCCCTGGACAGCCTGTTCCAAGGCCTGATGATCCTTTCAATAAACTTTCAAACAGGATTCAAAGACTTCAAGACTAAGTCCCTCACCACAAGGTCCTGGAAAATCTATAGTTTGGCCACATCTGTCCTTCCGTGTCTCCAAAGGGGCTGAAGTCTGGGAAGGTGTTGAACCTGCTGCCCTACAAGGGGAGCACAGGGCAGCCCCATTGACAGCCAGAGAAAACCCTCCTGCCACAGCAGGTTAATGTGAAACACCAGCACACTGATGTCTTCTGGGTCTTGAGGTCATGGGAGCTCTCCAGCCTACAGAGCTTCACCCAGCAGCAGAGTGAAGAAGGGTGATGCTGGCAGCACAGACACTGCCCCTAGCTCACACCCAGAGAAGCAGGAATGCGTCTCTAGAAACTCAAGTTAGATCTAACTTCGAAGTACAGATGTCTAAGGCAGCAGAGCTCTGGGAAGGTCACCTTGGGAGAGCGGATAAGTAATGACAGATGTGGCACTGGCTGCACTGAGCCAACCTGTCCGGTTTGTTTGCAGCCAATACCTACCCAGGAGTATCTCCTGAATCCAGTGTCCTCACCCTGCCCTGCCCACACCAGCTCTCTGCACTATGCTGCCTTCTCCAGGCTCACTCAGAAGGTCCATGACACTTCCTCACACCCTAAGGCCATCTCCCATCAGTGATCAATGAATGTAAAGCAACATGTGACAGGGATGCCCCCACCATGGGGTCTGTGCACTGCTGCAGAGAACCCACAGTGCCGATTGCAGCAGATACCTCCACTTAGGATGCTTGTGTGAGACTGTCAGGCAGCACTTGACTGAGGTTGTTGTACTTGCTGGGAGCTGACAACAAGTCATCTGAGGATGGGAAATGCCTGCAGGAACCTCCCCATAGTGCCACAAGGTGGGAAGGGCTCCCAGGAAGTCCCAGCAGTGCTTCCCCATGCCCTGATGTCTGAGCTCCCTAGCTCTGAGGATGATGCCAGAAATAGCTGCTACAGTTGACGTGCCTGCTCTCTGTCCTGGGCTGCCTTGGCTCTTCTTGTGTCTCAGCCAACATCTCTCCTGAACCTGTGCTGGAATCTTGGATTTCCCTCTACCCTCATGGTCCCAGGGACAGGCTGTCTGGATAGCCCAAGACAGGACGTGTAGCAACAAAGTCATGAAGTCTGGTATCCCGGAGGTGCCAGAGCCACCTCTGTAGTGGCCGCAATATATAACAGCCCCCAGGCAAGTCTATCTGAACCCAGGGACCAATATGCCACCCCTCCATAGGACTGGCAGTGGGGAGAGAGTCTGTAGGAGTTCTTCTCTCCCTCCTCACTCCTTATCATTGTGATCACCAATATCCCCTTTGACCCTTCAGCTAATTTCCCTGCAGAACAGCTGGGAATTTCCTGTGGTGGCATAAACTATCCATTGGGGTTTTTTCTCCTCTTTTATGTCATTGCCAAGATGTCCAAGCTGCTTCCCATTAGTCAACTCTTTCTCCACTCTGGCTCATCCCAGGGCCACCCCAAATTCATCCAGGAAAACCCTTAGCCAAAACACCACCCAGCCAGCCCAGGGGGAGTTTGTTGCCTTTACCCTTTTGTGAGCATCTTGGGTTATTTGAGATCCCAAGTACCAAAAGCGACAGGTTCTCACAGTATTTTTAGCCCCATCCAAAATCACCAGGTCCCCAGGGGAGTGGCTCCCCATGCCCCAGGAGGACCCTGCCCTGGCGGCGAGGGAGCTGTTAAGAGCCACTCACTATCACAGGGAAACTGTGCCCTTCTTTGGCTTGAGTTTGTTGTTATCACATCCTTGACAGGTTCCCTGGGGTTGAGACTCCATCCTGACGCCCAGATATGTTGGGAGTCAGAGCAAACTGCAAACAGATATGAACCAAAATCTAATGTCTGCGATGTGAATGAAGAGATAGTTTAAACCTCAAACCTGCTTTTTGCACCCAGATTTCTTCCCTCCACCAACTGACATACACCACACTCAAGGGTGAGTGTGTGGAGACTGAGATTTCTGTGTTTCTTGCCAAACTGCTTGGCATCTTTTTGATCAGGGCTTGGTGTGGAGCTTGAGCCACACGCCATAGCACTGGGAATTTGGCATGCAGGGAGAGCCAGCAGAGACAGCTCCTGAATGTGCAACACCACAGCCTTCTAGATATCATATATACATCTAACTAATAAATATATATATATATACACATCTGCATACACAGCCACACATATACGTATATGCATGTGCATCTTCAATAACCTGTGCCCACAATAACTCTGCATTAGGGCTCCTTTAACAAGGAAGCCTGAGGAAGATGCACGGGCAGGCTGTAAAACCAAAGCAGTTCAAAATATTCTGAGAGAGAGAAAGAGAGAGAGAGAGACTTGCAACACTCCAAACAAAATGCAAGATGTTACTTTAAAGGAAGCAGGCTTGAGCTTTTGAATTTATGTAACCTAAACTGATTTTGTCTGTTTGAAATTGTTGTTGCGTGTTGGGAATCTCAAAGAGGCGAGGAGCAGAGCTGCAGACGTTTCCTTTGGAGTCCAAGATTACAAACCCCTTTACTTCTCCTTGCAGCTCCGAAGCTGTTAATGGTTTTACTTCATTTTATTAACAGCAGACAAGGAAAAAAAAGATTTCCTCCTCGGAGCATGTGTGAGGTGACAAGTTGGATAATAACAGCTCCTTTGGAAGCTTTTATAGTACATTAGGCAAACATAGTGGATGTTTATAGACTTTTAAAAATGCTGATTATATAAAAATGCTTTTATAGCCTTCTAAAATACCAGGCTACTGTAATATAAATATTTCCAATAATTAAAAAGAAACCTAAAAAATGCAGATTATTGACCCAATTAGAGCGTTTGTTGGTATTGATTTCTGCTTTTTTTGGGGCCAAAGTCTGATCTCAAACCAAACAACTGCACAGTACCCTGGGGGAAGAGGCAGGGCCATGGGGTTTCTGCATCCCACAGAAGTAGCTGCTGCACTTTCCCGAGTGACCCATACACCCCATTCACCCACACAGCACCCTCAAACACCTCCAGCTCTAGAAGCTCCTGGTAAAGCCAGGTACCTCCCAGCAACGTGAAGGTCCAGCCACCTTCACACCTCACTGGTGGTGAGGAGGCTCTTGGTCACCCAGTAGTTGGTCTTCCTCTGTTCTCCATAAAAACTTGTACGAATAATTAATATTTTATTGGCACCGAAGGCAGAATGTGACTCTGTCCTGCTCCTAGCTGATAAGGTTGCTGGGGATGTGCCTTCTCTCTTTTTTGTCTCTTTCTTACTTTGACCCAAAATTCCGTCAGTGGGTGGAATTAGCTTTTGCCTGTGGCGGTTGTCTCAACACAGATAAATTCTTTCCAGAAATTAACGTCTTAACAAATTGGCACATCCCTACCAAACCCCAAATACCCCAAACACCTAGTGAGAAGATGAGTTATTTTATAAAACAAAATCTTTTCTTGGCTTTCTCCTTCATTAGTGGCTGAGAAAGACCAGCTTGGAGCTATGGCGCTGCCTGCCCTTAAGACAGCGTGAAACGTGACTCTTAAATCACGACTGTAACATTTGATAAACAGTGTGTTCAGTTCATCTTCCTGAAGCCTATTTTCTCCTTTTAGAAATTCAAGTTCACTTTTTTAATGATTTGGGGGGGGGGGGGGTTTGCAGGGTTCCTCCCCCCTGTGAACTAAACCCACTGCAAAATTCCATGTTACTGGAGATCAGCTCAGCCCCACCAGTCCAGCAGCTGCCTGCAGCACTCCCACCATTGACAGCAGCGCTTGTATCACCATTTTGCAACACAACAGTGCTTCAAACCCCATCTCCGAACTTCTCCCAGAGACCAATTCCAGTTCATTCATCACACACAACTATAACCCACAATTAACGTGGAAATCAGGCACAGGGTGGTTGGTTTAGTTTGGGGTTTTACTCCAAGCTTTTTCCTTTAGTTTGGTATTTCTGGCAAGAGAAAGAAAGTAAAATTCTTTTCCAAACTCATGACAACAGGAAGGGTGCTCACCGACAGCAAACCCTGTCCTCTCAAACCCTCTCTCAGACACAGCGGTGTCTGCTTTTAATCAGGAAACTGAATGGAGAAGGTGTTCCGTGTCTGGGGGTGACGAGCCATCCCAAGCTGCTTCCCAAATCCTTCTGGATTGCTCAGCCACCACCAGGGCTTATCAACACCTTGCTGTTGCCAGATGAAAGGGCGACATTCAAGATAACTTGGCCAATTACCCACCAGATGCCTTGAGCTCATTCACACGTTGTGAGCTTTGGGGGTTTGCTGTTCAGCAAGATGCGAGGGCTGGGTTTTGGTGTAGGCAGCCCCAGCGTGGTGCTTCTACAGTCTGCCTGTCTAATAGAACACTCTTTGTTTTGGAAGATGTTTCTTTGAAGACATGAACCAGCTCACTGCCCAACATAAATGTTTTTGCAGTTATTCGAGGTTTTGGGGTTGGTTTTATTTCCCCTGCATTGTCGGAGCAATATTAACAATGGGCAAAAATGCAGCAGAACAAAAGGTTTTCATAGCGGTCTATCTGTTTAAGTATTTATAAGGCACCAATCTCTCCGGTACCTGCTTCTTACTGTGGTTTTAAAAGATTATTATGTTATCATACTATAAAGGAAAGAACAAAGGACCAGTGATAAATTTAACCAACCCCCCATATTTTCCAGTCTGTGTGATCTCTCTGAAACAAGGGATCGTCTTTTGTGTCAGGGACACTTATGTCTTCTCCAATGCCCTTCCAACAATAAGTGTTCCAGAAACAGAGATCACGTTAGATACTGTGGTTTTGTTTGTGGCAGAACAAAATTAAATGAGTACATAAATTACTCTGCTCTCAGAGTAGAGAAACGAGAGGAAGAGCAGCTCTTTAAAGTGGCTTTTACTTTTTTTTTTTTCCTGATGGGTTGAGTTAGATTTCCTGAAACCATGTGCAAATGAAAAAGTTCACAGTTCAGGCTTATTGTGAAAGCTGGATCTCCAGCTCATTTGGAGAGTCAGCGTATTTAGGGAGACACATTTGGATTCGTATGAGGACTTGTAATTGTTTTCCCACATCTTCCTTGAGCAAGCATGCCTCTCGCTCCCTCCCATCTTAACTCCAATGGGGCTTCACAGCAAAAGGGACACTGCTGGTTGGTGCACACTGCAGAAACACCTGGCATGGCTCTGCAGAGATTCACCACCTCGAATGACTCACACCATCATACCCTAAAAAGCAGGCTGCTGCAGGGTGGTTTCCTCAGCGAGGAACTAGGAAGCAGGAAGAGCATCCTTGGAAGGATGAAGGCTGTGGCAAAGACACCAATAGAGATGCTCCAAGTCTCCCTTCACAGTATGGTATCACAGTATGGTAGAGGTTGGAAGGGACTTCTGAAGATCTGTTCAAGGCAGGATTGGATGTGGCACTTGGTGCCATGGTCTAGCCTTGAGCTCTGTGGTAACGGGTTGGACTTGATGATCTATGAGGTCTCTTCCAACCTTGGTAATTCTGTGATTCTGTGATTCTGTGAAGATCATCTAGGCCAAGCTCCCCCCAGAGAAGGTTGTCCTGGAGCAGATCTTGCAGATGAATTTAGAATGTCTCCAGAAATGGAGACTTCACAAGCACTCTGGGCAGCCTGCTCCAGTGGTCTGCCACTCTCACGATGAAAGAAGATTCTACTCATGTTTAGGTGAGACCTGTTGCACACCTCTGAGCAGCATCTCTGAGCATGAAACTGCTCTCAGGTTCCTTAATAATCCCCTCCAGAACAAACCTCAGGCCAGGACACCCTGGAGTCACTGCTAAAGGCTGTCCTGAGCCGGGGCTGGACCAGCCTGGTTTGGCAGCAGAAGAACTGGTGGAGGATGGAAACCACCGGAAGAATGGTGCAGACTGGTGGCAAAAACAAAGTCCTCAAAGGACACCATCTTTTTTTTTTTTTCTCAAATCCATTTTTCCAGGCAGACAGGCTCAGGTAAGAAGACACAGGTTTGATTTAGTGCAAAGAAATCAGCTTTTTGGAGGTAGGGTGGGAGTTTTTGAGCAATCAGGTTCAATTCCTGAGCAGCCCGGTTTACAAACACTCACTGCCTCATTTTACCCCCTCCCTGCTTCTCATTTCCCTGTGCTTATCTCCCCATCAGACTATGTTGCGCAGATGCTTTGGGCTCTCTCAGTCTCTCTGCTTCACTTCAGTTCCCTGAAGTTGTCAGGACTGCCTGGCTTTGAGGGTGACCCCACCACCTTTATCTGATCCATGAGACTGTTTCTGAGTTCTGACAGTGTCTAAGCCAAGGAAATCCTGTAGCACCTGTGCCCAGGGTGTCAAAAATGAGCAACCTACTGCAACCAGGGGCATCAGTGACTCTCCACTGCCTGCTCAGGAGCAGGCGAGACATCATTCAAGGGACCTGCACCAGCAGCTTTGTGCCTGGTGCTCTTCTGAGCCAAGCTCTTGCTGAGATCAACCACTGTCTACAAGTTCACCTTTCCTCCAGGGTCTGTATTGCCCCTTCAAATACATTCTATAGGACTTGTGCTGCTGGATGGGGTCAGCCTCATCCATTTTCTGTCTGGGGCTGGGACTGAAACCGCATCGCTTCTAGATAAGGTGCTGATGGTGCAGAGATTACCACCCCACCAGGGCTCCAGGCTGAGGAGGCTCCCTGGGAAGCACAGCACATACCCTCAGTTCTTCTGCAGAATTTCTATGCTGTCTGGAATTAACTGTTCTCTTGCAAGTAACTCACTAATAGACGTGATTAGCAATTAAGAGAAACTTTATTATCTGTCACGTGAGATTGAGGACATACTCATTGCAAGCCTCTGCATGACAGCGGTAGGAAAAGGGTCTAGGACAGCTAAGAAAATATCAGTAAAACAATGTCCCAAAGGTTATCATAGGCAAAGACAGAATGATGGGACAGGAAGCCAACAGGATGATCCATGAAAGATGGAAATGAACAGCAGTGCCAGGCAGCCAGCAGTGTGTGCACAGGAGAAGGTCATTTATCATCAGATACGGGTAAAAGTTCTTGTGAAAAAATCCTTTATTAAATCCAGGGAAGAAAAAATCATAATCCCCACCCCCCCAACCATAGGCAAAGCAATGAGGGGAAATAATCCAGCAGAACAAGCTGATCTGGACTCATGTGACAGGCAGTTAAAACTTTGCCGTTCTGAATCTCTGCCTCGTGCAAAGCCTTCACACTGGTCTGAAATGTCTGAGGAGCTTTTAATGCAGTCCCTGCCCCTGCCAGACCTTCAACGGCAATTAGGCACCAACCCATGCAGACAGATAGGTGCTTGGTAACATTTCCAGAAGCACAAGCAGTGAATCAGACACTTACTTATAGCAAAGCACTTCTGAAATTCAGCTGAACTGCCTCCCACATCTTCAGAGACCCAAGTAACTTTGGAAATCTGACCTTCTAGGTACATGGCTGTGCCTCCAGCTAAGCACAATGTACCTGGACTGGTGGTGGCTGAGGCATTTCTGGAAGACACGCGTTATGTTGATCAGATGTCATCTGGACCACAGCTAGACCCTGGTCAGGTATCTCCAACTGGAGCTTCCCCAGACAATTGGAGCACAGCAGTTTGATGGGAGCAATTTAATGCTTGCTGCATTTTTGACTTAGAGCCACAGCCTTAGCCCCTTTTCCCTAAAAAAATAGGGGAAAGTAAATGCTGTTTTTACCGCAAGCTGCAGAAGTTAGGTTAGTTTTTCACTCTCAGACTGCATCAGGATGCAATATAGTCAAGAATAACTGATTTCTTCTTGGGATTGTTGGAATAATCAGAAGAAAGGCTACTCTTTAGGAAGGACACAAGTGAATCTTAGCCATGTTCTGACTAAAAACATCTTCTCGTCTAAAATTGTAAAGATAATGCTTCTGGAAATGAAGGTTCTAGTGCAAATCTTGACTGTGTCCAGAGCCCAACCTAAATAGTCTGGTCTTTGTTAGGACATACCCCTCATGAGTCATGAACTTGTGGTGGCACCAGTAGACATTTGCCCATTCCTTTCAGTCATGATTCTGTATTTATTTAATATCAGCCAATTTATTCCAGTGTGAGTTAAGAACCAGTGGATTATAATAAATATTTATTGAAGTTTAACAAATCTGTAGGACCTGTATGGATATTAATCCTCATTATAAGTGCTGTCAGTTGCCACTTAACCTACAGTAGCTGTCTTCCAAATTTATTATATTAAATACATATTTGAGATTACTAATTTATAGCATTAGCAGAATACATTTATGTCCCATCCCATATTCTCTGCCTTTGCATACTCCTTACCAAGAAACTATGCGCCAGTCAACACATGCCAAAGCTGGCAGTGAGATGACCATCGTGAAAATCCACCAAACACCTTGAAAATCCTGAGAGAAACAAGTTCCAGAGCTCTGGAGAATGCTGCTAAAGTCAAAGGTCTCCTTGAAGGTTGAAGCTGACAGAAGACACCACGACCTTTTCCTTCACAGGGCCATCAGAAGTCCATGTTTTTGCCTTAGCCACAGCCTGTTAGAAATGAACCATCTTCTATATGCTACTCCTCCCATGAATAAGGCTGAATTTGGCTTTCAGGTTCAAAACCTGAGCAGTGAGGAAGCTGGGGTTGTTTTGTCTGTGAAAGCAAGGCTGAGGGAAGACCTTATTGCTCTTTACAACTACCTAAAAGGAGGTTGCAGAGAGGTGGGGGTCAGTCTCTTCTCCCAAGTCATTAGTGATAGCAAAAGGCCTCTAGTTGTACCGGGGAGGTTTAGATTGGACATCACGAAAAATTTCTTCCTGGACAGAGTGGTTAGTGATTGGAACAGGCTGCCCAGGGAGGGGGTAGAGGTGCTATCCTTGGAGGTGTTAAAAAAATGCATAGATGTGGCCATGGGGAACAGGGTTTGTTGGGCAGGGTGGGTTTGGGTTGAAGGTTAAACTTGGTGATCTTGTAGGTCTCTTCCAACCTTAACGATTCTGTGATTCTATGAAAACATACATGTGTTCTCACAGATGGTGAATGCCTAGCCAGCCTTTTTTCAGGAAACCATGTCAAGAAGCCTGAGGGTCCTGGTTTAAATTCACTGCAGTCAATACAAGACTCATTCTGATGCTATTGACACAGATCCTGCAAGTTTTCACACATACCACAGAATCACAGAACATTAGGGATTGAAAGGGATCTCAAAAGATCATCTAGTCCAATCCCCCCACCACAGCAGGACCACCTAGATCCAGTCACACAGAAACATCTAGGCGGGTTTTAAATGTCTCCAGAAAAGGAGACTCCACAACCTCCCTGGGCAGCCTGTTCCAGTGCTCTGTCACCCTCACTGTGAGAAGTTTCTTCTCGTATTTATGTGGAACCTCCTGTGTTCAAGCTTACACCCATTGCCCCATGTCTTATCATTGGATGACACTAAGAAGAGCCTGGCTCCATCCTTCTGATACCCACCCCTCACATATTTATAAAGATTAATGAGGTCACCCCTCAGTCTCCTTTTCTCTAAGCTAAAGAGACCCAGATCCCTCAGATCACTTGGGGCTGCAGCTTTCCAAGTAAGCACTGGATCCCTCCTTGACTTTTTGTGCTCGACTCAAGCATGCAGTGCGTGAGCATGCAGTGAGGTGTGTGTCCAGTCGAAGCTAGGGGTGAGG
Source organism: Phoeniculus purpureus (assembly GCA_028565055.1). Taxonomy (NCBI): domain Eukaryota; kingdom Metazoa; phylum Chordata; class Aves; order Bucerotiformes; family Phoeniculidae; genus Phoeniculus; species Phoeniculus purpureus. The sequence continues at coordinate 4,796,644 of JAOXOE010000848.1, read as the reverse complement.
TGTGTTGTTCTGCACGAATGTCATGGTAACTCCATTAGAAGTAATGGTAATTATATTGTGACTCACCTTAATGCTACCACATTAGATTCTAATGACTGTTGAGTTAATTCATTTTTATTGGTTGTGTCTTGGAATGGACTTTTGCAGTGAGTCGCTAATGCATTGGGAATTAAGAGTGTACATGGGCCTGTAGGGTCATTTGTACCCAACTGCATACTGGTGCTCCTGCTCATAGCAAAGAGATGTTGAAATCAAAAGGGATTTATACAAGGAATAGGATGTTCAGCCCTTCCATGGGTCCATCAGTTATGTCACCCTTGTTGAGACGCAGCAGTAAATGCAAAACAGGTTCTCCCATTGCAAAGAGCTCCCTGGAGAACCCAGGTGGGTGGTGTTGAATGCAGGAGAAGCAGAGCAGCAGAAGAGAGTCATTGCCTGTTTTGCATGGGAAGGTGGCTGTGAGACACACTGGCAGCAAGTACCAAGAGAAACTGCCCGGGTCTGCCCAGGCTGCAGCCCTGCTCTGCCTGCTAGGACCTTCTTCATTAACCTTTGCTCTAATGAGAGATAACAACCAGCTGAAGATGGAGTTGGATCCTTCCCTTCTTCCTCCTCTGTTTACAAAGGAAAGAGTTGTTTCTGTTGTCTCTGTGGTTTGTTATGACCATAATTTATTTGGAGACAGTGTTTTTGCAAGGTGCAAATTACTTTCCTCCAGGGAGGACCTGGCTTCAGAGCGGAGTCTTCACCTTTCCAGCTTGGAGCTCTCCAGCCATCCAGACTGATCACCGCAGGTATTTTTAGAAGGTCATTCTGAAGCAGTAATTTAATCTAGTGATTTTATCTTCTGCCTTTTAGCGAATATTGTTATTTTTCCCCCCGCTGTTTCAGATGGTGACAGGTTTTAATGTCAACATCAAATTACCCCATATTTCTCAGTCCGGTTCCTGAGCCAGGACCTCTGTTGACACATGGAGTTGCACTGCTTGTCATTCTCAGCAGAGAGACCAAGACCGTGTGAGCCTGGATGAATAAATTTCTTCCTTCCCTTTAGAGGTGGTCCCTCGAGACCATTTTTTTTTTTCAAGCAGAGGGATTTTCCACTCTGCAGGACAAACAGTGCCATTCACAGAAAAAATATGTTAATGGAAGGGAGCTTCGTGCCAGAATCTCTCTGCCTGTGTGTCAGCATCAGCAGCAATGACAGTGCAGCTCCAGCAACAGGCTGCCTCAGCTAGCCAGACTTGGAAGATGCAGGAGAAACGACTGTGTTTCTGTAGACCCTGACAAAATGAAGACCTTTCTTCTTTTTTCATTTTGTTTTCTTTCTTTTCTTCTTTAATTTTAAGCATCAATTTTACAAGGGCAGAGTGTCATTCACCTCTAGAAAAAACCAAAAAGACACTGGGATTTCAAACGACTCTCTCATTTAATTACAGCTATTTTAAGGTAGGTCAAACCTGTGGCCCAAAAACCCTCGTCAGTGTCCCTTTGATATATTCCATTAGCCAGCAAAGGGTTTGATGTAAACTGACATACATCTTTCAAAAGAGCAAACTGGATTGCGACAACTGATAATCTCATTTTGCTGAAGGACTTGGGTCACATCACCTTTAGCTTGAGGCTGAGGTCTCCAGCAGGAGTTAGGAGAGAGCAGCAGGTTGGTGAGGAGCCCTTCCCAAGGGTGGGTTGGAACATGGGGACTGCAGCCACATCTTGAGGGCAACAAAGCATAGCAATGCTTTGGAAATCCTTGCAGGGTCAACCCAGAAGCTCATTTCATGAGCGAGTTGCTCATTTAACATCACTTAATTCTCTTCTTATTGGTGAGAACAGCACCTGGAGGCAGTATTTCCTGAATACAGAGATAGTTTTCTCTGCAAGGTCAGAGAGAGCCAAGCAGGCAAGACACTGTTTCCCTGCACCACAGCTCTGTTCAGGCAGTGTGAGGGGTGAACCAGCAGTGATATGGTGGTGCAGACACTGTAGGTGACCAAGTGATGTAGGTTTCTGACAGCAAGTTCGGTCTGCACCTGCCAAACCCTGCTCCCTTCTCTCTTCTCCATGCTGCTGTAAGCAATGTGTCTGAGTGTTTCTCTCTCCACACAGGAAGATTTTTCGATAGAGACAAGGAGCACTGGAGGACATCACTGGTCCTTCCAGCAGCCATAAAGTCAACAGGTACCACTACTGGCAGTAACAGCTCCTTACTCGATGCAGAGCCTTGTACCTCCATTAAGAGGTTTTCATGCCCCTAATGGGACATGTACCTTGGTCCTGGAGCCTTTTTCCAGTCTTTGGAGCATATTAACAGATAGTTTTGTCTGACATGTCTTAAGGGTATTAGTTACATTTACAGCTCAGCCAAATAGCTGTTTCTCTCTGGTTTGGCACGCGGCATCTCATCCAAGAGAGGAGATAATTGTCTGGCTCAATAGCTGATCTATTTCCTAGATTGATGACTGATCAGTTACAGTAAGGATCACCAGGTGTAATATTTATTCCAGCATGGGAGGAATGCATTAAGCTCCATATCAGTCAAAGGGGGTATTTCTGATGTAAACCTGTGCTGTATTAACAACAGTACCCATCAGAATGGAAGGGGCAAATTAAAATAGAAGCAATTGCAGACTCCTGCTTAAAAGTCACACTGGAACCTCCAGCCTACATTATCTGTAAAATTCAAACTGAGCACATTTTTGCCTCAGACGTGTTTACACTCTTATTGGAAAACATGTGGAACAGTATATAATGATATTCCTGTGAGGAGGTTTTTTGTTTGATTCCACCCAAGACTATTGAGCCATGAGCTCAGGACTCTAAGTTGCTACCGTAATTCCAATACTGGTATTATCTCTGCACGATAGGTCTGGGCAAAGCTTTTCCTCTTTTCCAAAAGAACCACGATGATTTAGGAATCATCTCACCTCCTTTTGTTATGCTTCAAGTCTTACATGATATTCTAATAAGTCTGTCATACTGTACAGACAAAAGGATGTTCTGTTTCTGCTGTAATTAGAGAAAATCACTGCCGTGGGTAACATCAGCTCAGCAGACTTCAGTGATCTTGCTTTCAGTGCTTCAAACTCTGTCACAGCTTACAGTCTCCAGGCTACTCAGGAGGCTTCATCTCACCCAGCCACAGCTTCTGAAGATTGGGACTAGGTCAGCCATTCACTGGGGGACCATTTGTCCCATGCTAGCTTGGCCACCAGTGTAAAGCCCATTAATTTGTTCTGCACTAGCTCTGGGAGCAAAGTGGGCAGGAGGCCGGCAACACGTCTCCAGCCATGGAAGAACAATCACTTTGATGTATCCTAAGAAAATCTCATGGGAGGATTGTGCTTTTCGTGCTCCCATTAACATCCCTGGCCAGTATCCAGAATTTATCCTGGAATTTTGAGCTGTAATCAGCCTGTTAGACCAGACCCAGTCCTGTATTTCATGGATTTAAACAGACAGAGGTGCTTCCCTTTAAGGTTTTATTTCTTTCTCTCCCTTGGACAAGTTAGCTGTGGAAAAAAAATCACCTGTAGTAAAAGTTAGTCCATTGGAAACTGTGAATATTATATTGTCCTTTGTGCAAGAAAGGAATTAAAGAAATGGATTTGGCCTTGATTTTTTCATTTGAACTTCTCTGCTTGAGCTGCACTTTTCTATTACCTCTGCGACTCTGCCTTCGTTATGTTATTAAAAGAAAAGTAATTTATGATTGCCAGTCTTGCAGTCTCTAATTATTTCTGGCTGTGCATCACAATTATTAACTTGAGTATCCACCCTTTTTCTAACAGGATGAAAGACATTCAACCTCTTTGGGTGAGTAACTCATAGGTAGCCATGCATCCATCCTTGAAAGCCGCTGTGTCCGGTCAATAATGACACTTTCCCATTTTGATATGTTGTTTATACTCTGTGCAAGCCAAACACTGCATTTACAGTGAAGATTAAAAACAGTCACAGGTTAATTGAGGCTTGGGTTTAGTACCTGGGGGTACTACAGCATCTTGCACCATTCACAGTCTCGTTCAAGACCAGGCAATAAAGCACTGCTCAGCATGAACCAGAATATCAACACATCACTGCTGCTTGCCCTTTTTTTCCCCCCTGGATTGCACTGGTTTTCCATGTGTAATGAAGACATCCGTTCTCATCCCAACAGCCCTCCTCATCTTGCTTCCTGAGAAACGAAATAGCACCCTTTCAGCAATTCTGATCAACTGAGAAAATACCGCCCTGTATTTATGGAGGTCAGGACAGGCTCTATTGCAGGATGGTTCTACGGAAGGTCCCAAGGAAGGGGTGATGAATGAGAAAATCACATTCCTGAAGCAAGTTCCCATACCCCAAAGATGTTTCACAGGTGGATCTTGGGTAAGAACCTCTCAAGCAGAAATGCTCCAGCCAGGTATAGGGCTCGCCAAAAGCAGCAAAATTCAAGAAAGCCCGAGGAACTCCCAACTTGTTAGAGCAGAAGCCCAAAGTCACTGGGGAAACTCTTTTTCTGTTGGTGAGAGTGATTTCCTCCGTCCAAATGGCCCCCTCCAGCCCTTCTTCTCTCTCATATTGGAGTAAAAGCCGGGGATGTGGTCTGCTGAATTTCAGGCTTCATCTGCATCAATCATTTCCAGCACAAAAAACCTTCTACCTGGCCCAAGTACAGCAATCACAGTGCTCCATGCCAGACACCACATCTCCGCGAGTGAAGCCAGCTGGGAGTGCTCCCTGGGTCCAACATCTCCCTTTTCTGTAACAAGACCATTTCTCTGCACAGCACAGCTCTTTTGGATCATATTTAAGGTAGCCTTTATGGCAGAGGTAACTGAATGCGAAGGATGGAGTAGCGGGGAAACCTTGAAGCATTTTGTGTTTATAGTTATGTGTAGCTTTATTGCATCGTCAGTAAAACCCCCTGTTTGATCCTGTCACTGCTGAGCTGATCCGGTGCCAAAAAGATACTCTATTTTTTTTATTCCATCTGAGCAATAATCATTTTCTGCCTGAAGACTAGATCCAGTTATTGTTTCTTCCCTCATGTTTTCATTAATTAGAAGGAAGTGGAGAGGTAACAAACGACTCCCTGGATGCTGAAGTGTACATTTTTCACTGTCAGGTTATAAGAGGCAATGGGCAAAGACAATATATCCTGTCAGACGTGAGAGTACTTATTGTCAGCATGGTTTGTAAAAATAGCAAGTGAGGTAGGTTTTCTGGACAGAGCAGCAGCTATCTATGGAAGGGGTTTAATCTGACTAATTATAACTAAAGGCTTTGGCAAACAGCATCGTGTAGCTGCGAGAATAGTGGATGGGGTGCTTTTTTTTCTCTTATCAAGCCCATGTGAATGTTAATGTGTGCAAGTATAAAATCAACTTCTATTAAATCTTCTCAATTGCCGTGGACTCCTTCACCCACAGCGCCTCACTTCTTCGGAACCACGCTGCTGACTTACTGAGAAAAGTACTAAAACTCTTTGAAACCATCATATATCTTCTGGTTTACAGGAAGTGCTTTGAGTGAAGGGGAAAAAAATAGAAGCCTTTCCAAGGAGCACTTCTGTCTTGTAGCAGAGCAGAGAGGAGAAGGGAGTTTAGTCTACTGCTGAACATGTGGCCAGGCTCCATTTTACTGAGCAGCTCCCTAAATCCCACTGACTCTTCTGGAAGAGATGTGGTTTCCTACTGGAGAGGCACTAAGGAGCAAACCTTGGCACGGGAATTTCAGGGAACTCAGGTAGCTTCTTCTGACCCTCTCTCGCCAAGGTGTAACCCCTCATACCAATAGCAATAGGTGCAGGAGCCCAAGACAGCCAAGACTCCCCAGCCTGACCTCCAGTTAATGGGGAATCACAGAGAACCTTTTGTCCTGGAGAGATGAGGCAAGTGATGTGTAGAAATGACCACACATGGAGTGAGCACAGCATGGAGATGAGCACTGTGTAGAGATGAGCACTACCCTTCAAACACCAGGCATTGACCCAGCCCCTGCACCAGCTGCCCTCCTCTCCCCTGGGCCACCATGTTGCTTCCCCAAGGTACTCCTCAAGAGCTGGCAAGCTAATGAAGAGTATGAAAACAGGCAAGAAAAAAATCAAGCTGAAGTTCTTTCTGGCATGCAAAGGATAAGTTTGAGCTCTGCTTTTTTTCTGCTCTGGCGAATCTTATCTTAATTGCATCAGGCTGTTTGAGATTCCCAGATGCAGAGCGCTCTGCAGCCAGGAGATCTCTGCAACCATTCCCGCTTTCCTTAATCCAAGTACTTTGGCTGAGCCATCAGCCACCCTTTGCTTTGTCAAGGTCTGAGCAGCCTGTAAGAGCTAGGGACAGGCTCTTCTGCATGGTGTGAGCTGTCTCATGCACTTGTCAAAGCACTGTGAGGACTCTCAACACCCTGCGGTGCAGCTTGCGTTTGCCTAGGACTTCTCCTGTGTGCAGGCAGAGTGATGCAGGCATCTAGAAACTCTAACAAGCTGAGCATTAGCAATGCAAACCCAGCTCCAGGCCTGGGGAGAGGAGGGAAGGGAGGAAATCTGTCGTGCGTGACAGATGTGAGCTGCAACATTTAATGTACACCTGGTAAGGAGCACTGCCAGAGGTGTAGAGAGGAGAGGATAGGATGGGATAGGATAATAGGATAGAACAGGACAGGATAGGGTAGGATGGCATAATAGAATAGAAAGGATAGGATAGGATAGGATAGGATAGGATAGGATAGGATAGGATAGGATAGGAACCAGTGTGTGTATTTATTGTGCATGGAACTATCCTCTGCAGCTGAACAGCTGTACAGATGTCACTCCCAGATCCCTGCTTCTGAGACAGCCTGTTTTCTGTTCTAAGAACAGCAACCATGAAATCCACTCTAGATGTCCCAAAGCAACTGAAAACACTTCACTTCATTATATTCTAATGATTCACTTTGCCTGTCTTGGATGGATGTGAGACCTTTTCTAAGTTTCCTAATTAATGGATAGTTACTGGCTTAGAGCAATGTTAATATGTGAGAAACAGCAACAGGTTACAGCTTAGATCCTCATTGATTTAATTTGACTTTTCTTTACTGTCATCGACGATGTTGAGAAATTAACCCAGCCAAAATCTGGCCCAGCTGTCCTGGTAGTGTCTTTCCATTACCGCTCTGGTAATATTTCCAGTGCAAAGCTGTGGGTACTTCACAGTTTCACATCCCAGAACACCTTTGATGTCTGCTGAGCATGTTCTTGGTGGTATTGCTGCTTCTTGGATGGCTCCTGGAGATCTGTGTATTAAAAAAAAAAAAAAGGAGACAGTAGTAAAAAGAAAATTAGGATTTATCTGAGTCAAATGAAGATTTTATCTTCAATCCTGCCTAATCCTAAATGTGAAAGGTCAGTAATAACAGTGTGCTGTGAAAAGGGAACGGCTGTGGAGTTGGTAGAGACGACCAGTAAATTGCAGCAGTTTTACATAAGACTGCGGCTCCAGTGTGGGGAGGTAGATGATACTGACCTGAAGGGTAGAGTCATCATCTGTGACGATCAGGGAAGCCTGGACTTGGGGCCCCTTGCAGCCCCCAGTGTAGCTTGCACCTGGGGACCAAGGCTGTCCCTTGGGTGGCCCCATACACAGTCCCACTTCCCCTTTAGAGGATCTCTTTGCTGGCTTTGGAGACACTCGTTGTGATCAGGAAAGCATCTCCATTCCCTACAGAGTGCTAAAATTGGTGAGAGGGGTCTGTCCTTGCTGTTACATCGTAAAACACATTGATAAAATGAAGAAAGAAGAAAGACAATAAAATGAGGAAAGTGGCATTGTGTGCAGCTGAGAGAAATAGTCTTTGGGGCTGCCTTTGCACCATATGTGATGGGTTTTGAAATGAGAGCTGAGGACTGAGCAGAGCGTACGGCCATCGGAGCGCGCCTCGCCCAAGGACATCCCTCCTCAAACCCACGTCCGCCGCTGGCAGCTGCCAATCACCGCAAAGAAGATATTTTACGGCGACAAAAATATGACGCCTCCTGTGACATTGTGCAGCTTTTATCCCTCCTGCCTGAATCTCGGTGGCTGTTAACACAATGGACACAGGAGGCCTTTTTCCAGCGCATGCTCAGCATTACAGCTCCCAGAGCCAGCGCTGCCTGCAGTCATAAAAGGTGATTGTTTCCCAAACTGAGTATCCCCTTCGTTCAGGTCATTCTTTTAATTGACTTCATTAATAAAGGAAAAGCCCTATTTAAACATAACTTCATCTCCCTGGCAGAATTTACGCAGATGTCGCGGAGAAAGCACCACGCATTGTTTTTAACTCAAAACTTTAATGCTAAATTGCATTAACTAATAACATAAAAACACCAACCATCTGGCTTTTTGGTGGGAGGACTCTAATTCCATTAGGGCTTTAATAAATGTACTGCACTGTAGAGACATTTTACTCTGATAGCCTGGGCACAAATAAGTAGCCTTTACAAGATTAGCGTACATAGCAGCCCGGGGATCTCTCCCTCAGAATGGCTTTAGATGGAGCCAAGGGGACATCACTGAAGGACAGAGATGATGTAAAAGGTACTGGCACTGGGGGAATGTATCTGAGGCTTTCAGGTGCCCTTGGGTGCAGTGCCCTGGTATGAGGCTGAGCTGGGAAGGGGAAATAATCTGTGGCTTTTACACTGGTGAGGAGTCCAGCCTTTCAGTGAGGTGGGTAGAAATGACGCAGGAAAGAGGTAGATTGCTCCAAACCCTGACATTCTTGTCTCCCTGAGGTGATCTTTGTCATTCCCAACACAAGAATCACAAAATCATAGAATAGAATCACAGAACATTAGGGATTGGAAGGGACCTCGAAAGATCATCTGGTCCAATCCCCCTGCCACAGCAAGATCACGTCGACCAAGTTACACAGGAACATTGTTTGCTAGAAGTTCTACAACACAGGCTTTAAGATGAAAGTACCTTCCCCACCCTAAGTCACTACAGAATCATAGAATCAGTCGAGGCTGGAAGGGACCACAGGATCATCCAGTTCCAACCCCACTGCCATGGGCAGGGACACCCCACCCTAGATCTGGCTGGCCAGAGCCCCATCCAGCCTGGCCTTAAACCCCTCCAGGGATGGGGCCTCAACCACCTCCCTGGGCAACCCA
>JAOXOE010000848.1:4741959-4787429 GCA_028565055.1 Phoeniculus purpureus | reverse complement strand
TTTTTATTGCTCAGACTCACTACACTGCTGTACAGGCAGTTAATCCTCTCTCTCATCTCCTCTCCTCTCCTCTCCTCTCCTCTCCTCTCCTCTCCTCTCTTCTCCTCTCCTCTTTCTCTCCTCTCCCCTTCACCTTCCCTTCCCTTCCCTTCCCTTCTTTAGGTGTGTTCATTAGCTCTTTTCTCAGTAACTTAATTTTCTTCCTTGGATCAGGAATGGGGATGGATGCTGAAAGATCTGTGTGCTTCCTCATGCTCTCCAGTGCCTGTTTCTGCTCATGAAGTCCAAGTGTCCCTTCTTCCAGAAAGGCCACCAGCCAAACAGTTGGCAGGAGAAGCACAATTGAAGGGAAAACCTCAGTCCAACCAATGCCAGTTGCAGCACAGATGGATTTCAGTGTCATCATGGCAGTGAATGCAGAATGACTCAAAAAACAATCTGTCATGAATCTGCTTCAGATGATCTCCAACTTGATTTCTTCTGGCAGCCTCCTCTCACATTCAGCTCAACCCTCTGTGACCATTCCCCAGGCACACGCAAGCGCTTAGACTGTGCTGCCATAGAAAATCACATCTGGTGAATAACTTCACCGGCCTCTTGGTGCCCAGGGGACTTCCAGATGTTTTGAGAACCCCAATGTTGTTGAGGCTGAGCAAAGAAAGAGGAAGATTTGTGCTTAGGGCACCTGCATGGTTTGAGGTTGTGCTTGCCTGACTCCAGCCCACGCCGAGCTGTGCCCATTGTTCTCGAGATCAGCTTAACTGGTTCTGTTGGCAAGTGAGAAAAAAACCCAACTGACTCTGTCCTTGCAGGCCCTAAACAATTTGCAGCCAAAGGCTGCAACAGAGACTTCTAATGGGTTTGAAAAGTTTTGGATTTTATTTGCAGCCAGAGCATGTTAGTGCAGAACAGATAGAGCATCGCTGCTCCAGAGCCAACCCAGACCACAGTCACCCTCCAGATTCAGCCCTTACTGGGCTCAGTGACAGGGGATGTGCCTGTCCCCACTCTTGAAAATAACCCCTCCATCTTCTTTAATCCAGCGGAGTATTTAGGGGCAGATCCGTGAGTAGAGCAGTACATGAGAAGAGAGCAGAGAGTCTGTCAAATAAACAAGCTACAAAACGCCTCCAGGTTGCTCTAAATTATGCATCTTGCTGTTGGGAGATGTTCAAGGTTGTCTTTTACTTTTAACAGTTCTCCTCCTGGATACTCACCTGCATTTTCTGGGATGCTTCTGCTGTGGGTTTGTGTGACTTCTCTTTACCTTTCACTGCCTTATAAGCAATTTCTTTGCTACCTTTTAAAATTCAGACAATGACACATGGGGTCCCCCTTGGCTGAGCAGTGGGGGAATGGGATAAATGGGCTCTGGGAAGAGGTCAGTGCCTGCTGCAGGGTGAGCATCATCACAAGCCTCTTGCTGTGCTTTTCCCCTGTTTGAGCCCAGGACAGACGGATGGTGCAGTGTCTGCAGGAACCCTGCACACTCCCTGCTTGCTCACAACCCTGCTCCATCTCTTATGATAGACCAGCAGCTTCAACTGGGATAAACTGGAGCTCCCTAACTATTGCCAAAGAACATAGGGGTTGTTCTGGGAAAAAGCCTGAGCTGCTCATTTCCTTAATGTGATTGGTGCTCAGTTCAGTCACGGATTTCATTTTGAAATGGTAGCTTCTACTTCTTTTTTTTTTTTTAATATGAAAACCTCTAAATTTCATTAGTTTGCACTTACAAAAATAAACCTGGCATCAACTAGTGAGCTCTCCTGAGATTGTGTCATCAATTCACCCTGCCACTGAAATCAGCCCCGTGTCACGCCTGGCACGGTGACAGCACCCGACGTCCATACTGCGGCTGCTACCTCATGGACTTCTCTGATTAGGAACTTTGGTTTCAAGGTTTCAGGGGAAGGAAAAAAAAAAAAAAGAAGGAAGTTGATTGTAAATTTAATTCCTGCATCTTAGTCATTTCTGAGCCATGGGTCATTAACCACACATTAGTGCTGCCAGACATTTTTCATTGGGGCTGCACCAGCGACAGGGAGTGCGGCTGCTGCATCCCAGAGCATCCTGCACACAACCTGTGGGCATCTCAGGGTGGTGGGGTGCACCAGCAGCTCGTGGGTTTGTTTTATCAGGTACACCTCAGAGAAGAGCCAGAATGCTGGCGGTCCTGAGGGCGAGTGTCACTGACAGCCTACAAACATCCTGGGAGCAGTGACTTCTCCCTATTTTATACTGAAACCCCTCCTTGTCTTATAAAATATCCCATAACCATTTCTTCCTCTCTTTCTGTTCATTTTTAACTCTTGCAGCTACATGAAGCTGAAACAGATTCATGCTTCAGACAGGTGGTCAAGGATTTGCCCAGCCCCACCATGACAAGGGATGTTTGAGCCAACTTATACTGGGGTTTTGTGTCTTTTAATGAAAAATTTGTGTGTCTTACAGCGAGAAAGATAAATCTATGAGTGTGTGAAAGACCATGGGGGTACGTGCTGCGCTGCCCGTGCCCTGCACTCACCAGGGTCACCCAGGAGCTCTGGACGTCAGTCTGTCCGCAGACTTGACAAACAGCCCAAGGAAGCCGGTTCCTTTAACAAGCATCAGGGTTTTATTTATAGCCCCTTTGAATAAGTGCAGCTGATACTTAAGATCGGCAGATTTAATGACAGCGAGCTGGCAAAAGGCCAGGTCTGCAAATAGTGCCACTAAAAGTCTTCTCTGCCATAAAATTTGTTTAATGTAAGAAATCATCCCGGGCAGGGCTTTGCGGGCCGTTTTTATAATTAGCAGGAGAAATCTCCATTTCGCTCCAAAGAGCAGCGACAACTTGATGCCTTTTCTCAGTGGTGGTTTCGAGATTGATCTCCGTGTTAAGGTGGACTCTTGTTCTCTGTGTCTCCTGGGAAGGGGGCCTTGCCCACCTCAGGTCTCCTCGTGCTTCCCCAGAGATGTGGGAAACAGAAACAAGCAGCAGGACTGGTGCCAGGTCCATGTGATGACTGGTCATGGAGGAGGAGAATCATAATCTGTATCATACCCTCCAGGACCAAATCCCTGCCAGGGAACCATCAGGCAGAGCAGAGATATCCCTTTGAGAATTGACCCAAACCGCACCAAACTAACCAGAGAAGCAGCTTCTGGGCTGGGCAGATGGGAGCAGGGCAGTGTATGAACTGCAGAACACACCGAGCTCACCCTTTGATGTCACTTTGCTGATGTTTGATAGCTTTACCATACTTTTCTCTGAAGGTCTGCGTTAGATTTTTGAAGCTATTTCCACCTCTCAATCAGATACAAAATCCCCAGAAAATTACCTTGAAATAAGTTATTTTTAGTCCTTTTTGATTCTCCTAAGAGAACAGAAGGGAGCTTGGGTGCTTTTGCTTATTGACCACAACAAATGACTCTCCCAAGGCCTGGTAACGTCCCGGGCAGCATCACCACCCATTGCAGTGTATCTCTGGGGACACCCTTGCAGATGAGCAATGCCCTGGGTTTGCAGGGGTACCCTGGGCTGTGCTTGAGGAAGAGGGAACATCTCTTCCAGCCCAGCCCACAGCCTACCTCACGTCACAGAAGGTTTGAGGGGGTTTTGGTGTCTTCCAGGTTTACTCTCTCTGAAGATGAAGTGCCAATGTATTTAGGATTATAAAAAGCAAGCAAAATGTTAGCAAGAATCAAAGGGTCAAGAACACCACTAAGATTTGCATTAAGAGGTAGAGATGCTTTTCAGGAGCTCTCTATCCATGATCTAGTTATGGTGCAGTTGCAAACACGCTTTCCAATTTCTCTTCACTGTGGTCATACATCCAGCCTCCGCCATTAGTAGAAGAGCTGAGAAATTTGTCCAATTTAGATTGGACACCAGGAAAAATTTCCTTCCTGACAGAGTGGTCAAGGGTTGGAACAGGCTGCCCAGGGAGGGGTTGGAGTTGCCATCCCTGGAGAAGTTCAAAAAATATGTAGATCTAGCACTTGAGGACAGGGTTTAGAGGGCAGGGTGGGGTTGCGTTGATGGTTGGACTAGATGACCTTGGATGTCTCTTCCAACCTTAATGATTCTATGGTTCTAAATAAGTTTTTGCTCTCTTATTTTATCACAGATCCCCTTGAGATGTGTCCTCTACCTGATCTCGAGCAGCTATCACCACTTTCCCATGCAGGTCCTGAGCTGGCCCACAGGGCTGCGAGAGGATTTGGAGAAGATGGATTACTCTGGGTATTTTTATAGGAATAGTTTTCAGTGGGTGTGTGCACTGTGTCTATCCTTTGGACCTCAACTACATGTAGATTTTGGTCGAGCAGAAGATGATTATGAAGATTACTATTGCAACGATTAACCACGGCGGAGCCCTGACCAGCTCCGTGATTTAGATTTCCCATTTCTGTAATGGACCGAGCACTTGCCTGGCTGTGAGACCGGCTGATATTTATAGACACACTCTGGATCCCAGATAAAATGTGGTGCCTTTACTTGAAGATGTGAGAGATAATTAGTGTCCTTTCCATGGGCTACAGTTTAAAGCTGAGCTGCTTCACTAGAGCCTTAATGCCTTGCTGACCAGGAACCTACAGTCAGAAGAAGCTTTAAAATTAAAAAAGGCAGGGGAAGGAAAAAAATTAGGAGGGCTGTGCTGAAAAAGGTGCTGGGTATGGCTGTTCACTCTGTCTTTTTTTAATTTTTAGGCTTTTCCAATCACATTTTCCCTCCAGGAGGATGAAAAATTGAAAGAGCTGAGTTCACGGTATCTCGTCTTCAGATACAAGCGAGAAGTACTCACACGAACATTTATTTACTGGAAGGAGGATCACTCCATCATACAGAGAAGTGAACGTGTCTCCTTCGATTGCCTCTGCACAGCCGGTGCCAGGGAAGTCTCAGGGGCAGCTGCTGGTGCTGGGGGTGCTCAGGAGCAGGGAAAACGAAGCTGGTTCCCTTACAAGACACCCTGTTCCCTATTTCCAGGTAACAACCAGGTGTGAAAGAGGCACCTTGTTGCCTGTACATGTGTTTAGACCTGAATTTCACACTTCGTTAGTCTTATGGGTCTCTGGAGACTCCTTTGTGCTGCTTGGAGGGAGCTGACCTTGGGAGAGGTTTGCAGGGCAGCTGCAGCTTGCGATTTCTCCTGTAATGGCAGGATGGGTGCTGGGGCTGCCAGGGTGCTGAGCCTGGCCCTGCATTGACCAGGGCACAGCTGTGAAAATCCCTTTGGGACAGGTTAGTGCTGCTCAGGTGCAGCCGCTTTGCAGTGGCACACAGGAATGGTGATCCAGCAGTGTCTGATAGATGATCCTTCCCCTGATGCTGTGCTTCGTGCAGGGCCCAGCAACTTTGCTTTTCACCAAACACCTTCCTCCCACATACGTGTGAGAGGTGTTTGTAGGGCTGTGATTAGCAGTGGAGCCTGACATCTGCATTTTGAGCCACTAAAAGGTCTTTCCAGATTTTGAAATAGGCTCCCAAAATCCTCCAAGAGACTCAACGCCTCAGCAACTGATATGCAGCAACTTCAGTAACTCTGATTTCAGGACACCAGCTCTCTCCCGGTCTCAGTGTTACAGATCCAGAGTCATTCTCCTATAAATGTATTGATTCAAAAGTATTAATTCAATATTTTCACCCAGGGTGCAAATCCAGCAATCAGGAATGTGTGTTCCCAAACCCATGTGTCCTGGAGTGATGCAAACCCGCTCACAAGCACTCAGGAGCTCCCAAAAGCATGCCAGGATGCAATGACTGCTCCTGGACCCTTGTCCCTCTGTTCTGTCTCAGAAGTGATCTCTGGTCTTTGGTTATTCAGTCACTCTGGTACCTGCAGACTCACAGGGTGGTTTCAGTGACTGGGGATTGCACTGACCTATGAAACCTGAAATGATCTATTTAATGTAGGGCAGAGGGAGCAATCCTGTGGACTCATAGAATCATTCAGGTTGGAAATGATCGTTGAGATCAAGTCCAACTACTAACCCTACTCTATCAAGGTCTCCACTAGACCAGATCTCTAAGCACCACATCTAAACCATCTTTAAACACCCCCGGGGATGGTGAGTCAACCTCCTCCCGAGGCAGCCTGTTCCAATGGCTGACCACTCTTTCTGTAAAGAGCTGTTTCCTGATGTCTAGCCTAATCCTCCCTTGGTGCAGCTTGAGGCACTTCTCTCTTGTTCTATCACTAAAGACCTGTGAGAAGAGGCCAGCACCAACCTCTCTACAGGGTCCCTTCACATTCTGGTTGAGTTTTATCAGAGCCCTGCTGTAGCCTCATCCCACACTCCCAAGCACTAGTGCTACAGGAACTGGCATCACCAACATGCTGAAGTGATCTCACACCACATCACTGTCTAGCAGAGGAGGAAGTTTGAGCCCAGCGCTTCAGACACCAGTCTGGGGTGCCTGAGCTGCTCAGTGGTACGTGTGCCCCGGCACTGCAGACACCGGCACATCCTGTGTCTCGTGCAAGACACCAATGCAGCCCAAGTGGCAGCAATAAACGGTCACACTGAACCAACATATTAGCAGAGCAAAAGTGATTTTGCTACAAAACCTACAGTTCCAGGCAACAAAAGCACCTGATCAGAGCATGTTCTGCATGGCTTGCATACAAATCATGAGCAGGAGAGACCATTTCACTCAGTAAAGCTGCAAGTTTCTAAAAATCTGAATTTTTCTGGCCTCCAATCACTGAATGTAAATTGTTCACCCAATTCTGGTAGAATGTCCTGGTTTTGCTGATCTAAACCCAACTGTGTGACACCCTCTTAGCCTACTGGGCTTATCTCCAGAGCTCAAAGCTGTTCAACTTCCTTGCCTCTGTTTTCCCTCTCATTTATTCTCTAAATGATAAATAATAATTAAAAAAATATTTTAAACCCAGAATAAGGCAGAAGTTTTATTTGAGTGCAGAAGTTTTTATTTGCTGGTGGGGGGAAGGCTGGAGAACCTGAACTATTATCAAAAATGCCACTCAAATTACAATATAATTGTCTGGGGAAAAAAACCTCACCCTAAAATCTGGCAGCTAATTGTGATTGCAGTGCACATTTCTGTGCCTGTGACAAATGATTTCTAAAGTTAGACTCAAGGACACCAGGCTTCCAAGAGGTCACTCATTCACCGTGTTTATTTTATTTGCCAGACCAAAAGGAGTTTTAAAAGAGTTAAATTAAGAGGAGGGCTGGGGTGGGGTGGGGGGAAGAGTGGGGGTGAAAAAAGAAGGAAGAAAAGCACAGATGATCTGAACAAGATTGAAGCGTTTTGTTTTAAAAGGACTGATGCTCACAGCCATAAAGTATGAAATACAGGAGGGAAAGCAGATTTGGGGCTAACCTACAATATCACATTAGACTTTAAAGCTGTTCCAACAGACTAAGCATTTGAGAAAGAATCGGAGCTGCTCGTGATAAGTTGCTCCTCTTATCGGCAAACTGTCATCTGTCTTGAGTGAGAACATTTTGTCCACCCTACCAAAACAAGTCAGAAAAATTGGATAAAAACAAAAATATAAATCAGAACAGTAGCTGGGAGCTGAGCTGAAATGATGGCAATTTCCTGGCAAGCGTGGCTGTACAGCTAAATGTCAGACGTGGCAGCAAGAATTATACTTTCGACTTGAGGTCAGGAATTATGGGCCAGCATGTGGTGGCCGGACCCCCAGCCAGCACAGATCTGCGTGGCCTCTGGTGACAGCCATGGTGGCTCTGTGGGCTGTCCTGGGAGCATCGTGGTCCTCTTCTACCACTATCCCACCAGCTCCTTTCCTGGCTGTGGCAGAGCCCAGCTCCACAGCACGAACCTCCCGGTCTGCGCTGCTGGATCAGCCCCTCTCTGCTTACACCAGGAGCAGAAGGTCATGGTGCCTGCAGCTTGCTGTGGGTCTCAAGACAATCTTTGTGTCTGGATCCAAATGCTGCCAGAGCCATGTCCTATGTCCCTGCAGATGCTTCCCCATGGAACAAGGTGTTTGCAGATAATCATGAATCCAGTGCTTCCCAGGCTCTTTCTAAATCTAATACTCTCACAGCATTTCCTGAGCACCCCTGCAGCTACAGTGGGGGCTGGACAGTGCAGGTTCACTTTCTCTGCAGGCTTGTGTATGTATGAGGGGTTGTGGAGACCAAGTGCACTTGAAGTTCTGGACTCTCTTACTTTTCTGGGTCTCCTTTAGGGAAACTCTGCTCAGGTAAGGGAAAAGCATCAGGGTATAACCTTCTCCTTAGGGGTGATATCTGCAGGCAGCCCCTCTGTCTGCCCTGCCCTTCTCAGCCTTGCAACAGAAGGCATTTCGTTGCACCCACAGTTCTCAGTGCTTGGTGTCCTTAGAGCAAGGGGAGCTTGCACGGGGCTAGCACAGGTGCATGTGTGCCTCTGGAGCATGGAAAAGTGTCTAGGGACATGGGCACGATGTCACGGCAGCATCTTGGCATTTGAGCTGCAGTGTCCATATCGCTGTCGGGGCTGAGCCATGGTCACCCTCTCTCAGGCAGTAGCTCAGCAACCTAGGAGGGCAGGCATTGCTTTGAGCTCAAGCCATGTACCAAATTTAGATGAGCAGCAGCAGGAGGCCCAGGGACCTCGGCGTCGAGGGCAGCCTGCATGGAGGGGAGCCAAGGTGCAGCCTGCCAGCCCCTGCCCATTGCTGCACCTGATGCTCCCAAATGGTTTTGTCCTTCACTTCAGCACATTTCACACCGTGTTCCCACCGCAGCAGCCAAGCTGATATCACTGGGGGCGAGACCTGAATCAGATCTGGAAAAAATCAGGTATTTAGATACACCATGGCTGCTGTGCTGGTGGCAGCAGTCAGAGCAAAAGACACTCAACTGGAGTTTGGAAACAGAAGGGAGGTTTGGAGATACCCAGTTACAAAAATCACCAAGTGGGGGAAAACGGCTTACTGGTCTCTGTCTCCAGTAAATGAGAGCTGAAGGGGGATGACTGGGAAACTCCCTGAACAGCTTTGCAGGTGAGGAAGGGGCAGTTGTAGCTGCCTCAGCCCCACAACACTACTCCATGTTCAACCTGCCCCAAGGTCACTGCACCCAGCACTCAGTAAACCCTTCCCTAGCACTGCAGGAGTGGAGCATCAGGTACAATGGGATCACTGGGGCTGTGTTCTGCTTTAATTTGGATTTTAAGAATTTTTTTTCCCCTTTCCTTTAATAGTATTCATTTTGCAACATCTTGGTGCTCAAGGCACTGCAGATCCTGTAAATCCAGAGGAGTGAGCAATAGCTGAACCTTTGGGAACAAAACACCCTATGGAGGTTGGACTGCCGGGTGCAGCAGAGCCCTGACGCAAGTGCCCATCACAGGGAGACTGAGTAGTTTGAGACGAGGGATGATAATTTGTTCCCTTTTGGAAATATCTCAACAGTAAGGACATCAGAGCTGCCCTTTAAGCAGAAGCTGCTGAGGGGCTGGTGCAAAGTCATCACCTAAGAGCAGCATTTCATGCAGATTTTGTCACAAGAGGAGGGGAGGCTCAGGTAAGGGTTAATCAAAGCTGTTCTGTGCACCCAGCACATCCACACCACATTTGCAGCAGTGTGGGTGCACACACACACACACACATATATATATTTATAACTATACATCTCACATATACAGGTATTTAGTTATCTGTGGCATGTGGGCTGGGGAGCAGACAGGCTCCCTGCTCTCACCACGGTGGGGTGTGGGATGCCACACAAATTCTCTCCATCGCTTCTCTGGAAATCCTGGCAAGCCCAGGGGAGCCTGCAGTTAATCAGGGCTGCGTCGCTGTGCACCGCTGCGGGACTTCACTGCGGCATTTCGGGAAGCCCTTGGAACAGCCATAGCCCAGACAACCACATTCCCCCACCACAGCACCCCAGGGATCGCTGAGTGCTCAGTCCCTCGTGGGCTTCGTCTGTGGGGTCCTGCACTTGCTAGTGAGAGATTCCAGCCCCATTTAGAAGAATTTTGGTGTTTTAACTTTGCACTGCAATGCCCTTACATCACGGTTGGTATGAAGGGCCTGGAAGACCAGCCAGGTCATGGCCAGTGACACCCAGCGGAACTCAACTTCAGCTTTGGTTGCTTTTGGTTGTGCTGTTTGTTTGCTTGCAGGGATTATCATATTCCCTGCTAGTAATCCACCACTGACAATAAATCCAAAGCAACTGGGGCCCGAATATTTGAAGAGGTTTTCCCGAATGGAATGTCAATTACCTTTCCCTTCCAGCACTGCCAATGTCCTCTGGCACCTACAAATCCCTGTTTTATTTTGAGAAGTGCAGCCACTTGCTCTAATTACTCAGCCTGCACTCTAGGGCAAGCAAAAGGTATAATTTAGTGGGTAAACCTGTAAAGTCAAGAGGTGGTTTAAATTGGTTTCGCTCTGTGACTCCAAGCATGAAGAAGCACAACCCCTAACAAAGACGGTCTGTGTGTAAGCAATGGTTTGTGTGTGAAGGTATGGAAGGAGTGGGAGAACATTGTGGACTGACTCACGAGGTTTCGTTTTGGGTGAGATGTCCATCTGAGGCAGCTGGGATTGCTTTTGCTGCTGGAGGTTAGAGAAAATTGTGCCAGGGTCAGTATTGCTGTCTAGCACTTACCGAGAGCCCTTTGCCCTCCTGTGCTGGGGGGATTCACCATCAACATTAGAAAGGGACACTCAAGAAGCTTTGTATCCAGAAGAGGATGGAGGAGAGATTTCCTTTCCCTCATCCGCCATCACCACCGGGACCAAGGAGTCCTACTGCTGGTATGGAAACACAAGGAATTCCCTGGGGAGGAACTGTCCTCCTCTTCCTTTGGATGATGTGTTATCAGCACTCATCCTCCAGGTGCTTCATCTCATGCCATCCTCACTCCTTCATCTGTCTTTCTCCATGGGCTGCCACACTCCTTCCACAATTAGATGCCAGTCTGTCCTTGCTCATTGCTATTCTCCACCCGTCTCCTTAACTCAGCCTAGTTTCAAACACAAGAGCTTTGTCAAGGTGCCAGAATCCCCCAGACGAGATGAAGGTTGGTAGATCAATGGCCTGAGAGCTTCCTAGAGCATGAGCATCTCTGCACATCCTATGCCTGGACAGAGGGACCGCCCTGGGCTTTAGAGGTGCTGAGGACCCTCCCTGCAGTCCCATGTCAGCTGCCAGCTTACCCCAGCACTTGGCTTTCCCTTGGAGTCACCAGCCCAGCTATGAGCACTGTGGTATTTGGAAGCCAGCAGCTTTAATTATCTTTTAAATCTCATTATCCTCTTTCCTATGATCTTCACCTTGTTCCTCCTTCCATCCTTCTGTGTCTGCAGGCAGCAGAGAGCTCTGCATCTCCCTCCAATTCCTTGTCGCACCAGCCATGTTCCCAGACAACTTGCACAGGAGCCACATGGGATATTCATCAAAATCGCCCCAAAAGCAAGGACCAAGCCCAAGGTTCATAACTCCAGATCACAGGCAGTGGAGCCAAACAATGAAATGTGAATGCTGTTGTAGAAATGCCTCTGACCAGAAGATGTCCTGATGCCAGTGAGGGCTTCCCAGGGATTTCCAGCCTATTCCCACAGGAGATAGGATTGCTGCCATCCTGGGACACAGAGCCTGGCTTTTGCACTTCATGTTATTTGCAGGGAAAATATCCCTGTTTGGCTCAGACCTGCTTGTTCTGAAATCTCAGAAACTAAGTGCCATTACCAGGTGCCATTACTCTGCAGGCGTGAAGTCCCACCCAGCCAGCAGCCCAGCCATCTGCAGACAGATGAGGAGGGTAATTTGATTCCATCTTTGGAAATGTCAGGCTTTATGGGTGAATGAAATACATTTGGTTTTCTTCTGTTTATCAGTACTGGGTGAAAACAGACTAGAAATTGCTTATAAATGCATAGAGTCGAGAGAGAGGCGAGGTGTTTGTTAGCCCTAGCGTACGGGCAGCACAGACACAGCCACCTCTGTGCAGAGAGTACGAACCACTTAAAGCAACAAAACAAGGCACAGATGGAAGAAAGAGTAACCTCTGATACCTCTTCATTTACAGCTATTGCTGTACAAGCAGCTCCAGGTCCTGCAGTTAGATCATTGTGGTCACAATGAATGAGACGGTCTCCAAGCCACTGCAATTCTCAGTTTTGAAGGAAAATTTGAAGAACTGTCTAAGGATGAGCCAAAAACAAAGCAGAGACCTGAGGCTGGATAAAAGGAGTTTGATGCTCCACAGAGCAACCAAGCCCCCAACCAGTTGCCTGTGGTTAGATGGAGCTGGTTCAGCGAAACCCAGGGTGCTCATGAGCTTGAATTGCTGAGCCCAAAGCAGGTAAAAATCTGGGCACACAGCAAGGATGCGGCCCCTGGCAGCATGATAATGGTAGCGGGAGAGATTTCAGCAAGGAGAACAGAATAGCTGTGAATGAACTTTTCAGATAAATTATAGCTAAAGAGGAATGAAACATTATAGTTTCAATTACCGCTGTGCCCAGCCACGCAGGTAGTAATTCAAACAAGAAACAATCGGTGGATTGTCACCCTCAAATCAGACACATACCATTTAATTCCATTTACTGAGGGTTCACTGGCTGTATTTTGAATCAAATACAGCCATTAATGTGCAAAGATCTGAAAAATGCATGTGTCCCTTTTACAAATGTGACAGCGAGACGCTAATTCCCGTAAAACCCTTTTCTTCAGGTTGGGCTGTTCCTATTGCCTTTAGTTATGCAGATATTACTTATTAAAAGTTTCAGCACGCCAAGCTAGTTCTTCTGAAATGGCTCGTGCCTCTTTTTGTCATGGAACACACAACCAAATCCAGTCTTAGGGTCCATCAGCCAAACTCAGCAGATTGATCCAAACGCAGAAAAAAGCCTCTTTCATTAAAACAATTAAATCCGTACGATCATCGCCACATCTGGCTATTACAGCACAAGCATAAATCTTTGGTTATGGGAGCTAAAAGCTTTCTGAGACAATCACTCCGACATCACCCCGATTTGATGGGTAGATGAAGGATGACGTGTACTGTGCTGCTGCCGAGAAAAAAAGCTGCCATCTTCATTAAGTGACTATTACTGTGCTGCCCAGCTTTGCCCCAGTACAAAGGGGTGAGTGGGAGGAATGGTGCTTGGGATGAGATGAACTGGCACCTTCTCCAGATGATGCTTGCTGCACAGCCCTCATGGGGTGTGAGTTTTGCATGGTTGGAACCATGCAACGGCACTACACAGAGACGAATCTGTGTCCTCCTTCGGCCAAGAAACAATTTAACAGGTGAAAATGTCCTGTGATTTGATGCAATGTCTGTGACACAAAAATGACGGGAAGTTTTTGACAACGAGTCTCATGGGCAGCAGCTGAGGCTGTATAGCCTGAAGAAGAGAAGGCTGAAGGGAGACCTCATCACCCTCTACAACTACCTGAAGGGACACTGTAGAGAGGTGGGCGATGGTCTCTTCTCACAGGTCGTTATTGATAGAACTAAAGGCAAGGGCCTCAAGCTGCACCAGGGGAGGGTTAGGCTGGACATTAGGAAAAAGTTTTCCACAGAAAGAATAGCCAGGGCTTGGAACAGGCTGCCCAGGGAGGGCGCTGAGTTACCATCCCTGGAGGTGTTTGAAGACGGTTTAGGTGTGGTGCTTAGTGATCTGGTCTAGTGGTGGGTTATTGAACGGACTTTATGATCTCAAGGGTCTTTTCCAACCTGAATGACTCTATGAGTCTGTGATTTTGGGGATCACCTGACGCACTTTTGCTTTCCTTTTTGAAATGTTACCTGCTCATATCTCATGTGTCTGCACCGTCACATGCACACTTTGTGGGGTCACGAAGTGTGTTACCTAATAAAACCAGACCTTTCCAGGGAACTGCACTCGCCCTTCTGGTCTGGTTGAGATTGCATCAAAGGGCAGGCTGTTTAAATATAGTTTCACTGGTTATCGAGTGGGTCATCAGAATGGGATATGACATTTCAAAGGCTTTTCTCCTCCCGCTCTTCACATCATTCCAGATCACACTTCACTACAGGTTCTCCCTGTTGACTCAAGGACACTTCCAGGCGGCAGATTACCAAAGGAATGGGGACGGACAGGCTATCTCATCCTATACATTTTAAATTGCTTAAAAAGACCCAGAAGCCTGTTTTGCAAAGGCAGTCTGTGGCAGGGACTGAAATCAGTGCTCAGCATGTGGCTTAGACAAACAGGGTGGTCATTAGCAACTGTTGTCATTGTCACACCGGTGCAGACTGTTAATTCAGCACAGGAGTCATTAAAAACAAGCCTCGGTGGAGAGAGGGATTTTGTAAAAGCTAGATGACTTGGCAAAAAACGAGGAAGACCCTCAATACCCTGCATTGCTCTGCTGGTAAATTCAGAACAAAAACTCCCAGGAATTTGCAGGGGACAGGATTAGGCACTAATTATCTTCTTATGCTGAAAACTGTTAAACCCAACCCTGCTTTTTCTCACCCCTTATTCATGCTAAGCTCATGGGTCATTCAATAAATCCCAGTGTCCCTGGAGGATGTCATCACTTCCAAAGCTTTTATTCCAACTCCACTCCTGGATTAAGAAGATACCACCATCCCCAGTGCTTGTCCAACACGTGCCACCAGCACAGGGAGGAGGACATTTAGCTCCATCACACTGTGACTGTTCCCATGCATCTGACAGCAAAGGGCTCTATCTGCATCTACTCCTGCTCTAACAT
Organism: Phoeniculus purpureus; assembly: GCA_028565055.1. Lineage (NCBI taxonomy): Eukaryota > Metazoa > Chordata > Aves > Bucerotiformes > Phoeniculidae > Phoeniculus > Phoeniculus purpureus. The sequence continues at coordinate 4,772,750 of JAOXOE010000848.1, read as the reverse complement.
GATCCCCAGGGCTTTAATTGCCTCCAAGCTCACAATTAAAGAGCAGCATCCGCTGTGTTGCATGGGTGTCCCCTCCTAGAGTTCCTCCTACCAGGTGCTTTTAATTTATTTGTATTTCCAGCAGCGCTAATTGAGTTATCAATTCTGTGCTCTTTTGGGCCGGAAGCGAAGAGATCAGAGAGCTATTTTATACACCTAATTATAGATTATTTCCCATAGCTATAAAACCACTGAGAGGCAGATCCAGAAAATGTGTCACAAGGTGCTCTGCATCCTCTTCATCTCTGCTGGCTCCTCCTTATTGCTCCCTTAGATTCCAGGCTGAATGCCCTCCGGACAAACCAGCTGTCAAAAGCAAGGGACACCCATTTCCCCACAGGACAAAATCTCTTCCCACATCAGCAGAGAGCTGTTTAAAACTCAAATTCAACTTAAACTATCTGTTTAAAACTTTAGTGCTGAGGTTTAAATGAGCTGAGATTTATTCCATTCCTGTGCAGTTTGGCTTCAGTCTGGCTCATTTCTGTCACGCAGGGACCTGCTGAGGAGTGAAATATTTTGTTTGAGATTCTTAGGGGAGTTCCATTTGGTTTGGGTTTCAAGCCCCTGGTAACTCCCCCCTCGTCAGATCAGGCTGAGGTGCTGCAGAGGCACTTTCCATCCCACAGGGGTCCGAACTGCCATCACCATCCACAGCGCAGCCGGAGCTGCCTGGAGCATGCTGCAGTGCAGAGCAAGTGCGAAAGTCCAGCAGATCCTATTTTTACACTTATGGAAAGAGATGGGAATCATCTGGGTGTCAGTATTAGGTTTCTGATGGTGACATGAAAAGGCCATCCAAGATGTATGACCTAGCAAATGTACTGTAATGCACACAACACGTTTGTTCTCAGAGTAAACAGATATTGTCTAGGGTACATTACATCTGGGCTTTCGTGTTTAATTTAATGTAAAAGGATTGCCTTAATTTCTTTAAATTGTCATAATAAACGTAATGCTAATAGTGATATTACTAATAATTTATTTAGCAAGCAATTAATCAACAATGAACTATTTTAATTACCTGTTCCAAAATGCCAAACTCCAAATTAATTACCTGTCATTAGATGAATTTGTGTGTGTGTGTATATATATATATTTATACATACACACTTACATGTGAATTCCAGGTCTACTTAAAATGAATAACCCATAGGATTTGCTCAATTCAGTGAGTTCACAGTGATCTCTGTTCCGGACCTCGGAGCTCCCTGGAAATAAAAGAATTCCAGGGAATAATATCAAAGGGGACCAGATTTGGGGCAAAACTAAAGAGTTTTCTCTTTGCCTGTGAGTCAGGACTGCATCTAGATATGCTATGATGCACAAAGCTGGCAGCATTGGGGTAGTCAGCAGCGAGAGCATCTCCGGGTGCCCCAAGATGAGGCTGGACAGAGAGGGAAGACCATGTCTTTGCATGAAGACATGGTCTCATAACCAAGAGGTCCCCAGCCATTAGGTGCTGTTCCCCAGTACATTCGTTCTCCCTGTGGCATGTGCAGTGTGGATGGGCATGGGAGTTCCAGAGAGTCTCTTAATATCGGGGTAGGGAGTGCGACAGTTCTTACAATGTGTAGCACTGTCTAGAGGAACAGGATGATTAATGAGAGCAATGGCATCACAGAACAACAAACTAACTAATGAGACCTTTATTTGATACGTAATACCACTGGGACCTTCCATAAAGAGAATGCCAGCAGTAAGGCTAAGTTTCATGGGGTGGGGAACACATAGGAAAGTGGAGGGGATAGTGCTGATGTTGCAGCCAATTCCCAGGGCTCTACACAACCAGGGCTGCTGTATTGCTCAAAGTAAAGCTGGGACATGTTAATTTGATCATATATTTTCAGATGGTGCAAACACACCTTGACTTTTGATCTAGTGTCCTGCGTGAATCTATGCCGTGTTGTGGGTTGGAAAAGCAGCGTCCAGAGCCTGATTCGGTCACCTGATGGTTGAATTCCAGCTGGAAGATGAAGAAGCCATTATATCCACAGCAAGAACTTGCAGCCAAAAATTACTTATGGTTTCAATTGAAGGAGAAGAAGTTGCTGATAGTTTAGGTAGGATGTCAGAAACACAGCAGTTAACAGCGGAGATGAACGAGAGATTGGGAGGTGATAACTTAGATAAATTGGTGTCTCATCCATATTAAGGAGACAGCTCATCCTCGGCTGCTGCCGGATGGCATGAACAGTGGAGCATATAAGGATACTAAAATACATTGGTCTTAAAGTTAAATCCCCACGAACCATCAGGAATAAGTCTCAGAAGCCAAAGTGAGCTGTGCTGCACACTGCAGAAGTGCGCAGTCTGTCAGAGCACACTGCTCCTGCCGTATAACTTCCACCGTTTGTGGGACAATTACAGAGTCAAAGATCCTGTGATCTGCAAAGCAGTTCGTGGAGCGATTTTATTCACTAGCTCAATGCAATGCATAATTATTGCCAGCAACATCTCCAGAGGTGTGTGCATAATAGAGAGACATCAAGTCAATGAGTCAAAACATCAGAAAATAAAATTCAGATGAACGGTCGCATTCAAATGTTCTATCACCTGTCATTCAGCGCTGTCTAAAGACCTCATCGTTGAAATAATACATCTAACCCAAAAGTTACTGCAGGCACTAATACTGCGCCAGGCTGTGTTTAGGATCTACCAGGAACTGGGACTTTGCTCAGTTTGAGCTGGCTGCCAGAGCAGGTGAGCTGGGGTTATACACCCTATAGGAGTGGTCAAACTAAAGCTTGTGCAGGGGAGACACAGGGCACTGGGAAGGTCTGTTCCTCTCCTGTACCCACTTCAAAACCATAGTGACTCCCCAGGATCACCCCTTTCATTTGCCATGTGGACGTGTTCAATAATTTTTCTTATTAGACCCAAATTAGCCTCTAAAAAGGCACCATATCCAAAAGGAATTTGCCCTCCATGACTTTATACTCCACTGGATTAGACCCTTCATTCCTCTTGTTACAAATCACCCATTGAGATAAGAAGGTTCCCTTTTTGAAAATGCAGGTCTAGAAGATCTTTAAATCCCCCAACTAAATTGTTCTCATGCCGATTTCCCAAAGCACCATGTATAGCATCAGCTCTGCACTGCAGCTCTAAAGGAACCGTTCCTTGCACATCCGTGGAGCCGAGGCCAGGAATATCATCTGCTCCTGGGTACTCTGGCAGGGATACCTTGGCATAGACTATAAGTAAAATACGTAGGTATGCAATGTATATGTAAATATACAGCCATATTTTTAATAAATATGCTTTATCCATATTTTATCCAGACTTTTTAATAGGTACATGCACACATGTATTTCTTAAAAAACAAGACTTTTATTCTGGGCTTGGCTTTCTCTTAAACCACACAGAATCATTACACCAAAGGATAATACAAGATCACCAAGTTGATTATCATTTTCCACAAGTTCCTAGGTGTAGGTGTGACTCCCTGCTGGGATGGTCTTGGTGGTCCCTCCCCACATGCAGGCAAGAGTGAGCACCCACTTAATGAGCATGGGTTACTCTGGGGTCTAAGAATGAGCAATGAGCATCTCTGCTGGAAGGAAAATCAGAAACTTGGATGAGCTTTGCCACTTCGACAGCAAATCACTGGCTGCGCTGGAGGGTTCATTTTTCATCGGCAAACACCAGCGAAACGAGTACTTTGCTGCTTATCTCTTTATTGCTCATCAGTGCTTCTTTGCCCTTCATTTCTTGGAAAAGGCATGGTGCTTAAATGGGTGGAAGGGGGATGCTGCTGAAGAACTAAACCACCTCTTTAATCCCAAAGGCTTCATAAAGGGCTCATTTTGCTCTCTGGGATAATCTCTGTCTGCCCAGTTCACTCGCCTCCCTCTCTCCACTATCCATCTAGGTTGCCTTGCCTGTACCTGGAGGCAGGCTTGCCATCTTTTGAAGAGGTAGTCTCCTCTAAAAAATCAATACTTAACATTGTCTTTAAATAGTCTGACATTTACCTTTAGTGCAGTTTTCATTTCTTTCTGGGATTGCTCAGACGTTTGTATTACCCATAGCCATCCCTTATTTCTCTGCCTGTAGCCAGAGACCAGGAGCTTCGCAAGGATGGCTATGCTGGTGATGCAGCTCACAGCCACAAATAAAGAGACTTCAGCAAGATAATTGAGAGGACTGGAGCTCGCTAATAGAAGCATCTTTAATTTATGGAAGACATCAAGTGAGAATAATTACAAGCAAAAGGGTAACGTAAATCCCTGAAGAAAATATATCCTGAACTCAGTTTTACCAACAAGTGAATTCGACTGCTGGCCCAAAGGTCAAAAATAAAAGACTGTGAGCTTCAGCCTCCCAAGCTACCCACCTTTCCTTCCCCCTCTTGTCAAGAAATTGTCTGGGGGTTCATTTAGAAAGCTGCTTGTTCAGAGCAGGGCCGTTTGCAATCTGGGGAAGTTAAGCAAATTAGCAGAATTATTAGGTAAGAGGCAATTCTCCACAGCCTGCAAAGCAACCGCTTGTTAAATTAGCTCACACGAGAGACTCGCACTGATCGAATGATGGTTGCAGTGTTTGCAGAGAGAAGGCTGTGCAGGCATTTTCTTTGAAATAACACTGTGCTCCGACTGAAAAATAAAAAGGGGCAGTTGTGCAGGTTCCCCAAAAGGCTGGGACAGGCTCCTCGAACGAATAAACTGGACGATGCCTCTGTCTTTGACACCATCTCCTACTCCCCAGTTCCTTCTCCCACAAAAATAACAGAGTGAACAAAGAATTAAACCCCAGCACCTTCAAACTAGCTACTTCGAAAAATAGGGAGGGCTGCAGGAGAGTTGATACCAGACCTCTAGAAGCAGGTGGATGGTTGCACCCACTCGCCTCTGGGATGTGTGAGGACACCTGGGGTTTTACAGCCTTGCTGTCCCAGGGTGACTTTCCTTCAGCTGTAGAAACTGAAATTCTTGGAATCCTCCAAGAATCCAAGGAGAGGGTGGCTCACACACATTTCTGATCACTCAGTCTCATTTTTATGCACTCTTCGGTTATTGATTTGGTATTTTTATACCTTATGTAGTGCACTTAGTATAGGAAAAAAATGGATCAGCCAAACAAACGTCTTTTATTAGTGGGTCTCTGATGGAAAATCATGTCCGTTTTCCATTTTAAAGATGCATCAGCTTAATCCACTCATGAATCAATTGGTCCATGCTTGAAAATCTACTAACACTCCACACAGAAATTGCCAGTGCCAAGCTGCCTGCTGGATATAACAATCCAAGATTTCAAATGAAGACAAGATGTTATTTGGAATTCTTTAGCACTTCCAGCACAGCTGAGAATGAAATGCTCATCCCCAGAGTAAAGTGAGGGTGTTACACCAGGCTTAATTCCAGATTCTGCTCTGGCAGAGGGATTGGACTGGATGATTTTTCGAGGTCCCTTCCAATCCCTGATGTTCTGTGATTCTGTGATTCAACTTGCAGGAGATAAAGTCTGCCATTCAGCGGGACCTGGACAGGCTGGAGAGCCGAGTAGGGAGAAATTTAATGAAATATAACAACAGCAAGTGTAGAGTCTTGCATCTGGGCCAGGAAAACGCCGGGTACCAGTACAGGTTGGGGACTGACCTGTTGGAGAGCAGTGTAGGAGAAAGGGTCCTGAGGGGTCTGGTGGACAGCAGGATGACCATGAGCCAGCAGTGTGCTCTTGTGGCCAAGAGGGCCAACAGCATTTTGGGGTGGATCAGAAAGTGGGTGGTTAGTAGATCGAGAGAGGTTCTTCTCCCACTCTACTCTGCCTGGTGAGACCACATCTGGAGTACTGTGTCCAGTTCTGGGCCCCTCAATTCAAGAAGGACACAGAACTGCTGGAGAGAGTCCAGCATAGGGCTACTAAGATGATGAAGGAAGTGGGAACACCTCTCTTATGAGGAGAGGCTGAGGGAGCTGGCTCTCTTTAGCTTAGAGAAAAGGAGACTGAGGGGTGACCTCGTCAGTGTTTATAAATATGTGAAGGGTGGGTGTCAGGAGGATGGAGCCAGGTTCTTCTCAGTGTCATCAAATGATAGGACAAGGGGCAATGGGTATAAGCTGCAACTTATATAGGAGGTTCCATATAAATATGAGAAGGAACTTCATGGTGAGAGTGACAGAGCACTGGAACAGGCTGCCCAGGGAGGTTGTGGAGTCTCCTTCTCTGGAGACATTTAAAACCCTCCTGGGTATGTTCCTGTGAGACTCAGTCTAGGTGATCCTGCTCTGGGAGGCGGATTGGATTAGATGATCTTTCGAGGTCCCTTCCAATCCCTAATGTTCTGTGATTCTGTGAAGTCTTAATAAAGTCATGGATTTGCATCCATCAACATCAGTGCAAGCAGCAAACCTCTGGGTTTTTCAAGCCTCACCCTGACGGTTCAGAGGTGCAAAAATCACCCATAACTGCAACCAGAAGAGCTCTGCAGACCAATAGACCAGGATCAAGAGATCTACCAGCTCCTTCCTCACTGCATCACACAGCCTGACAACCCATCACGAGCCTAAAGATCCTGCAGTATGGCTGCAAGGAACATCAGCTGGATCCTGCAGGAACTCTGCTGGAAGATGGGGAGGCTTCAGTCAGCAATGGTTTCTCTGCAGCCCTGGTGCAGGTGAGTCTCCCACAGACCTCAAGGTGGGCATTTGCCCATTGTGAATCTGTAAAGTCAGCCTAGCTGTATGCACCAGATAAACCCTCTGCAGTGGTCAGCAATGGACCTGAGCCATGATGCAGAAGCTCTGGATCCAGCTTCAGCTTCTCTCTCAGGCTTAAGTGGTGAGGGGTCTGGAGTCAGTTTAAATCTCTGCCCTACTGTTTGCTAAAATCTACTTTCTGGCTGTTCCCTGGTTTCCCCAAATTCCTCTTTTTATTGGCTGCTTTGGACTCCGTTGTCTGCTTTAAAATGAAGGCAGATGCAACTCTTGAACTTCTGCAGTGGTAGTTTCCTAGGCCAGGACCATTAGACTTGGGAGTGCTGGCTGTCAAATGCTGCCCTATGGAATGAATGGCACAGATATTTACTTATTTTACATTTTCCTGCTTCTTTCTGTGGCTGACAGATGCCCCAGATGAAAGAGTTGTCCCAGTTTTTGTCCTTCCTAGGCTTTATTGACTCATTGGGCCATGCTTCTTAGATGGATTATGGTCTCACTTTCCAGATGATCACAAGGGTAGGGAATGATAGGATGAAGGGTGGTAGTTTGAAGCTGGAAAAGGGCACACTGAGGCCAGACATGAAGAAAAAGTTGTTGAATTGGAGGGTGCAGGATCCCTGGAACAGGCTGCCTAGAGAGGTGGTGGAAGCCCCAGCCCTGGAACCATTCAAGGTCAGGCTGGATGGGGCTCTGGGCAATCTATTCTAGCTAGAGATGGCCCTTCTTGTTGTAGGGGGTTGGACTAGATGTCCCTTGGAGGTCCCTTCCAACCCAACACGTTCTATGATCTTACGATTCTGTGATCCACCTTTCCTTCTAAATACTTCACATCAACATGTACCCCCCTCAATTTTCTTTGTGTGAAGCCCTCAAACTCTCTTGCAAAGATAGATGGGGCAGACTAGCTATGATTGCTGTCCATATGGGAGTAGCACTGCCATGGCATTAGACACGAGGCTACTCGTATTTCATTGCTGGGCTTTGTTCCTGAAGCCTGGAGCTCGCTGCAATTTCACAAAGGAGGAATTTCAACACAGGAAGGGAGAAAAGGGCTCAGGGTTGGGAATTCCCCTTAAATTCTGCTGAGGTCCCTGTAACAAAAAGTTCATTCACCAATTCCCAGCTGTTGGCACTCAGAGCCAAAGCAAACGGGCAGATCAGCTCACCCAGCCACACAAGGCACCCCACAAGAGGACATGGCTCTTTTTCCTACTCTTTGAGTAAAACTCTGCTGGCACAAAATCAGGAGCTTTGGCAGCCAATCTGCAGAGTGAGACAGACTGAACAGGAGGGCTGTGGTCTGTGGAGCAGGTGTTTGGGGAAACACAATGCTGTTTTCATCCACTATCACAGGCAGGAGCAGGCAGTGTGGGGTGCTTCCTACAGGAAAGTGTCCAGCAACCAGTGTCTTAGCAAGGAGGTGACAAAGCCAGGAGGAAGGAAAACCCAGGCCCAGCAGAATGAGCTGCCTCATGGAAGGGGGATTGAAACTAATTCCCTTCACAACACTGAGGAAGGACTTCAGGGAAACTCATCATCTGCCCCTGAGCTAGTGCAGCACAGAGCCACCTCTAACCCCAGGCAGGATATCAGCTCAGGGCGGAACATCTGGATAATTGGGAAATAGTTTCAAATCTCTCACTCTATTCCTCTTTCCTCTTAGCAGTAAAAGGAGAAAGCAGGAGCTGTCACAAATTGATTGATCAGAGGGGAAGGGCTTAAAGAGTGGGAAGCAAATGTCCTGGAAAGGAGGTACTAAGTGATGTGAAATACCTGTCCCACATGGAGCTGGAAAAGAATTCCTCAATGTCTAGTCCCTTGTACATTCAAGAAAAGGAGTGGCCATGCCCTACTTCCACCACTCAGCTATGGAGCTTCCTGTAGCCCATCTGTAGCAGACGGTGCTCCTGTGCTCAGCCCCAGCCCTGTGGTGCAATCCTGCCTTGCAGCCCTGGGAGTATGTGGAACATCACAGTGTTTATTTTTGGTGTTGCACAATCAAACGCAGCTACCTACAGCCCGCTGTGGTGCCTTGGTGTACGGTAACAGCACAGGCATAACGTGACAGCAGGGAAGTCTGTGCAATCCAAGATGACCAATTGCATAAGAAAACACTCTACATGGGGCATTGGCAAGCTGCTTTCTGTTGTAATTCTGTTTGCTGAGTACCCCCAAAATAAAGGATTTTATTGGTTGGGAGAGAAAGGAGGACTTCTCCACACCCCAGCCTGGGGTGTTACTACAGCTCAGCATTGTCGCAGAAACTGAGGCAATGCACGAACCTGCCAAGCCGCTGCAACCAGCCACGTCCGTGCTGTCTGGCCACCGCAGACACACAGCAAAGGACATTTGCTCAAACCCCAGCCAAAGGAGTATATGTGGAGACATTTTATCTTGTGGTTGCAAATAGCTTGGGCTGTTTAAGACAGTCACTGCTGATCAGCTCATCGGGGCTGGGCAGCAAAGCAGCAGCCCAGGCACAGGAGCTGGAGTGTCCTTCTGCTGTTCTTGCTTGGATGTTCAGAAGATGCCATCAGCCAGCCCTTTATTCCTCCAGAAAACACGCACAACACATCCCACTGTTTATGTTTAATCAGAACTAACGTCCTGTGGCTCTCATATGCATGATTATGGCAGTCATTTTTAATTAGGGGTTGTGTAAATAGTATTGATGTTTTCATCACTTTTGGGGGAGCAGAGGACATTTCTGTACAGGTGAGTCCTCTCTTTGCCATTTCAACCCTTCCAGCTGCACCCACTGTGTGAAAGGGCTGTGCAACTTGTTAAACAAATGCAAGAGTGTTAAGCCCATTCTCTGGGCAAGTCAATTACAGAAACTTAATGACACCAAATTGATGGAAAGCAGAAATCCAAATTCCCTCCATCTTATTGAAAGACTTATTTAGAGTGCAATATTCATTGTTAACAGAAGCCTTGCCAGGACCTGAGGACCTGTGATGAAGAGGATGCATTCAATAGGTTGCTGGGAAGAGGAGTTCGACAAGAATGGCTCAAGCCAGTCATTGCACTTGGTGACAAACACCCAGCAGGAGCTATCATTCACTCATAAAGAAAGGGGAAGGTGGATCATTACATTTATTGGTCACAGTTTCTCAAGATTCAACAAAGAGCCACTGGAAAAGGCAGGGTTAGCAGCAGGAATATTTATATTTTGGGTCTGTCTCCAAAATGCCTTTGGCTTCAAGGCTACACATAACTCCAGTAGAAGGTCTCTCTTCTGCCCAAAATGTCAGGATGAATCTTCCTCCTGGATGATGGTCCTGGTGTAGATGGAGCCCACACTGTACAGTTTTTAATGTCTTTAACCATCTTTAGCTTTGTATCCTGATAGCCCCTTCAGGCTATATGTCAATGCCATCTGGGAGGAGGAGAAGAGACTTCTGCTCAAGTGCCGCGATGATGCAGATCTCTTCACTGAAATTGCGCTTCCTTCACTTGACAAACTGTCAGCATGGAACAATTATCTGCCTGTTGATTGATTTGTCCTTTCTTTTCTCTCCTCTTAAAAGAAAACACAAACCCAAACAGATGAAGGCAAAGGAGGCACATAATCAAACTCCATGGACAGAATCCAGCTGATCTGATTGCACCACGCAGAGATGCGCCGGCAGGTGTATCAAAGGTAGAAGTGGGTCCCTTCTTTACCACCACTTTTGCCACCTTCTCTTCCTACACTTGACTGATGAATGCTCTCAGGTCTTTGGGACAGATAATGTGCCTGGTTTTATCAGTCTTAAGTCCTGTATAAATAGGGATATTAGAGTATTAGTGCATTTAGGCTCCTGTGTTTAGCAGCTCTCGATTATGAATTGCTCCTCAAATTAACGCTCGTGTTTGCTGACAAAGGTCTTTATTACAGAAGAGGGTCAAGCAAAAAAAGGATTATTCCTGCTAATTATTCACTCTTATTTAATATTTGCACAAGAGGTTTGCAGGACTGAGTCCTCAGGATTGCCTTGTTTGAGAAACTAATAGGGTTTCCAGGAAACCAGCAGTGTGTGGTGGCCCATCAGAGCAGCTCTTAATGCGTATGGAGGACAATTAGATTTGATGTGGTTAACAGTGGTTGGCTAAAGGCTTCTAATGACTTAGCCAGGACCTGATCTTGGGGTTTTCAAAGTCAGTGGGAAAACTTCCACTCAGAGCTGTGCTTCCTGGGAAAGGGACTGAAGTAAGTTGAAGACCTGGGCGGCCACAAACAATTCCCATTAGCTCTGAAACCCTTCTGTTGCATCAGGGAGTGAGCAGGGCTGAATCACAAACTGTTGGGAGGGATATTTTGGCCCAGGCCTCATGTATTGCACCGTGTATTAGCAGTCCCTAGAGAGTTCTCCTGAAGTCTACCTGCTGCCATCTGCTTGGGGCCAACTGGACCACCATAGGCTGTATTACTGCTATAGGAATCCCTTACTGTGTGAATTAGATTTCTCACTCCATAAAGATATGATTAGGCAGGAAATATACTGGCAGAAGTCCTCAAGAATGGGCACCTGAAGGTGGAATCAACATCTAAGCATCTAAATACATGACCCAACTATTGGGATGCCCATATATTCATGCCTTATTTAGCTTCAAGAGAACTGGAAGGTTTCCTGCTAGCTGCATCTCAGGTGGCTTTGGGGAACCTGAATATGGGCCACACTTCTTTAAGGTGAAAACATTTTCATTTACATTCCATGGTTTTATTCAAGTCGCAGTGCCTCCAGCTTCCCCTTTTGACATTTTTTAGTAACTTAATTATCATTACCAAGGAAGAATTTTAATAATGCTGTTGTTTACATTGGATGCAGCCCTGGGGAACATGCAAGAATAACCCAGATTGTGGGAGCAGGAGGGAGGAGTGTGGTATTTTGGAAACCCAGGCCACAGCCTGCTGGAAGCATCTGTTTCTACTCAACCTTTTCCTCTAGAGTCCTGCTATCATTCACAGTCCAGACTGCCACCAATTAGGGACTTGTGCTGAGGTTTCTCCTCCCCTCGTGCTCTCATCCCCATCCTTTCTTGTTTATGAGTCTTGGCACCAACAGCATCAAGGTGCTGTTTGCTTGGTGATGACTGTTCACACCATCACTCCTGTCTCAGTGGATGCCTCGACGCTTCTGGGGTGGGAATTAGGAGGTGGGATTGGGTAGTGCTTGGAAAACCAGCACCATTGATTGCAAAGGAAAGAATTGGCTGGGAAAGACAATGTGTCAGGCTGCGACTTGCAGGTACAGAGGTGGTGGCCACTTGGCTAGTTCACAAAAGGCAGAGCTGTGCTATATGTCTGAAAAGCCACAAGCATCCTTAGTACGCATGGCTGCACACTGGCTCCGTATTAATGTGGGAAGGTGTTGGAGCTGCCCGTTGTTTTCTGTTTGCAGGCACAGATGTCAGCAAACGCACATTGCAAAGGCTTCAGGCGCCTCTATTAGGTCAAAGCCCTTTTGGATGCATTGGTGGATGTTTAGAAAAATGTTTCATTCACAAAAAATAAATAAGTAAATAAATAAACCAGGAGTTTCTTTTACATTTCCAAGAAACCAGCTGGTGACATGAAGGAAATAATCTGTCTCCAAGAGTTCATCCACTGCATCCCACTTCTGCATTTCTTGCAGACCCAAGCTCTGGCAAAACAGGGTTTCACTCCAGAGGATGGTTTCACCATGTGGCAGCTATAGGGGCACTAGTCACATGCAGTGAGGTCTTGACATCTTAGCAGCCCTTTCAGTATGAGGACTGTCACTAAATCCTGAAAGAAAGAGCTGGAGACCTGACCTCTCAGCTCTGCCTGTGCTTTTCAGTCTGAACTTCCTCTTGGGCAGAAGTACCAAGTACACGCTGGATCTAACTGAAGCACGTTGGGGAAAAAACCATGTAGACTTCAGGAGGACTTCAGCATGGATGTTTTGATACTGTTAAAGCGCAGAAAAATGAGCCAGAGGAACTGGGTAGGCACAGGGCACTGTTTTCCTTTTAGCTGAAGAAAGGTGCTCCTGCAGTAACATTGCTCCTGATGTCTTTGCCTTTTAAATACCCAGTGACATAAATATTAGATGTATGTAAAGCCTGCAATCCAGCAAATAGCTTCTTATTTTAAAGCACATGAATACTCTCAACCCTCATAAGAACATCTAAATGGCACCTAGAGGATCTGAGACACGGAATCAAGTGAACAAAATCTCAGGTGTGTGTAAAGAGACATCTCTCTGTACTCCTCTCATGGCAGAGGTTGACTCGGGCCAGGTGTTGTTAAGAAATAAGGACATGAATAATGTCAGATCAGACTTTTGCATCCAAATGGCTCATTACACCGGCAATATTCATAGCCTGTGATAGCCCCATGGATTTACGACGGTGAGGAAAAGATGACGCCCAGCTTACTTTCCCACCAATCATTATTACATAGGAAAGTGAGTGATTTTCTTTAAGTCCATTAGCATAACATCAGTGCTTGTAAGGACCAGGCTGGGATAGGCACTTTACAAGCCTTTTAGGTCAACAAAATCAAACTGGGGACCCTTTTTTATGAGCATAGGTTTTACTTCCCCAAAAAAACCCAATCCACTGTTAGCTAGGCTATAGGATATTTGCAGCTCGGGGCAATTAGGAAGAAGTCGGTGTTCCAAGCACATTCCCAGCTCTGATAGCCCCATAACGACTGATTTCTTCACTAGACCCTATTGAATAAGCAACCTGGTGTGCAGTACAAAAGACAAGGAGGGAACTTGAGATCAAAACATTTATTCTTCGTTGCAGCAGATGAAACAATGAGGCATGGGGGGTTCCTGGGTGGGCATGAGCCAATACAGATGAAAATGCGCAGCATTAGCAGTGGAAATACACACCCCTGAATTACAGCTGAGATCAATATAGGAGGACGATGGAGATTATCAATCTTGAGTGGTCTCCGTTAGACAGAATTGACTGGCAACCACATAATGACTCAGGCTCAGCCCACCAGCTTAGAACCTGAGTGATAGATCTGCAGATGCCAGTCATCATAATTTCCTTATCAGCAGCGTTCACGTGGCCATTTGTCTTCTGCTACCTGGGTTGCCTTGGTCCGGTTCAAGTGTTTTATCCTCCGAGGTGTGTCTGTGAGATCAATGCACAGCTACAGCTGGTTGAAGGGGACCAAATCCATTGAACAGTTGATTTGGTTCCATTTTACCAGCTTTAGCAAAGCATTTGGCCTCATGGGCTGTGGCCAGCAAAGAGGGGAATTCCTCAGCGTCTTTTCATTCCCAGCTGCCTGGACCTCTTCTGAACTTGCTGCCTGGTGTTGCACTGGTTCAAATGGCTTCACTTTCAGGCAGTCAGGATTTATTTAAGCTTCTTAGAGGCTACAGCTGAAGAGCAGGTCTGAATTAAAGAGGCAGGTTTAATAGCAGTGGAACAGTCTGCAGCAGTAACCACCAACTTGGAGCATTTTTAAACCGGATATTTTGTTCTGTCTGTTTTGAGAGCCACGTTGCTATTGCAGTGTGACATAAATACGGTCTATTGTTTTAATCCAGATACTTTAATTGTCATGTCCTGCCTTCTTTCCTTCAGTGTTTTACAGTCTGCTGTCCTCCTCAACGTCCCACGCTTTGGTATTGGTTTGTAGATACAGACTCAATATGCAGAGAGATGGTCTTTCCTACAATAGCCCAGCCTGCAGCCAAGTAACTCAGGGCTGCAGAGCAATTCCCTCGTCAGCACTCTCTTTGGCAAATGGGAGAGAAAAGGCTGAAAAACCTGATATCTTTTTTTAGAGGTTAGCAAACTCTGCCTGCCTACTCTGCAGCCTCCCGTTCTTTCTCATCTGGCATTAAGATCAGCGGCTTCAGCAGTTGTCTGATCTGCTTGAGACAAGCAATGGATGTATTTGACATCACCAGAAACCAACAGGAAAGTGGTGGTAAGGAAAAGGAAGAGGGGAATGGGTGGGAAAGAAAAGCCAGCTTTTCTTTCTTGAAATCTTATGGTCAGACAATTTGCTTCCTGAACAGTGAACAGGAGCTCCTGCCGGGCAGCCCCTGCACACCATCACTGCCCAGGTCACTCGTGCGACGGTTCGCGGTGCAGCGCCGGGGAGCTGATTTCTGCCCGAGAGCCCTGCAGCACGAACACCCCACTGCTAAAAATAACTCAGTAAATCAAATTTTAAAAAATCACAGCAGCTCTGATCATTTCTGCAGTGGGAGCCAATAAAGTCAGGCCTTCCCTTCTTAACCCAGAGCCACGCGCCAATATTGCACATCGCCATGTGCATAACCTATTTAAAGAATTTATATGCGTCATGAGGCAAAGGTGACTTTTCCACTCTCTTCCTTGCAGCCCACCACACTGCCAGATGATAGTAGGAGCAAGCACCTAAGCTTATAACCACTGCACGCAGAAATACTGCCAGAGGACCAGCACCGAAGCTCCCCAAGAAATAGAGGCTTTGCATTGTAACGGTAAAGACTGCACATCACTTAACTGCCCAGAGCCATTACTCTAAGCTGCCCATAAATAAATGGAGAGAAAGATGGAGAGAGAGAGGGAAAGAGAGAGAGTAGCTTTTTTAAAAGAGCTCTACAGTTAATTTAATCGAGTTATCTCTAGATACCTTTTCAAGAGACAATCAAGCCGAGGAACTAAATGGAAACTTAGACACTGCAGACCTGGAAGTATTACATTCATCCTTCGGTGACTTACAGGAGGCAAAGGAAAGTCATTATTTACCAGTGATTGGCCAGAGGTGGATGTGCCATCGGTGACCAAGGCTGCACGGAGCCCACAAGCTAAATCCATACGGCCATGTGGATTTTGGGTTAGCGTGTACCAAGCTGCCTGAGCATCACCTCTCTGCACTTAAAACACACCCAGCTCCAGACTCCACTTGCTCTGTCCCAGTCCTGTTGATTTGGGAAGAGTCATTTGAAATTGGCATTGTGGGAGAGCGCTCTGGGGGTTACAGCAAACATCTTCTGCCAGGGATGAGTGCTGTCCCAACTGCCCCCTGCTTTTCTTCAGGGAATGCCCAGGCTTTGGAATCAATGTGAGTTGGCGGGGATGTTCTGTAACGTTTTGTTTAAACTCTCTGCAGTGAGTTACGGGTGAGGTTTTCCTCTTTAGAAAATTTGTTTTTCTCTTCTGGATGCCATTAATCAAAACTAATGATGTCTCTCTGGGTGGTGAGGCTTTCCCAGTAGCTGAGAAAGAGCAGCCCGTGTTATTGGCTGGAGAGAGTTGTAACCCACCAGGGTTTGTAGCCTCCTGGTAGGGAAAGCACCTCCCTCCATCAGCACAGGTACCATCAGGCTAGTCTCTAAGGCTGTGCCAGCCATCCAAACTAGAAGATGGGTTCAAAAGCTCAACCACCTGATAGCACCAAGTTTAGGTTTGTTGTCCAAATTCAACCCAGAGCTAATCATTTCCGTGTGGAATTTGATCTTGCAGGGCCGGGAGCAGATACTGGTGCCACCCCTCACAGGACCCTGCTCATACCCCTGCCTGTCCGTCACACTAGCACATCCCTGAGCTGGGCAAAGTCCATGCATGCTGCAGGACAGCATTGGAGAGCCATGGGCACACCAAGTGAGCAGCATGTGTTAGAGGCAAATCAAAGCCGAACTAATAAAGCAAACCTGCACATCACGTTTTCATCTCTTGGCCATTTTCTGTTTAGCTCTTGCCCCAGGTGTCAGCTCTGCTGTTAACAGTTAGAGGCACGAGAACAAGCAAAACCCTTGCATTACCAAACCACCACCACCACCATGGCAAGTAGGACCAAGGAATAGGCAACATGAAAGGATCTGCTCTGTTGAAGACCTTTCTGCTTTAGCCTCAATATTCTAATAAAGATGTGTTATGGACAGTATAGAAAAGCTAAAGAATTTATCAGCATTTGTCGATAATCCTAATGAAGCAGAAGATTCAACATGCAATAGAATTAGCCTACAACGAACCCTTGCATGGGGCCCATCCTTCTGAGTCCAGAAATCTGCCTATTCCAGTCCGATACCCTTTTGAGAAATGAGCCTCCCTCAAAGCCATTATCATTATAAGCTAAAAGGCCAAATGAGACAAAGTACTGTTGCTCTTCATCTGAATAAACAAATCATTTTTAGATCAAATGCATTAACAATTTATCATTCTAAAATCCAATCAAAAGGAAAAAACAACAATACCGAACATTGATTTCCTACAGCTTTATCTTAATGAAGTGCACACTCCCTTTGTAATTAGCTTTGGAAGGGTTTTCTTTCCCCCCTTTCCTCAAGTTAATGTGTTATCTGATTTCCATCCAAACACGGCTAAATTGGAGGAAATTTCCCCCAAATGAAGTGGCTTTTGATAACACAGGAAAATGTCTTCTCTCTCTCCCTTTGCTGTTTTTTCCAGACACCAGCCCTACTCGTACTGCAGATGATTCAACTTTATTGCTGGGCGTCTTGGCGAGGATGTTTAAATCAATGCCACGGTCACTGTATTCTGCACAATGTGCCATTTGTAAAGCAGAAAATACAGCCTTGCTGCTTTTATCCTTTTCTGCACAGGCACCAAATATTAATTTCACTTACATTATTACGGGGTAGGGAAAAAAAAGTAGACTGTGTTTTATTAACATTTCTAAAATTATAGATATTCAACCCCCAAAAAGTTGACTCCAGACACACACACACACACACAAGGCTCTCGAGCCTTCTGCTTGGATCCTATTTGACTTAATTAAAAAGCACTCAGTTCCTTTGTGCGCTAAAGGAGTTGCTGACGTTGCAGCAGCCACTCAGTCTTTCAAACCAAAACTATTACCTGAACTTAATAAAGTGTCTGTTTAATTTAGACACCCCCACCAACTCACCTGTCTCCCACAGACACAAGGTGGCTCGTGCTAACGGCCAGCAAAGGCAATGAATTGACGGCTGAACTCACCAGCACCCCAGGGTAACCCAGCTGCCCCAGAACATCGCTTCCATCACCTTTTATCTGCCTTCTCTGCTGCTACAACCGTTATCCAATATCCACGATCCAATGATCTGCCATGCTCTGCTGGAAGCACTTTTTGCCAGGCCACCTCTCCGATCGTTCCTTAAATCTCTCTTTTAAATCTTTTCTTCTTTAAATGATGCTGAACAGAGGACTATTGCTTTCACCCTGCTTCACTGAGTAGTTGCTGAAACGCAACACCTAATTGGATAGTCTGGTTTTATTTGGATTTATTGCCGAGGCACACGGCAATATCCACAACAGAGAACAAAGTCCCAAACCCTACAATTATCATCTTATTCCTTAGTTACACAGAATGTCAAAACTGACCTTATCAAAATCTCAGCTCTTAATATGAGAATCTCTGTCTCAGTCTAAATTTTGGTCCTAGGCCTGCTGTAAAAATGAAGCTTTTGTTTCCAGCACAGCCCCAGTATGTTCTGGCAATGCTGAGCATCAATACCTGGAGGAAGCCACAAATGCTCTGGCCCCACGCGGGACCGAGATGGACCCTCTAAAGCCATTTGCTGAACCACAAGACTCTGAGCTGGTCTCTAGAAGCTGCGTCTCCTGAAACTGGCTGTTGGAATAGTTGTGGAGTTGGATTTTTATTATTTTTTTTCAACTCACGCACTCAAAAGAGAACAAAGCCTTTCCCTAATACAGTTTGTGCATTTTATGGACCAAACAATTAAACAGGTTCTAAAACATGTGCTGACTGCATAATTCCATACAGGGGAGTGTACTCAGCATTTCTAAACAGCAACTGGTACGAGATACCACTTAATAGTACAAAACAGCAGCAGTCCCGTTAAAATCAATAGAAAATTAGATGCTATGAAAATGCAATATGTGTCCAATTAGTTATAATTGGAGCAAATGGTGATGCAGATAAACTCCTGGAGGAAGATGTATTTGTCCAGAATGCTCCCTGCCTGCTTTCCGCACAGCATCGCCTCTACCCCACCTCATGAACGATGAACCCTCCAGCACACGTATGATAACTCTTCTCTAATGATGCCGTGGCTCCGAGCCTGTGAGTCTGCTCTGCTTGCACCACTGTGCAGGGTGAAAAACGAGCCTCTGTCAGACAGAAACCTCCCTGTTGGACCTGACAAATTATGCCAGCAAACCTGTTTAAGAACTAAAAAATCCTTGGACATGGTGACAGGCAGAGAAAGATGCTGTTTGGGGACAGTGAGTTATTTATTTATCTGGTGGAGTGTAAGAGCTCAATCCCACCGATACTCACTTTTCCACTGCCTGTCTGTTCTGCCACTTCAAACTCCTTCCCACCGATTATTTTTCAGGCTCCTTTCAACTCCTAGAAACTCAGCTGCACGGCAAAACGGGAACTAGGTTATGTGAATCTAACGCTTTATTTTTAACATCTTTTGGTGCAACATATTGGCCTCCTCTTTGTTTCATATTATGACTAAGGAAAAAGAGCAAAGATCCCATATTGCAGCGGCACATCTCCAGCCAAGCGTCACTCCAGCCCCTCGCCGTGGATGGGAGAACATCCCGTGTGGTGCAACAAACAGCGTTAATTTGGGGGGCAGTTTTTCATAGAGACACCATAAACTACTTGTTATCTTACCGAAAGCACGGGCTCAGAGCTAAGAAGCAATGACTTCCTCCAGGGTTCATATCATATTCCCCTTTTAAGTTAATAATTCAAATTATTATTAAAGACTTACAGCCACAAAGAAAAGAAAAGAAAGAGAAGGCAGCTCATGTTCAGCCAGACCTGAAACCTTTTTGCATTATTGGACACCGTTACTTACACTGTGAAGGGAACTGTCTCTCAAGAAAGGGGGAAAAATGTAGAGAGGTGGCAGCTTTTACTTGTTACGCTGAGTCAGCCTAACCGTGGAGCAAGAACCGTTAAGACTCAATCCATAACTTTTGTGGCTGCTCAAAGGACGTATTCTTCCTCGACACTGATAAAAGTTTAATATGTAGTTGCCTGGGTTTTTAATAAACTTGTCAACAAAAGAGCAAGGCAAATTGATGGGGACCTTCCCAGGAATAAATTCGCTTCAAACAGGCCAAATGAGCGTGGAGGACAGGGAGGGGACGGCACTCGGGCAACTTTTGCTGGGCTTTGCAGAAATGGCACAATAGATTGTAGGGGGTGCATCTTATTGTCTCTGAGATGAGGCTTTAGGACAAAGCTGGCTTCATTTAAAGCAAGCAAAGTGGTGCAGCTTCTCGGGCACCACAGCCCTGACCCCAGTGGGGAAGGGAAGGAACAAGCCTGGATATAAATTACCCTCTTGCTCTGCCTGCTGGTGCATCTCGGTCCCCATCCCACAGCAGACCTCCTCAGGGAGAAGCTGCAGCATCACTCTCTGCTTTTCATCCCGTTACACATATTTCAGGACATCCCCTCCAGGAACTGCCTGCACAACACTATCCCCTGCTTGGCAAAACCATGTCTGCTCCCTGCTCCAGTCCCAAAGACACAAGGTTGAGCTTAATTCAAGCAAAACACAGTCCGTCTGCAGTGCTGTTATGGGAGCTGATTGCACTCCTGCAGCAGAAAGCTGCACGTACCCCTCACGTATAGGGACCAGTTACATTCCAGCCACATGGACAAAAGCCACATACACTGTCCGCCTCACTCTGCAAGGTGAGGAGTGAAATCATTGTGTGAGATCCGTTAGTTTCTACTAGCTTCAGTCAAGCTGGTGCCTTAAATTGTTAAGACTTAGGGGTTTTTTACTAATTTGTTTACCTGAAGTAAACACAAATGTTAAATCAGAGCTTCCAATAATCTCCCTGCCAACAAATTAACCCATGGCATCCCAGAAGGGGACAAAACCCTCTAAATCTCAACTGTTCCCTGTGACACTCTAATTCACACATCGCCGGCTCCCTCCCGACTCTTTCCTTCACTCACAATGAACAGCTTCAACGGCAGAAGGCCAAGCCCTGCCTCCGACACCAGGACACCTCTCAGATTGGAAGTGCTGCCCCTGCCATTGCAGTGAACTTTATTCTCAGTTGCTCTTAGGTCACTGGATTCCTGCTCCCATAGCTTTATCTAGCTCCTCAAATGCCAGGGTTGACTTGCCTATGTAAGGGCTTTGCAGGGATGGCTGCCGTCCTTACAGCTGCTGGGTGACTTCTGTGCTTGGTGGTCACGAGCCCCACGCCTCTTGGCTGCCCAGATGCCACCTAATCCGGTCCCACCAGAAGGGCAGCTGAGAATGAGCACTATTTATAGCAGTTGCTCCCCAGTCCCACCCTGGGCTCATCGATCTGCCCAAGGCTGCTTTAGATAGTGACACTGGTCCCAGCACAGGCCATATCTGGGCATGGCGAGGCATTTGCAGCCCTGGCCCATGTGTGCTGCTTCAAGGAGAACAGAAAAAAAGAAAAGGCTTTTTTTAAAAAAAAAAAAAAAGAAAGAAAAAAAACCCCTGCATGTGTTGGAGAGGTCATCTGCCCTGCTTCCCTGAGCCCCAGCACAGCTCACTGCCTGAGCCCCACCAGCAACCTCTCCAACTGCTAAACACTTGGACGATTACACTGTGCCCTGGACAGGACATATCTGTGTCCTAAAGCCACCCCCTTGTTCACAGGGATCTCCACCACTCATCCACCATTGATCTCTGCTCCTCCACACCAACTGCTCTGCAAAAGTACCAAGGGAACCAGGGACTGAGTGATGCTGGTTAAACAGGACGAGAAAAAAGCCTTTAGAGCATCAAGGGATCCAGCAGTGCTCAGGGGGAGGCAGCCCATGGGGACCCGCTCCACCTGCACAGGACCAAGGTGCCCAGGGCTGGGCATAGGTCCGGCTGAGTGAGCCGGGGAGCTGCAATGGCATTGCACAACCTCCCTGGCACCTCAGAGCCACCCGGCACTGCGGCACTGCGCAGTGTCATGCCCGGACTGGTAACCAGCACCTGCAAGGTAGCTAACAGCCCTGTGGTACTGGAAGATCTCATGGATCCCCTTGCCCAGCTCACTCCTTCTTGGACATCCCCCAGGTAGCCATAGTCCTGCAGGGTCCTGGCTGAGGTCCGACCTTGTGCTCAGAGATGCTGGCGAGTCCTGACAAGGCCTTGCATTTGGGCATGAGGGCGGAGGGGGCACAGTCAAGGCAGGCTGTGCCATGTCCTCAAAACATGTGCCAGGCACTACCATGCCAGCCGACACTAAAGCAGGGAAGTCCTTACAAAATCAGAACAAGCTTGTCCTTGAGGAGTTGTATCAACCAGCTTTAGCCTCCTCCAACTTTAACTTGCAGCGTAAGCAACAGCTTCAACAACTCCACAGCAAACACCTACTTTGCCTCAGGGGGAAACTGAGGCAGAGGAGCTACACGACGCATCCACAAGCCAAACGAGCTGGCGATGGAGCCAATGCCCATGGTTCCCATCCTTGGAGCACTGGGCTACTCTCACTGTGACCCCCCCACACTGTATTCCAATGGGAAAGCATCTTGCAGCATCACCGTCTGCTTGTCCGAGGTCAAGAGCAGCTTCATCGTCAAGCAGCAAATGTTAAACCGAATATCCTCTCTGGGAGGCAAGCACGAGTGTGGTACAGAAATCAGCCCTGGGCTTTCAAGGGAGGGATCTGTGCAGAGGAGCGAGGATATTTCTCTTGCGAGGAACACACCACCCCCTCGCCCACAGTCGCTGCTAAGTGCAAGATGTGGTGAAAGTCTTTAAAAATAGATATATTCCCAAGCAATTCATGCCGCTTGCATCTGGCAGGGTGAACGTAGCATGGAAGCTCTTTCTTACTGACTAAAAAGGATCGTTAGCAGCTTGAGACTCGTGCAACCTTGACTCTCTCCTCCTCTTTTCAGGGCCTTCTCTTGTTCTTGGCCTAAACCAGTCCTGGGAAGCACAAGGGAAGCCCTGCCCAGCTAGGCTGGTGTCAAAGGCAGGGAAAGATACTGCAGTGCAGTGCTGATCTCTTCTGCAATCGGACGTGCAGACTAGCCCGAATGCTGAGTCAGCACAATTTCTTTTTTGATTGGTTGATCTGAGTAACATACTTTCAATGTATGCTAAAGGGGCAGCAATTAATATGTTTCCCCCACTTTCCCCACCTTTCCGAACCGCTTTGAATCGAAAGCACAAATCTCACCACCGAAGTCACTCTCCAGCCCTAAAATATTCTGAGGCTCTTTCATTTTTAATTTAGGGCATTAAAAAAATAAAAAATAAAAAAATTTGCAATCTAAGCGATGCTCACTTTGATCGACTTGTGCTGCTGCAGCTAAAATATCTGTCCTGCAGGTCAATCTAATCATGCTTAATAGCAGTTTATTCTTCAACGCAACATTTTTCACGTTGGGTCGACAGTTTTAAATGAGATTGCTGATGCACCCCTTTACTAATGCTTTTACCGGGGCCAGCACATCCCTTGAAATACTTGTGCAATAAAATGCTTTATTGCTCTTGATGAATGCACTATTAAACTTGGATTGCAAACATGTCCCCCCCCCACCTTTTCTTTTTTAAATTTTTTTCCCCAAAAAGAAGGTACTGGAATTTATGGGACCACCTGTCTCCCAATATAAAGCGATGGTAGCCACAGTCATAATAGATCCTCAACATCGCAAACACACAAAACTAGAAAAAAAACCCCAAAAACCCGCCAGGGAAAACTACACAGCACCAATTCATCGCTGTGCTCTCATGTGTACATGTGAGATATCCATCTTATACCTGCCCGTAGTTCCGCTTACATGCGGAGAATTCATCTCGACAACGGCTGGGTTTTGTGAGGCATAGAATAGAAAAATTTAACTAATTTGGTCCACTGGATTTATGGCTTTTACAATTCTCAAAGCTCCTGTTTCCACACCTGACACTGCACAGCCCCTGCTTTGCAGGATGGATGGGCGCAGCGGAGCATCCCGGAGCTGCTGTGTGACAGCAGGTTGGGCTCAGATGCTACTTGCACCACATCCAGGATGGCACTCAAGGCTTCTGAAGAAGCTTCTAAAGAGCGAAAAATAAGTGGCTGAATTGTAGCTATCAAACAGAGGGGATCTAGCACAAGGTAACGGCCACAGCTTTAATCAAAGCGGTATAAAAGGGAAGAGGAGCCACCATGAAGCAGAAGAATCGCACAGACTGTTTGCTGAAGGCCTGGCCCCATCACCTGCTTCCACTGATGCCAACACAATGGTGCTGCTGTGGCTCTGGTGAGGCCACACACAGACATCCTATTTCGTTTTTACCATCAGCCAAGCCCAGGTGCCTCTGGACACATCATGGTGAAGCCTCCCTTGCCACCTCCACTCCCGTACTGTGAGACAGCGCTCAGAATTATAGCTTTGAAAATATTTACATAAAAAATAAATCTGAGCACTTAGTGACTTCCTAAAGTTAGCAATTCCATGTGATTAACAAGCATATTAATTCAGAGACAGGGGGGAAGGAGATAAAAATTGCATTAGGAATGCAGTTATCTGCTGTAAATCAGACCGTGAGCACCTTCACGGGAGCAACAGACAATGGCACAGGGTTTTAGTAAAACCCGAGCTGAGGGAAGAATGAGAGGCCGGAAAAGCGAGAAAAAACAAGAGGGGGGAAAAAAAGAGGGGGAAGAAAGAAAAGAAAAGAAAAGAAAAGAAAAGAAAAGAAAAGAAAAGAAAAGAAAAGAAAAGAAAAAAGAGAAGAGAAGAGAAGAGAAGAGAAGAGAAGAGAAGAGAAGAGAAGAGAAAAGAAAAGAGAAAAGAGAAAAGAGAAAAGAGGAAAGAGGAAAGAGAAAAGAGAAAAGAGAAAAGAAATGAGAAGAGAAGAGAAGAGAAGAGAAGAGAAGAGAAGAGAAGAGAAGAGAAGAGAAGAGAAATGAAAAGAGAAGAGGTGGGCCAAAGGGTCAACAAGGAAAGACAGGAAATATGAATTATTGATAACATATAATTTGATGTCATACCCAGACTGGTGACTATTGTCCTTTTTTTTCATCCAGCGACTCCATCTAACTTCAGTTATCCACAAAGGACCCAAAACACTGCTCTGTGTGGTCACCAGAGCTTTCCTGCTTGGGTTCATAGACTCATAAAATGGCCCACGTTGGAAAGGACCTCAGAGATCACCTACTCCAATTCCCTGTCATGGGCAGCACTTGTTTCCCAGTATCCCCCAGTTTCAAAGTCGAATCTGACCCCAAAATGGGGCTGGACACCCACAGGAACCATCCTTGTAGGGTCCCTGGGGTTGGGGACAATCCCCATGTAGGGTGGTTGCGGGTAGGGCTGAGCCCAGGGGACATCCCTGCGGCCTGAGATCCCCCACTGTGGCCACATAGCGAACACCCAGTTTTGTAGGGCCTGGCCTAACCAGAGCACCCCAAACTGCAGACAGGATTATGTACGAACCAGCCATCCTCCAGTGCAAACTGAGCCTTCCCAAAGCCACCTGGCAAAGAAAAGGCTCCTCCTCTGTGAGGAAGGGGCTTAGCACTTCCCACACCACCAGTAGCTACTCTGTTTAAATGAAAAAAACAAAACACCTCTGTGTAAACCCCACAAAATCCTACACACACAGAACGGCGCCAGTAACCCAGGCTGCCTGTCCTAACCCGCTGTTCACGAGCACCTGCTCACAGCTAAATTCATTTAGCCTGCAGGGAACAAGTGATGACGGTGTTTGCCATGGACGGAGCTGGATAAGGGCTCTGAAATATCCCAACACAGAGTCTCACCCCCTCCCCATGCCCAGCAGATGATGCTGTGATGGGTAAGACCTGACTAACCTGGGCGCAGGGTGCTGAGGCATCGCTCAACCAAACGATGCTCTAGGAGACCGTTAGCCGAGTGAGGAGCAGTGATGGCGGGGGACTCACACAAAAGGAAACTGCTGCTCTCGTCTGCCCCATGGATATGGGACCGTGAGGGTGGGCAGCTGGCAAGTGGCTTTCTGGGGAGCTGGGCTTGGCCCAACATCCCGTGCACCACAGAAGCATGAGGATGGTTGAGACCAAAAGCTTTAGACCCTCAGAGGCAACTCCCGCCCAGGCAGAACATTGTGCTCGTATTTAAACCCAGGGTCTTTCATCTTGCTTTATTGTTGTGGGGCCCTGGAACACCAACAATTATCCTACACTGGAAAAGGATAAAAGAAGGAAAGCAAAAGTGGGTGAAGGCCTCCAGCATTAAGGGAGCTGGCTTTCCTGCTGCCCTTCGGGGCAATCAGACCCCTCTGTGCAGTGCACTCCAGTGGCTCTAGCTGTGTTCTGCTGGCTCCCCATACTGACAGGGGGATCTCCTTCACTCTGGTTTTAAGTACAAAAACTTCTAACGCGGGCAAGATTCAAGAAGTGGAGTTTGCCTGGTAACGCGACGCTAAACCTCCGCCCGCCCGAGTCACAGCTGCGGGAGATTTTCTTCCCCTCTCTCTTCACCTCCCCTCACCTCCACCTCCTTCTGTTTCTCCTAGAGGCAAGGACCAGCCAGCTCTGTTGGATGTCTCACCTTCTTTTTGGGGGGATAAAAACGGGAAGCAGGAGAAAGGAGCGACTGGCCTGCGTTCCCGTTAAAACCCGGGAGCGGACAGGCAGCTTTTCCTCTGGCATTGCCTTTCAAAGCCCATGCCGCAGTCAGCATATTGAATATTTAATGTCCTGATGAGCATTTCCACCTGCTGACACAGGCAAAGTGACAGAACAATACACGCGCTGGAACAAGATCATCAATTGACTCCCCGGTCGGTCTGCCAGGTCAGGCAGTTAAAAGAAAATTTAAAAAAATCATACTATAAAAATCATCTGTCTGTCTGTCTGTCTGTCTGTCTGTCTGTCTCCCCTGCTTTGCCCGGGGTCACACAGTGCTCCTCTGAGAAGGGTTCCCACCTGAAATACATACTTCTTTACATTCCATAGCTTGCCAGGTTCATATGGGCATATAAAGAAGTATGTCTCTCAAGCAGGTAGTTTCAATATGCGCATTTATATGGCCACGAGAGGAAAAATGACGCTGATTTACCATTGACATCCCCGAGAGTGAGTTACGGCTCAGTTTAAACCAGCAGACTTTCCTCCTGCCCAGCCCATGTGCAGAGAGAGACACACACACACGCACCCCTCAGGCTCCCGCTGCTCTCGGGCTGTGCCCTCGGCTGGTGACTGGGTTTGGTCTCTGCGAAGGGGAACTGGATCATTCCCCGAACACAAAGCAGCGGCAATTCAGTGGCTGCCCTGGCAGGGGCTCTTTGTCACTGGAATGGCACAGAATAAAAGCTAAGCCTCCCGCTCCACCTGAAAAGTAGGTGTTTCGTTCGAAATCAGGAACTTTCAGCGATTAAGAGGACCCAAAAGCAGTTTTGTAGAAGGGATTTGCTTTATGCACACAGAGACACAACCTGAGACAAAGCCGTGTGGGGGCAAGTTTAACAGATATCATTTCCCAATTGCCTCCAGCCTGCAATTTGGAAACAAAAAGCCAATTTGTTTTCAGAAAGCCCAAAATCAAATGGCCAGCTACTGATTTACAAACCAACCCCGGGAAGGACTGTTCTATTTGCCAGAGTAAGAAAACTCATCAGCTCCAGACAAGCAATTGCTTTCATCACTAAGTCGAGATTAAAGCATAGGAAGAAGAAAGCGTCTTACCTAGTGAATCCAATGATTTTTTCCTCTGCTGGTCCCTGTGAGTGAGGCGCTACCTCGCCGATAGGAAAAGCCCCAAAAGCCAGCACATGCTTTGTGGGGACTTCAGGGCATTAAAAAAAAACAATTAAAAAATTTTTAAAAAATATAAAAATTGTTTGTAATAAATCATCCACTTGAGCTCCACGCCAGGCTGAAGGGGTTTGGGGGAGACATCTGCATTTGCACAACAGAACAGGCAGCCAAAGGAAGATGCCGGGAGCTCAGGCCAAAGTATTTTTCGGTGATTCCTGCAGCACCCCCCCCCATGAACCCCCAGCTCTCCCCCTCTCCCTCACCTCCTCGCAGCCCTGCTGAGCTTTAAAGCTCCCCAAACAATGTGGGCCGAGTGGCAGGGCTGGAAAAACCGCTGCCCAGGCTGAATGGGAGACTATTATAGGCAGGATTTAGGCAGGGAGCGCCAGCAGAGGTCACGGCGGGCACTGCCTGCTCACTGCTGCTCGCTCAGCAGGGTGGGCAGTCAGGGCTCACCTGTGCCCACTGCCCCTCGCCCCAGTGCTGCCCATTGATCTCAGTTCCCAGGCAAAGGCAGAATGGCTGGCTCTGTCTTAATGAATGTTGCTGCTCCTTGCAGCCTTCTAATGAACCCTTTAAAGAGGGTTTAAGTAAACTTAGCAAGTGGCAAACTAAGCATTGTGGAATACCTAATTGCATCGATGCTTTTCCCCTGCCTTTTGGCTTTTATTTTTAAATGCCTCTCCCAGATGGGGAGTAAATATTTCCCAGCTCCCCATCAACTTCCAGCATCACCAAAAAGCAAAGGCCGTGCAGAGCCAGGGTGTAAATCCACTGTGCTCAGCCCCCAGCAACCCCAGAATGGCTTTACACCACTCCTGCAACACAGGCACATGCCTCGGTCCTGGCTCTCTGCAGCTCCCCTCCTCATCCCTGAGTTTGTTGGCCATTTTAACCATCGTCATTTATCTCATTTCAAGGCAAATTTCAACCTTTAGTTTGGACTAAGGAGAAGAGAGATGGAGCTGTGGCACCATTGTAATGCATGACTGCAGTGAAATTAAAGCTAAGGGAGAGCTGAGGGGTTTGAGGGGAAGTCTGAATGCTTAAGATTAAAAAAAAACACCCAAACAACCGGAATACAAAGCGCTGGCGGAGAGTTTTGCATGGCCAAGGCACTTGAAGATATTGAATTATACCAGACTGAGAGCAGTGGGACTGCTACTGGACTTCTTGGACTACTAGGCATCTGCAATTCATACCCGACCTGCTTTCCTCAAATGCATTTGACATACACTGTCCTGAATGCTCCCTGATGTCTGCAGAGGAGCAGGACGGCAGCTGCTGGTCACTGAAGAGAGCACTAAGTAAGAGCTAAGACAAAAAGACCTCTAAAACCCTTGCTGAAGTTGAAGGCAGTGACAACACCACAGGAACAAAGTTCATCATGGTGATTTAAATTTGCTTTGGGGCTCTGTGTGGAAGGTCCTGCTTTCCAGGGTTGTGCCTTTTGGTGGAGGAGCAGATGAATAGTGTGACAGGGCTTTTAATGGTGATGCCAGAGGCACCCTCTGCTTCCCGCTCTGCAGCTGCCACCAAGAGTGGTGAGTAAGTGACATCCAGTGTCCTCACCCCACCCAGGGTCATGAGCACCTGGGCTTGTTCATGGCAGAAGAACATGAATAAGAAATTATGGGTGTTCTGGGGAGAAAAATGGATGGAGACCTGGACAATGCAGAGGCCATGGGGCAAATAAAAGGGAAGAGCATTGCCTGGGCATGGAAGAGGGTGGGGGGAGGGATGGAAAGCGAGGTGCCATGTATTTTATTCCTGCTGTACTCTGGGCTCAAGGTGCTGCTCAGATCCAGGTGTCAAGTCGATCTGGTGATGTGCAGCACAAAACTTTGGGGACTTCAGAGACACAGGCCGAGACAGAGGCATGTGCTCAGCCCAGCACAGCCTACAGCAGAGGGGCTGGGCTGGGCACCAGGTTCAGTCCTTGGGAGACACAGATACAACCATTCACTCGAGGGGAACCCAGCAATTACCCTGACAGCACAAATCACAGAGTCCTGCCTACAGAATTACACATGGCTGCTGAGTGCACACTCTCTCGGGCACATGCGTGTACAAGTATCCATATCCTAAACACAGCCTGGGAATGCACTGTAGCCAGGTATGTTACACCTGATTATATACAGCATTTATATACGCTTATATAGCACCTTTATGCCTAGATGTCGTCTTTATATACCTTTGTATAGCATTTATATACGCACATATAGAATTTATACACCTATACACACAGCATTTCTATACCAACACATAGCATTTCTATACCTGTGTATAAAGATGTGTAAAATATACACAAGGTACTATAAAACATAGCTGGATGCACGGGCATGTACCATGGATTCCATCTCATCGTACCCATGTCTATATATTTCTGTGACTAGGCATCACCGCTATCATATAAAACGTAACAACCACAGTCCACTTCAGAGCTGCAGAAGCAGTAACAGTCAATTGATGCACAAAGTGTAACCTGAATTCCAAACCTTTGCAGGGAAAACCTAACTTCTCTTCCTCACATGCTCTCTCTGACCATCCACACACCATGTGCCCGGAATTAATGCTCATTTCTCGGCGTTTTAACAGTTAATCACCGCAGCATTGAGATCATGTTAGCAAGTTAGGCTAAGTTTAACCACATTTTGCCCTTTTGCTCTGCCTCATACCAGCTCAGAGCACTAGTTTTGTTGCAAATAAATAAATAAAGCCCCAATCCCCCCAGGTGTCATTAACCAGCCTGTATCTGAATTAGGCATTTAAAGGCCGGTTTAACCTTGCAGAACGGTTGCATGTCAAAGTTCTAACATTTCAGTTCAGATGATTCTAGTGCACTGCTTGCTCTGCAGTTTGTTAGGGCTTTTTTTTTCTTTTAAATGCAGAGTAAGGCACAGCAGAACAAAAAATAATAAAGGGAGGGGGAAGGTCTTTCACCCATCCCCACATGAAACAGACACCCAGCCCATCCTCACACACGCAGTACACACACAGACACACACAGAATTGTCGGATGCAAAAGCCCACATTTAAGTCCCCACGTAAGTTGGATGAGCACCGAGTCTTGCGTTGGCCAGGAAAAGTGTTTAAACCCGAGCTGAGCTGGTCGCAGTTAAAGGCAAAGGCAGGGAACACAGGAGGGGAAGAAGCAGGAGAGGGGGAGAAGAGGAAAAAAAAAAAAAGACATACCAGTTAGGAGCTTCTGTTGCAGCAGAGGACTCACCAGAGCACTAGCTGAAAGCTGAATCAGCTTTCGAGAGTTAGGGATGCATAGAGGAGGGTCATGGAATCACAAGGTAATAATGCGCTTCATGCTGCAGCCGTCAGCCTTCTCCTTATAGCCAATCTCTAATGCAGGAAGGGAAAAAGAGAGCAGGCCCAGGGATGGGATTAGTCCTCACTTGGAGAAAAAAAAAATATAAAAAAAAAAAAATTAAAAAAATTCCGTCAGGCAAACCCTCC
>JAOXOE010000848.1:4660901-4729110 GCA_028565055.1 Phoeniculus purpureus | reverse complement strand
CTGCCCAGCCTGTATTTGTGCTTAGTATTGCCTCGACCCAGATGCAGGACCTTACACTTGGTCTTGTTGAACCCCATCAGGTTGGTTTGTGCCCACCTCTCCAGCCTGTCCAGGTCCCTCTGGATGGTATCATGTCCTTGTGATTCAAGAGCTCCTGCAGGTATCTAAGCATCATATCTTCCCTAAAAGCCACCAAAATCCCCAAACACAATCAGGACTATCATGGCTTAGGGTAGTGCTGTAAAAGCCCCACGGCCCTGGAGACATGATATCCTCTAATGTTTCTCCAGTGCCTGTGTGATTTCCCAGTTCCATCACTATGTCCTTCCATAGTCTCCATTAAGCAGACACAGACTGCGGTTCCTGCATACAAAACACATCGGCCGCATCCAGATCTCTTACTCTTGCTGATGACAATGGAGCATCACCACTGTCTTCAGGGTGTGAGGCAAATCAGGATCCAGTCACAGTCGTCTTCTCAAACAAATATCTACAGCTTCAGGCCATGAATAATACAAGGCATATGGGATACACGTGAGTGTGCAAGAGACTCAGGGTACATATAAACTGCCTCTGTGTCCTGATGGACAGGGTGATCGAGCTCTGTTCTTCACCACTTCTTTCCCACTGGAACTGTCACATTGCATATTGCCCATCGTGGTATCCAATGCTGCACCACTCCCTTGATGCAGCACAAGTCCAGTCACCAGTACAGCCTCTTGTTCCTGCTTCCCACCATCTCCTGCTGAAAACAGTGTATCTGTGGTGATTTTTCATTATTCCTCTGAATAGCCTCATCTGGGATGTGATGAAATCTTTACCCCAACTGGCACAGGGTGCCCTATCCAGCTTACATTAATGGGTATGATTTCATCCTTTTAGTGAGTACCCAAGCACACAGCAAAGATTGTGAAGAGGACATGGACTTCCCAGAAGCTAAGAACCAGGACAAGTGATTCCTGAGCAGATGTGTCTTTCTTTGAGGGTCAGGTTGAAAATAGGATTGGAGGGGTGGTGGTGTCTCTGAATTGCATATTCATGACTCTAAGAATGAGAAAAGTTGTCAATTTTTACCCTTAGCAATGAAATGAGAACAGTTTGAAGTTTCCTTCCTCTCTTGCCCAAGGCACCAGGTGGCTGGCAGAGAAGCTGTGCTGCTGATTTAGCAGCAGGCAGAGCAGGAGGCTGGCTGTGAACACTAGCGCAGCTCTCACTGAAGGAAGCCAAGCAGATGAAGCTGCAGGATGGAGCCCCTCCAAGCGCTGATAGGAGAAATGAAGAGGGGCCAAGCTGGTGAGAGAACCCTGGCACCTCTTCCAGGCAGTCACACAAGACTGTAAACGCTCCTTTCTTACAAATGTGGAACCATCTCCTGACCAGACACATGCCTCAGCCTCTGTATTCCCCTTACTAACAAGGGCTGCGGTTCACAGGACAGTGATTACAGTAACCTCTCGGGATCCATAACCCATTAAAACATATGGCTCTGCTCCTATACATCTGCTTGGGTAGAGCAGCATCAGTTCTTACACAAGACCCTCAGCGCAGCTGGACCTGTGCAGTAGCAGTTCAGGGGTACCTATGGCTTTGGAGGAAAAAATTCCATTCTCCTGGTTTTTGGGCCATCTTTCCTAATTCCATCAGATTATGGTGTTAGCGAGGGTAGAGGAGGCAATAAGCTAATGCATCAGCCGTTCAGGCTTGCGGGGGGATTTACTACCCCCCTTCTCCTTATTACAGAGATGCAATATGGTTTGACACGGGTATTGAGAGGCAACTCTGAGACTGTGTTCAAGAAGCTTCTTCTGAGTTCTGGGAATAATTAGTGTACCCCTCCATATTCAAGTGACAATTGAAAAAACCCACAGATCTCTGGGGGGCTTGGAATTGTTGTTATCAAGATTACCAACAGGTATTAAAAAAGTACATGGCTTTGCTGTCTGCCCAGGAGATCAGCCAAATGAGAAAGGAATATCTCCAACTTCAACCAAATGAAGGATTTGGTTAAATCAGATGAAGGATTACAAAGCTGTCAGATGCCTCGCATTGCTGTGAATCGCTATGATACAAGAAAAGCAATTCCTAGGTAACATCGTCCCTCTCCTTTTGGTGCTTTCAGATGAGTCCTGGCAGAACAAGTAACAGGCTGCCCAGGGAGGGGGTTGAATCACCATCCCTGGACATGTTTAAAAGTCGTGGAGATCTGGAGCTTAGGGACATGGTTTGTCAGTTGCGTTAGTGGCTGGACTTAATGGTCTTAGAGATCTTTTCCAGCCCGAGTGATTCTATGACTCTATGACTTCCATTCCCACTAACAGCACGGGCAGTTCGAACACAGTTGTCAGGGCTTCACTTTGCCAAACACACCAGAAATTCAGATTAACTTCTCCCTAACAGTTGCAACCTCTGTGAGGTCCACAGGACATCCAGAAGCTGAGTTCATCCCAGGATTTCTCCTAGTTCTGCCCAAGCAGGATTTCCACAAACCGGGTCTGGCTGCAGGGCAGGTTGGGTGATGCCCTCCCTGCAGATCCCTCAGTTCTCTCTGCTCTGTGCCACCAGCTTAGCAGTGATCTTAAATTTATCACCCTGAGTGTACATCTGCCACACTCACCCTTCTGTGCTGGCATCTCAGATGGGGTAATCCTCTCTTTTATTGCCTTTGACTTTAATTAAAAGCTCACTTTCCAAACACAAGTGAGAGGAGCCTTGGTGATCCTTTCTGCAATTCTTACAGAACAAATTAGCCGTGAAGTTACAACTGGGAAATTCAGCATCTCTCAGCAATGATAATAATTAATCACAATTTCACTTCAAAAGACTCTTTTGTTCACCCATGACCGCAGCAGCAAGGAAAAGGTAAAAAACTGAGGAACTGAATGATGATCTAATACAACAACGTTATGGTGAATCAGTGAAGACTTGAGAACAAGTTAACAGACTTAAAACACAAAAGGAAGAAACATGGAAAGAGCAGAAAGCTACCTCTCCCTCAGAATGACAGAATGTTAGGGGTTAGAAGGGACCTCTAGAGATCATCTAGCCCAACCCTCCTGCCAGAGCAGAATCCCCTAGATCAGGTCACACAGGGCTGCATCCAGGCGGGTTTACAAAGCTCTCCAGAGAAGAAGGTCCCACAGCCTCTCTGGGCAGCCTGTTCCACCCTCACAGTTAAGAAGTTTCTCCTCATGTTGAGCTGGAACTTCCCATGTTCTAGCTTATCCCCAGTATTGCTTGTCCTATTACTGGGCACCACTGAAAAGAGACTGGCCCCTTCCTCTTGACAACCACCCATCAGATATTTGCAGACATTAATGATCCCTCTCATCCATCTCTTCTCCAGACTTAATAGCCCCAGTTCTCTCAGCGTTTCTTTACAGGAGAGATGTTCAATTCCCTTCATCATCCCCATAACTCTCTATCGGAGTCCATTCAGTAGATCCCTAGCTCTCTTGAACTGGGTAACCCAGAACTGGACACAGTACTTGAAGTGTGGTCTCACCAGGGCAAAGCAGAGGGGAAGGAGAACTTCCCTGTAGCTGCTGAGAACAATTTTCTTGATGTACCCTAGGACACCATTGGCCCTCTTGGCCACAAGTGCACACGGCAATATGTGCTGCTGCCAGACTGAACTCGCGTGATCAAAAGGAGGAAGGACGGTGGGGGATATTCTCCTCTATCACAGTGCATGTAACAGTGAGTTTGTGCAGGTCACTTCAAAAGCTACTTTCCACTTAAATGTTCAAGAACCAGGTAAGTGAACACACTGTCCATACATTCTTCATTAAAACATCTCAGCTACTTTTCTCCCTATGTGCCACCAATTGTGAGGTCTCACCCATGAAGTCCTGCTGCTCAGCAGGTCCTATGCTGTAGCATAGGGGTGATGGACAGGACCGATGCTTGCAAGCCTCTCCTCAGCAGAAATAAAACTTGCAGAGCAAGGCTGCTAACAAATATGGCTAAATGAGTAGTTAAAGCTGCAGGGACAATTTCCTAATGCCTCTAGTAATTTGTAGCTGCTCACTGGAGTTTTCCCTCACTGCTATTTCACAGATCCAACTGATTAAATTTTGCTGTCTGGTATTGAGTCTAAACAATAATTAATAACTTATGAGGAGGTCTTCTAATGAAGTACACTCTGTTCCTGTGATTCACTTGGTGCAAACCATCAGCATTACTCCCAGGGGAGTAGCCCAGCTCTGATGCCCATTTTCCATAAAGTCAGATACTGGTCGGAGTGTCTGTTGCTTCCACCCCGAAGCCATTCAGCTGGCTCCCAGCTACCTGGGGTTGTGGGTGAGGGGACTCCAACCATCCCCTCAGCTCCCACAGTCCCAGGTGTTGTGGTCAGCTCAGGTGATGAGATGATCAGTGAAGTCCCCAGGGAGAACACAAAAATGAAGTCCCACCAGCCACTGCGGAAACATTCAGCCTGTCTCACCAGCTATTTCTTCTTATCCAGCTCTGACTGGGTTTTTCTTTGTTGCTCAAAGCAAGTCTCCGCCAGAACGAAGCACTGGGCAAGAGGATTTGAAGTATACTGAGACCTAGAGCAGGCTTATCTCTGAGCATCCGTGCCTGGGGGAGGAAGACAGGAAATCTACCCAGAAATGGAGCAAACCTGTACATTGGCTTTGCCTGGCTGACCCAGTGAGAACCCCTCCTTGTTTCGCCCCTCACACCCCAGACAGAGGTTTATTCAAACCCATCAGGGGCGAGATGTTTAAACCTATTCTCTTAGAAACCAGCTGTGCAGTCAGTTCACAAAGGCAGCTCTGAATTCCCCAGACTGAGATGCACTTAAGCAGCTTTTGTGCAACTTTAGCTCTGATGATCCACGATCAGACGGGTAACGCAAATAGCCTGTTTCTCCTCCAGACTGGAAGGCAGCGATTTTCTCAGCTACAGTGCTGTGTGTATCTGATATGCATGAGGAGCTGTTTAAGTATCAGTTGCCAGAGCCTGCCAAACAAGAGGTAGATTTGCCTTCTACATTCAAGCAAGTTCTTTATTTTTGTCAATCTTGCCTCTCTTACAACACGTCCCCCTGCACAGTGTGTTGAGCGGAGATAACCAGGCGTGATGCATCCCCAGGGATTTGCAGCGGCACGAAAACAATCTTGATACTCACTATGAAAAATGTCAAGTAGTTTTATGCCACTTATAGTATCAAATGATGATGGGGGTTTCTTTTGTTGTCTTCTGTCTGTGGAGACGAGGCTTTGGAAAAGACGAGACTGTGAGGATTCCTGTACGTCTGTGTCTATTTACTGCAGCCACTGAGCTCATCTAGTAGGCACAAACAAGTCCTCTCATTTTCCCGGCACACCCCAGCACTTCTGTGGGGTTTTTTCCTTCCTAATTACCATGGTGATGTTCCCCAAATCAGCAGCTCACCCCATAGGCAAACACACAGGGAAACGTTTATAGGATCAGGTGAGATTGCAGAGACACAATTGCCCCTGGTAAGCAGCTGCTCCAGCCGCAAGGACAAAACAAAGTGGGGTTGGGGAATTTCCTCTGTTCCCTGTGGCTGTGAGAGCCCCCACATATGTTATTCCTTGCATTTTTATTTTTTGTTGTCCACTATCTAACCACAGCTTAGAATTCAGAGTAGCTCTGAAGAGCCCACACATGGGGAAGACAGTGGGGAGAAGATTTACTCACTCAAGGGGATTAATTAGGAGAAAAGCAGGTGATGAACATTGGATCAAGGATATGAAAGAGGCAAGAGCATTTGTTTCTCAACCACTGTTTTCAGCAGGTGTTTTCTGGTTTCTGGCATCTTCTTCAGCAGGAACAGTGCTTTAAAAACCCCAGGTTAGTGAAACGAAGCCCATTTTCCAGGTGGATGTCATTGGCCTGGAGCAATGACTCATGTTAAATCTATCTCGCTCATGTGAGCTTTTAAAAACACATGGAAAACATTTCCATTCCCACACACTGCAATTTAGAGGTGGGTCAGAGATGGACCTGAGCGCTGACATCCAGACCCAGCAGAGCAGGAATGAGCTCAGCTGGTGCTGAGCAGTGGGATATAAGATCCCTCCCTCCTCGTTTTTTAACTCACAGCTGACACTCTAAGATTAAGCAGCTGCACAAATGTTTGCATTACCTGATCTGAATTGAGAATGGAACCTATCAAGGTCTGACAGCGTTTGGGTCTGATGCAGAATTCTAACTCAGTCGAGCTGGCCTTTGTGTTCTATTGAGTCAAAATCTAGCTTTGATCTCAGTTCGATCTTTTCCAAGGTAACTTCCAGTCAGGGTCCATTTAGTGGCATCTTCCAGGCTTCTAACACCTAATTAACCAGTGGGACAGCAAGAGGAAGCAATTCTAGGCTCTTCCTACTGTCAGTGGTTGTGCTGAGAAGGGGCAGCACCAAATGCATTTACCTGCAGAGATACCCGTGAGTTCACTGCCTGAACCTCATTCCTTTGTGTGTGTAAGGGAAAAAAGCTTCAGGCAGTGAGATAGGAAATGCTACAGAGCAGCAAAGGGAAAGCCTGTAACATCCGTGTCGTCAGCACAGTGCACAGAGAAAAGGTGAACAGGAGTGATGTCTCTCTGGTGTCTTATTAATTGCCTGTCTTCAATTACATCCTTCAACCGGTTGTAGGTAGCAGAGGAGATATTGTCACCACTTCTAACAGCTTTTTAGGGGTTCTAATTACATCTGGCACATTAAGAGAAGCCTAAATCAAAACACTTGGCGTGGAGGAGGTTGCTCCTTTGAAAGGATGTGTTTTGCTTAGATTTATCTCTATAAACAGGGAATTACAGAAGCGAACACGGCAGGGCTCAGCGAGCGCTCCATCCTTAACCCAGTTCAGCATTTGCATGCTCTCAGTTGGTTTCTCCAGCCATTACATTTCCCTAATCTTTAATTCATAACTTGATCTTTCATTTAAAATGGTTTTTTTCCTTCCTTTAGAGTGTGTCTGTCTTCCTGGTCATGGTTCTTGCAGTGCATAATACAAAATACAGCAACAACCTCCTGCTATAGGCAAAGCCAGGTGGGTTTTTGCAGTGGGAAATTTCCAAAAGAGGCTAACTGCTGGGGAAGGATCCAGGTGCCTCAGTGTGTAACAGACGAGGTATCTGAGCCATCCCCAGTAGGGGTGGAAAATGTGACGGAAAACCTTTGGGACACTCAAGTCCTCAAGGGGACCATGGCCCCCAAGATTGGCTTAATAGAGCACAAAGAAAACCTCGTTGTCATGGCAATTGTTCCTGTGCAAATCCAGGGGGTGATGGAAACCTCTCATCTGTCTGATTTCTTGTAGGGATTTGGGGAAGGGAAAGTTGAGAGCTAATGGACTCCTTTGTGGTGTTGGAGGGGTAGATGATAGGGGAGGGTCATCCCCCACTTTGAGCTACTTGGCAGATGCTGTGTACCCAGGGACCAGGGGCACTGGCCTCAGTGCATGGGGGGATATAAGCTGCTCAGACCCCGTTTTAATCAACTGACAGGACTGGTATAAAAATTCCATGAAAGCTGGTAACTAAAGCTCTCAAGAGGTGGAGGATTTGCTGTGATCCTGGGTTCGATAACCTAAGATGGGGCTTCTTTCAAAACCAAAGCTGCAATAGAGGCGGGTAGGAGCCTCCAAATCCACAGCAGCTCTGTTTTAGGCTGTAAACACCCAAAAAGACATATTATTAAAGATCTGAGCCTTCGGGTCTGGGTTGCAGAGTCATTAAGGGAATTTGTGTGCTTTAAGGCAGCACTGCTGTTCCAGCCATTGCAAGCTGAGCCTTGTGGCTGTGGAGAGGTGGAGAGCCCCCCAGGGCAGCTGCTCAGGAGAACAGGGTTAATAAAGTACCTCCCAAAGCTGCTGCTTGAAATCCATCAGTCCCCATCTCCTAAGGGCTAACTATGCTC
Organism: Phoeniculus purpureus; assembly: GCA_028565055.1. Classification (NCBI taxonomy): domain Eukaryota; kingdom Metazoa; phylum Chordata; class Aves; order Bucerotiformes; family Phoeniculidae; genus Phoeniculus; species Phoeniculus purpureus. Next base: position 4,721,221 of record JAOXOE010000848.1, on the reverse strand, counting down.
CTTTTCAGAAGGAAAACTGTTTCCCCAGCTCCAGATTTCAGTGAGTTGAACTCCATCTCTTCAAGAGTGAGGAGAGAGAAAAGAGAAAGAATCAACTTGAGCCTCGCACAGCAGCATGGGGCAGCCTCTGCATTATGAACTTTCTTTAACCTGCTGAGCCTTTGGATTCTTTCTCCTGCTGGAATCAAAAGCAGGGTGATGCCAGGCAGGTGGGTGTTGAGGAGGAATTGTACAAAATCAAAGGGAATAAATAAAATTGCTCTGAACTAAAACAGCAGCGGTCAGGAAAGTGCATCCATGGAGCAGTTTATCTATGAGCCAGGTCACAACATGCCCAGTTCTGGTGCCTTTTCCACTACTTCCCCTGAGAGGCTGTGAAGACAAAATTAATTCAGTTATTTGCAAATGAGTCTTGGAAGTCACTTTTTTCCCCCTCCCTCTAACAAACTCAACAGCAGTTACAGAGGAAGTGAGAACAAACCTTGACTGGGTGCATCAGGCTGTTCTGCAATGTTTTCAGCATACATTCCTGAGGAGTAAAACCATTTCTCACAACCTGAAGAGGCTGGCTGCAAGTAACAGCTGAAGGACACCCCATCTGCACTGCTTGTCTGTCAGCATCCCTGCCTGACCCAGATTCACACGGGATTTATCACCCTTCCTGGGGAGGAAGGCAGCCTGAGAAGTCAAGCGCCACAGTTAGAGATTTTCATATTGCTGGACCTGCCCTTGACTACGGTAGAGGCACCTGGGCAGCCTTAGTCCTTCCACCTGGATGTGTCAGCTTTAATTCTCAGCTGTTCACCTGGGCACTTGGCATCCATGAAAATGATGGTGGAAGTGACATCAAGGAAGAAATACTGGGGTGATGATCAGAGAGCAGGGGTACCAAGCTGATTGATCTGCTGCCTATAAGCCCTAGAGGGGCTCCGATGTGGTTGGAGACAAGGATATGGGCAAAAGGGATGGCAGTTGCGGCTGCTTCTGCTGGCACAGGCTCTGAATAAACTATAGGATAGAGTGGGATGTGGTGGGTTAACATCAGTGCTCTCCATTCAAAGGTAGAAAAGGTACCCAGTGGCACTGCAATGTTATTTCACAAGAAAATTAACTTCCTGCTCTGTGGAAATCTGTATGTGAACTATTATCTCCATAGTCACAGAGAAAAAAAAGCGGGGAGCAGGTCATTCCTAGGACATGGGTCATCTCATCTTACAGCAGAAATTCATGTTGATGCCTTTGCCCAAGATGAGTCATCCCAGGAATACCCAGTGCTCTGTCAGTGGGAGGAGGTCAGGCTGGCACCTCAGGCACAGACCTCAGCAAGACACATAAATCTTCTCACATTCACCCTTTGATGAACTGCAAATGCCTGGTCTAGGCACCAAATAAACTTGTGGTTAGTCATGTATGAAACTGAAAAACGAAGTAAAAAAGAAACGCAAAATGAAAACTCAGAAATCTGAGGAATTTTGAGGAAAGTGAGTTGTGTGGTGCCAGGTTTGCAGCTCACTGGTGCCCCAGAGATGAAAAAAGGAAAAAGCTTTCTCCCTGCCATTGCTAAGGAGGCACAAGAAATAACAACCGCTTCCTTTCTTAGGACTTTCCTCTCCTCCCTTCCCCTCATCACTAACAGTCACATAAAAATGCAGAGTATTGTGCAAAGACAGACATGAGCTTTGCCTTCCAGATACCCAACATATTTGCAACTTCAGGCAAAGGGATGTTTGCAGCTCGGGCACTTTGCTAATGAGAGTAACCACCGTGTGCTTAGTGGGAATGGTAATCAATTAGACATGCAGAGCATTAATGATGTTTCTTTTGCCTAATTAGATTAGCAAAACATGAGTACAGCCCCCTTTTTTGTGGGGCTTTTTTTTCTCTCCTTCCAGCTTTCCAGCTTGTGCCTCCCAAGGAGCATCATCCAGCTGGCTCTGTGATGATCCAGTGGGATATAATTCCCCAGGTGTCACCCCAGCACTGAGAGCAGCTGGGTCCTGCCCATACCCACAGCCCCCTGTGCCCACCCTGGGGACAGGCAGGAGACAACTGCAAGGGGGTTGTGGGAAGTGTTTCAGCTGTTGAGCTGAAGGCAGAGGTTCAGCAGCCCGTTACTCTGCTCTGGGCTCCAGCAGGGACTTCCCCAAGTCCCAGAGCCCACAAAGCTGGAGCACATTGTTTAGGTGAATCCCAGGGAGGACCAGATGCTCTTGAGCATTTGTAGGAATCACAAGGACTCTAAACCCCAGGTGGGCATCCCCATGAGCCATGCCACGTAGAGCTACCAAGATCTCAATGCTGATAGGGCTGTGAAAAATGAGATAAGGCTTATCTCTAAGAGAAAAGGAGCATCGCTTGATCCAGAGCAGGACAAGAAGCAGGTAAGATACCATAAGTTATCTCAACTCCAGGATAATTCTGACCCTGAGGGACATTGATAAACTGTCCCAGTGCTTCATCAGTTTTCTTCCACATCATCTGATGTAGGTAAATGCAGGTAATTCAGTGCTCAGTGCCCAGTGGAGAGAGAAACGGGAAGACATACACTACATTTCATGTTCGGATGAGGACATCTTCCTAGAGTAGATCCAAATGAAGACTTAAAAGGGTTGGACAAAACCAGTTAAACTTCCCAGCCTGCTGTCTGGAAACTGGGGATTATTATTTAAAAAAAAAGAAAATAAGAGGAAAATAAAGCTCTAACATGTGCTTAAGGAAAAACTAGCTGAGCATCAGAAAGTCCCAGGTTGGGTGTCTTTAGCTCAGGTTAAGTTAATAATCCACCCGTTTCTGGTGCATCAGGCTGAACCCTTTTTTATTTCCAACAATAAAACAAGAACTAGGTCCTGCACCTCCCAAACCCAGCTCTAGGAAGGAAGGGCAGTTTGCTTTTCCTATTGCAAATGTTTTTCACGGATATTGCTTAGGCGACAGCTACTGGGCAGGTTTTATCTGCAAAGCCATAAAGGCTGGGAGAGCTCAGGATGTCGAATCCCTACCTCTGCTGAGGTGGAATTTCTCTGCAATTCCATCACCTTTCAAAGTGCTGCTCCACTTGGAACCGAGTTTTGTATTTTTAAACCAGATTGCCAGAATAGTAAGAGCTCATGTTATTTTGTATTGGAGTCGATTGAACCAGGGCACATTAATGTGTCGAACATTCATGTCTAGAGCTGCAGTTTCTATAGTTACTGGTGCACTCGTGTTTCACTGAAACACAGCCATAATAATTTAATAGTAGCTCTGTTTCTGCCCCCCTCCTCCAGGACAGGTCTGTAATGAGAGCTTTTGGTGGGCTCATCCAATTGTACATACTTGTAGGTTTCTTAGGGCCCTCTACTTACAGATAGAGTGTTACTTGGTGATGAAGCAGGTGAGATGTAACTTGAATTGTAACTTAATGTGAGATTTCGTCTTCTGTTTGTCCCTAGGAAATCAGATGGAGGGTCCCCAGATGGAGAAGAAACATGGTGCCTTGTTAGAAGGAGCAGAACAGTCCCATTTTCGTCTTCTAAAGTTGCTTTGTGGAGGTCAGTATAAAAACTTGCAGGGAACACAAGAAAATCAGGGCATTTAGTCTGTTCCAAAGGAAAGTATTGTGGCCACAGAAATGCCAGCACATTCTGCTCCCTCAAACTCCCTCCAGCTGTCTCACGTAAACACAGTGCTGTTCCCACAGCAGAGCCACAGCCATCCACCCTACACACCTCACACAGAATCTCTTTGGTTGGATGAGACCTTTAAGATCATGAAGTCCAACCTTTGACCCAGCACTGCCAGGTCACCCCTAAACCAATTTCCCTAAGCACCAGGCCCACACTACCTCCAGGTAGTGTGCCCTGGGCAGCCTGTTCCAACCTCCTGGCCACCACCACATTTCACAGAATCACAGAACACTAGAGATTGAAAGAGAATTTGAAAGATCATCCAGTCCAATCCCCCTGCCACAGCAGGATCACCTAGATCAAATCACACAGGAACATATCCAGGTGGGTTTTACATGTCTCCAGAGAAGGAGACTCCACAACCCACCCTGGGCAGCCCCTTCCAGTGCTCTGTCACCCTCATTGTGAAGAAGTTCCTTCTCACATTTACGTGGAACCTCCTATGTTTCAGCTTACATCCGTTGCCCCTTGTCCTATTGATGGATGACACTGAGCAGAGCCTGGCTCCATCCTCCTGACACCCGTTCTTCACATATTTATAAACATTAATGGGGTCATCCCTCAGTCTCCTCTTCTCCAAGCTAAAGAGACCCAGCTCTCTCAGCCTTTCCTCGTAAGGGAGATGCTCCACTCCATCATCTTTGTGGCTCTGCGCTGGACTCTCTCCAGCAGTTCTGTGTCCTCCTTGAATTGAGGGGCCCAGAACAGGACACAATACTCCAGATGTGGTCTCACCAGGGCAGAGTAGAGGGGCAGGAAAACCTGTCTTGATCTACTAGCCACCTCCCTTCTAATCCACCCCAGGATGCCACTGGCCTTCTTGGTCACAAGGGCACATTGCTACCTCATGGTCATCCTGCTGTCCACCAGGACCCCCAAGTCCCTTCCTCCTATGCTGCTCTCCAACAGGTCAGTCCCCAACCTATACTGGTACCTGGGTTGCTAGGTTGAGTCTGCCCACACTACTAAAACACACATTTCCTTTAATCTCCCACTCTTCTTTACTGGTGCTTGATTTTAAAGCAAGCCAGATAAATTATTATTTATGAGCCTGCTGCAGAGCCCACTGGGCTCAACAAAAGGTTTTCCACTGATTTCAGCTAGTCCAGAGCGCGCTGGGGTCACTATTGGTCTTCATAACAGCAGAAAAAGACAGGCAGGCTTCTGCTCCATAACCACAAACAAGGGTCTCCTGCAGGTATGGAAGGAAAGATCTTGTCCTCCTGCAATTTAATTACTTTTCAAATCTGTTCTTCACTGTTTCACTTAGTTGAGTCCGGTCTGGAGAGGAGAGCTAGGCACAAGAAGTCTCACTCTGCATGGGCAGAATAACAGCTTGGTCTTGTGTAGCCAAGGAAAAAATTGCTGAGGAGGAAGAGCTGAGAAATCACCCATGAATCCCTCTTTGTATCACCCACATTGCTCTGGTGCTGCCACACACCCCTCTGCCAGCTTGTGGCAGGGCATGGACAGCCTCACCGTGCTCCATCGCAGCCTTTACTCCTCCTGTATGGTGAGTTCTTAGCTCTTTGCACCTCATGTTTTCCAAAAACCCCAGCAGCTCCACCACCCAGAGCTTTGACAGTGAAGGGGAAGGATCCAATCTCTGGACTGACCACTTTTGGGGAAATAAAAGCCAATCAGGGAGTACAGAAATAAACTGACTTCGGAGTGACAGCCCCGAGCTCTCTGCTCCACCCTGGGAAGGAAAAGCTGCGAGTGAGAATTTTTCAGCTTTCGTAAAAATAATTCAGCCTGTCCTTTTGAATCCTCCCTTGCTGCATCACTTTCTGATTCCAGATGACACCCGTTCTCCCTGGAAAGATCCGATTCCAGACGCTAAAAGCAGACCCTGTTTGGATCTATAAAATGTATCTGTGGGTCTGCAGGTGCAAACCCGTACTCGGCAGCTGCTCCGCTGCCGTCTCTGCCACCAAGCATCAGGAATTTGCTCTCAGCCCCGCTGCTCCGAGCTGTGTCTCCATCTAGTGGCAAAGGCCACTGTCCCCACACAAAACCCTGACCCACAGGCGTGGGCCACGTCAGGACTAGAGTCTGGCACCTCCAAAAAAAAGGCTGTTGGGTGTTTTTTATGCAATCAAACCCTGCCGACCTGTTGTTGTTGGCTTTTTTCCTTCCTGAATTACATAAATCAAAGTATTAAAAGTGAATTTCTTATCTATGGGAAGAAGGAAGGTTGGGCTGTAGAGGGGTAATGGGGACACACTGAGGCTCTGCTGCATATCCAGGTGTAGAAGAGAGGCCATGGCAACAGAAGAAGGGTAGGAAGCTCTGCAGAACCACCTGTGTGTCCCATCCAAAGCTTTAATTTACTGTCGTTTTAGGATCTCCAGGAAGCTTCCACCCAAACTCTTCACTGGAGAAAAGGGGCTCTGTGACTGTCTGGGGTTTTGTCTACTGTACATAGCGCTCAGCTCTTCCTGCTTGGACTCCCTTCTGGGTGCTCATTTGCCTGACTTCCTTGTGGCTTTTTCTCAATAGCCACTGCTGTTTGTTTGTGCTCTGTAACTGCATGAAATCACCCCTGAAGCAAATTCTAGGTGACATGGGACTTTGACCTCAGTTAGGCAGTGTAGGTCTGGCTTCACAGGGCTGGTTGGCAGTTGGAGGAGGGCAGCAAAGGTACAACCTTGCCCTCTTCATTATTCTTCTCCAGCAACCAAACACCTCATTCTGCCTTCAAAAGGAATTATCCTTTGTCTCAGGAAAGGGTAAGCCAGTAGGAGACACCAACCCACAGGGGCTTGGCATCACCCACCGTCCCTCCAGACAGACCGATGCTGCTGCAGCTCCTGTATCCACAAAGGGCTTTAATAACCCTACAATTTAAGCACAAACTTAAATCCAAACTCTCCTCCTTGGAGACACCACACATGTCCAGCCCACCCCTGCCAAGAAGAGCTGCTGACAGAGGGCGCAAAACACGTACACAGGCACCTGCGAAGTACTGATTATATTTCTATGCTTTTATAGCAACATAGTTCTTCACATGAGACTGAGAAACACACTTTCAAATATTTTAAGTTACCAGTACACCCACGTAACCTGTTTATGGAACAGGAACACCTTATTGCTGCTTACTGAAATCCATGACTTACCAGTCCCACGGCAACAAAAGAAATGCCCAGAATCCCAAGAGCTATTTTTTTTGCTCTGGAAACTCGCTTAGATAAAGCTCATTTTATAAACACTACAATTGCATTGCAATATCCATATATATATTAAGAACTTCTACCTTTCATAAATACATCATACATAAAATATGTTCCCAAAATACATTCATGCATTTTCCCCATGGAAGATCCCTGCTTGTACCCAGTGTCTGAAAGCTGGGCAGGACAACCACTGGGCAAGGCCTGGAGACAGGCTCACGTCTGCAGGTGACTGCAAACCCAGGTGGAGATTGTGAAGAAGCCTTTGGTGTTTGGGTAGTGTTGGGGCTAACTCCTGCATCAAGGGGTCTAATCCTGCCTCCCTGGAACAACAGGGCTCTCCTGAATATTGTGTCCCATCAAAGCTGCAGCAGCTGCCTCCATTCCAGCAGCCAAAAGCCACCCACCAGCCCACCCTCAGCACTTCCAGTTTTCCCAGAATTACTGGAGATGCTCAAGTTTTTCCAAGTGCTTGGCAGAGACTGGGACATACCAGAGCTTTGGAAGTGGGATGGTTTAATTTGGTGGAATGGCAGAAGCTGCTTTCTTGACAACCCTTGACCAGAAGATCAACCATGCTCCCAGCGCTGCCATCCCTGTCTGTAACAATAGCTTCAGCTCCACTCTGGGACAGTCCTTTGTTACTGAAGGAAATAAACACCCGTCCTGCATCCATTTCTGAAAGCATAAATACACAAAATATACAAAAGCATCTAGAAAGGAATTCTAAGTAGCAGCTGGCACAAAAGCACCAGTTTTGCAGCTCAGGAATGTAGGTCCTGTCCCCGTGGTTTATACAGTGTAGGACTCCGGGGGCTGCCACAGCTCTACCCCAGAGCTGTACCTGGATTGTGTGGCTGTGCAAATACAGGCAGACTAAGTACTAACCTCACCTGACCTGGGCTGAGAAGGAAGCTAGACATACACCTGCCCAAGCCCCACTTTTCTCCCTCAGAAAGCTCCTGGCCAATATTGAAGTGCACATTCAAAGGTTATTTTGGGAACTCTGCCCTCTCTACCTGCAGTTACAATCAGCATACCCTGCCCACAAGGCAGTCAGGGCAAGCTACCCTTTAAGCTTGTGGTCCAGAGGCAACTTCAATTCACACTGCCATCTCTCCTCAACCCAAACTCCATGTCCTTACAGAACACCTACAGAGAAGAATTGCATAGATCTGTATCTAACATCCTCCCGCCCTCAATAAACAGCAAGACATTCAAGTTTTGTACAAAAGGCATCAGCTTTAGACAACATGAGACAGAACAATGAGGTGCCATCACGGTGCAAACCCTGCGTCGAGGTGAGGCAGTGAATGTATGGCGCTCAGCAGCTCTTGGGGATGGCTGCCTGCAGTATATGGATGGATTTGCTAGACAAATCTCCCCCCAGACCCACCTCCCACTGCACACCACTATATATTTGCATAACCTGATAACCTGCTCCTCAACAAAATGAGCAATGCCGTGCGTCATGGGCAGGAAGAGGACACCGCTGGGGCCACCAGCTCTGCTTACAGTAGTTTCAGGGCCAGGCATCCTCTTAGCAAAGCAGACGGGAGGACATCAGGGCTATTCTCAGGCTTACAAAGTCTCAACGGAAGTTTTGCTACAGTTGGCTTTAAAACTGAGATATTTGGACCCAGATGCTCTGGTGGTTTAAATCCCACATGCTCCATTGGAGTTACTGGTGCTGATTTCCGCAAGTGGAGAATGCAGTCCTTGCTTGTCTCAGAGAATAAAGCTACGGTAGTCCTTTCTTCAAATAACTGCATTGTGGCATCAGCAAACGATTTGAGATGTGCTTCTGCTGTTGAGGAAATAAGGAGTGCACCTATCATTCATTAAATTATTTATCCTGAACTAAAAAAAAGGGATAATATTACTATTCATTAAAAAAACCCTTAGGTACTGCATAATGTCTTCTCATTGGATTTTTGAGACCGAGAAAGTCACTTGCACAAATACAGAGCTATATGTCCCCTTCAGCTGGCAGCGCAGGTTTGTGCTCCTTGAGGTCACGGTTGCCGTTTTCAGATGTGTCCAAGCTGCCTGGCGCTGACTCTGCTGGTGGGGGTTTGTAGAGTAAACAGGAGACTATGAAGAAGGTTGTTCCAAGCACCTGCAGCCATAAAGACATCCTGTTATCCTCTACTCCCACCAAAACCAACTGCCTAACATTCATCTGGGATAGCATTTGTTGGGAAGGTTGGAAAAGACCTTTAAGACCACTGAGTCCAACCATTACTGATGCTGAAGGGCAGCAGACCAGAATTACAAAATCTCTTTGATGGGAAGAGACTTCTTGCTCTTCATCAAGTTTCAACCAAAGTTGGACTTCACAAAGTCCAACCTTCAACCCAGCTTTTCCAGGTCACCCCTAATCTAGCACACAGAGCTGGAGGGAGTAAAACTCTGAATGTAGCCAGTCCCACAGCAATGGGACAGTGAGATTCTGGGAAGCTGCTCAGCCCAATGTGGAGTGCAGTGCTGTGCTGGAGCCATTTGCTGAAAGGCTTTTGAAAGCCTCTTTATCACAACAACTGCTAAACACTACTATTGAGGGCAAGTGCTTGCTTGGGAGCAGTTAAAATGATGGTTTTCAGCTAATAAATAAGAATCACATTGCTAAGCTCTCTTATTTTCTAGGAGGCATCAGGGAATGGTTATTTACAGCCTGCCGACAGCGCCGTCCCTCACTCACACTAACATGCTGCAGTTACGTATTTTACCCCATTTCCAGTAAAAAATCACTTCTGTAACTGCTGGGAGAATAGGAGATATTTCATACGGTGCAAGAGAAGCTGCAACCTTGGAAAGTAATGGAAATTCAAGGGAAGGATGGTGCCTGGAGCACCATCACCTGGTAAGAAGCAAAAGGAGCTTTTACCTGCCCTGAGAACATTTTTAGTATGAAAGTCTAACCTGGGCCAAGAGGAGCAGATCAGGACAACCCAAATTTGATAAATTCTCTCCCAGAGCCAACCTCTGTCTCTTAAAGAGCTGCTCACTTTATCAGAAAGTGGAGTTAAGCAGCATCACCTTGTAGACCAGTCCAGCGATGAGGGTGTATCGGCTCATGGCTGAGTTCTGGTAAATGTAGCAAGATCCCTGCTCGCCACACTGGTCCTGCCAGAGCAGGCAGGATTTGTCAATCATGGACCCAAAGGCAATGGGACCAGGGATGCCTCCTGTGGGAAGAGAGAGTTGACCTTCAGTCTGGGCAGCAACAGCCTTGTGAGGATTTTGCAGAAAAGCATCAGGTTCTGCTGCTGCTTTGATTATCAAAGTCATCCTGCACCATCAGGAGCCTCAAGGCATTCAGAACACACTGAATTTCAAGACCTGAGAGTCCAGTGGGTTTTTTGACCGTTCTGACTTACGTGTTGCACAAGACTCAAAAGACTCAGGAAAATGTTCTTTAATCTGAGGGTGGGGGATCCCTGGAACAGACTGCCTGGAGAGGTGGTGGAGGCCCAAGGTCAGGCTGGATGGGGCTTTGGGCAATCTGTTCTAGTTAGAGATGGCCCTGCTTGTTGCAGGGCAGTTGGACTAGATGACCTTTGGAAGCCCCTTCCAACCCTATGACTCTATGACATACACAGTAGCCTCAACATCTCTCCTCTTTTTGTCTTAAAATAAGGACATTGCCAGGACATTGCTCCACTACCCCATCTGCAAGGTGTCACAGAACATTCCTTCAGTTTGCCAATCATGAGCAAAGGAACTGAGACTTTCTTGAGTGGGAGCACTGTCCTTTTGACAGCACATGTTCTATCCTCTTCTTTTCCAACCCAAAGTGTTTTATTCTTAGCAAACCCTAACCTTGGCACACCCTCCACAAAGCCAACGGACTACACCAGCACACAAACCCACTCTGTCCCATACCTAGTGTTCGGACTACAATCCACTGGATCCCAAGCGCGAACGACCTTTGCCTGTCAGAGACACACCTGGGGAACATAAAGGGATTGTTGAAAAATGCTGCCAGGCTGCGCATCACCAACCCACAACTCCCCACAGCTAGGGCGTCCATCCCCTCTGGAGATCCAGAGTCACCCCATCACCACTGCACACTGGGACGCACACACAGGTGTCCCTTGCCAAAGGATAGAACTGCCAATGATGACATTTGTTTTCCCAGACAGAAAGGGAAGGGAGATAGTCCTGATGTGTCCAGGTTGCCAGTGATGAGGTGGATCCCATCACCAGGTTCCCATGGCTTGAACCAGCAGTATGAGGCACTGAGGTGGGTATTGGGACTTCTTGCAGTGCTGGCAGAGGATGAGAAGGTCCTGTGCTCACCGCAGAGTGGCAGTCAGGGCGGGAATACTGCTCAGGAAGGTGAAGAGAATCACCACAAACATGAAGAACAGGAGCAGGGGTCTTTTTGCACAAGAGGAGGTACATTTCCCTGCCTCTGCTTCGCCAGGACCAGGCAGGAGGGTTTTCTCAATGCAGCTACACTCATGATAGACCTGGGAAAGAAAGGCTAGTGGGTGGTTTGTCAGGAGGGGTTGGAGAGAGTCAAAGCTTTAAAAAGAAGGCCATTGAGGGAGGGCAGAAAACAGCTGGTTTCATGCCCAGAGCAGAGCAAAGCTGAAATCAAGCTGCACTCTTGACACACCTCTGTTTCAAAACAGGTTATTAAATAAGAGAAATTAATGTTGCCGGGCAGGCCTTGAATGGTCAATGTCATTACCACCACTGTCAAGCCTTTGCCTGTCTCTGTGAGTGACAGGCTGGAAGGATGAGGAGATGCCTCATGTGCTCTGGAGACCCAAATAAGAATTGGGGCAGGAATTAGGTGCCTACCAAGCTCCCTGCCTGACTGGGTGATTGATCATGGATTGCAGCACAGTTTGAACCAGAGCAAAGCAAAACCAGTTGCACACATTGACAAAAGCAAGGCAAGAAAGGCATCAAGCTCCATTCATTGACACTTCTGCAGAGGCAGCCAAAACACTCCAGAGAAGATGTGCCACCACCTGGTGAATACACAGTGCTTCAGACATACCTTCTTGCCATTCCTGAGGTTTGCAGACACTTCTTTGCACCCAGCATGACAGGGAGAGTAATACATAACGTCATTGCTGCCACAGACAGGGCTGTAGATCTCCTGCAGGCAGCCACACTCGGCGTTGCATGCTGCTGTCAGGTTTAGGTGGCCACCAGGCAAAGCACTAAGGGAAACACAGGAGCAGTTAGGGGGGAGACACTGAACAGCATTTCCCAGACAAAAGGGTAGAGCAAGAGAAAGTGGGACAGCAAGAGACGTGGTGGATCTCCAAACAGCATAAAGCCAGATTTGAGAATGGTTTAATCTCACCCAGTTCTAACCACAAGCAGGAATTGTGCCCTGGAGCTGCCTCTTTCCCACAGCTATCAAGGGAGTTTAAGTGACCAACTCATAGGGAGACACCTCCATTTAGAGGAGATTCCCACTTTTAGTCCAGTTTATCTCACCAGACAGATACGGGGAACCCTGTGAAGGCAACTGAAGAGTTGCCTAATACTCTGGTGCTGCTGAACCCCCCTTCTCCACTAAAAAAGAGGAAGCCTCTTCCATAAACTCCAAATGCAAATAGTAGGATATCTATGCTGTCAGTCTCACCCTGAGCCTGTAAGACTGATTGGACATCGCTTTCCCTCACTAGCACACACACAGCTACAAACAACCAGCACCATGTCTTGCAGTTCTCATTCTACTCTGACTGGGGCCACCGAGCACAAGACAGAGGGGTAGAGGGTCATTACCTTCCCTCGTACATTTGGGTCACTCCTGCCATGGGCATGTTAGGGCAGTGAATAAAAAAGACGAAGATTGCCAGCAGACTTGACACGGTGCAAAGCAAACACAGCTTGATGATTCCTGAACAGCGCAGTTTAAATTTATTCACGAGGAATCCTCCCAGGAATGTGCCCCCGCCTCCGGCTGGCACCACCAGATAACCTGAAAAAACGGAAAAAAAAGCAACCCAACCCCACAAACAAGTTTGGAAATGTCAGCAAGGAGTTTTCCTGTCTGAATACATTAACCGCAGCGTGTCTGCGTGAGAATAACCCCTTGGCTGCTCATGGCTCTGGGAGTGAGCTCAGAGGACTTTGATGCAGTAGGTGGGTTCACTGTAATGGCTCAGGTAAGCTGGCCTGAGCCTGGTAAAGGAGCTTTTCAAACCCAGAAATCACAAAACAGACTCTTTGAGGAGCACATCATGCTTGTTGAACATCATTTCCTCGGCATATGATATGGCAGCTAAGTGAGGATCTCCTCAGTTTCAGGCTGCTGAAAAAAATCAGTCCCCCAGTTCAGACCTTCCTCGTTAGAGAAAACCTTCAGTTCATGTTTTCTGGTCCTCGACTAACAAGAACAGGCTACAGTTATTTTGCCTTCCTCTAGAGGGTAACAGATGGCTACAGAATTGACATGTCTCTTCCTGGTATCGCTAGATACAGCTCTGAAAATGTCCTTGGTTCAGATTATAGAATCATTAAGGTTGGAAGAGACCTACAAGATCCAATCATCAACCAACCATACCCTACCCACTAAACCCTGTTTCCCAGGGCCACATCTACTCATTTTTTGAACCCCTCCAGGGCCAGCAATTCCACCCCTGAGCAGCCTGTTCCATCCTCTGACTCTGTCACAGAAGACATTTTTCCTCATGTCCAACCTAACCTTCCCCTGGCACAACTTAAGGCTGTTTCCTGTTGTCCTATTGCTAGTGACTTGGGAGAGGAGACTGACCCCGACCTCTCTACACTCTCCTTTCAAGTACCTGTAAAGAGCAATAATGTCTCCCCTCAACCTCCTTTTCTCCAGACTAAACAACCCCAGTTCCCTCAGCCGCTTCTCATCAGTTCTGTGCTCCAGAGTCTTTACTAGCTTTGTTGCTCCTCTTTGGACGTTCTCCAGAACCTCAATGTCCCTCTTGTATTGAGGTGCCCAAGATGTGCTGATGGCAAACAATCGTATCTAGTAGAAGACAGTAACTGCTCTGTAGATGAACTGCAAAGAGTGTCTGTCCCCACTCTAGGAGAGCTGCAGAGCTCTTATATCAGTAGGCAAAAGGAGAAAACATTGTAAAAACCAGGGTCTCTTACCAAAAAAGGTGGCAGCTTCAGAGGCACTTAAACTGAACTGAGACTCCAAGAACTTGGGTCCAAATGTGGACATCCCAGCAATGAGGGTGGCTTCAGTTGCTCCAGCTAAGCAGAGGAAAATGAAAGTGGGGTTCTTCAGAAGCAGCAGTACTGATCTGGGAAGGACAAACACACTGGAATTGAATTACTGTGGCACACTTTGGTTTCACTAGATCTCATAGAATGGTTTAGGGCTGGAAGTGACCTTGAAGATCATCTAGTTCCAACCCCCTTGCTAGAGAGCAGGGACATCTGCAACTATATCAGTTTGCTCAGCACCCCATCCAACCTGGCCTTGAACGCTTCCAGGGATGGAGCCACAACCTCCCTGGGCAACCTGTTCCAGTGCCTCAGCACCCTCATGGTGAAGAACTTCTTTGTAATATCCAATCTAAATCTATCCTCTTTCAGTGTCACTGTCTTCAAGTCAGAAGCACCACAAAAGTAAGATGTGGCAGCCTCCCACTATGTTGCATCTTGTAGAAAGAAAAAAAACCAAAAGGGAGCTAATTGGGAGTTTGAAAGGGCAGTGAGTTTCTCCACTTAGACTTAGCAAGTCCCACCAGACAAGAAAGGATACTGAGGATACCCTCACCTCTCCCTGTGTACCTGCACACGGTAGGTGTTGGTGCTCTGGGGGAGATGCTCTCCATTGCAGGTGAGAATCAACAGTTTGTCCTTAAAAGTTGCCTTTTGATGTAATGTCTCTCATGTGCCAACTTGCTCTGACTGTTGTTCCCACTGGGAATAAGATAGTTCCTGACTATCTTCAAGAGCCTCACAGATCTGCTTATCCTGGATGTCTTTTATAGCCCCATTGGCTACTTATGTCAAAGGAATCTGAGGAATGTCAACTCAACACCTAGAACAGGAAAGAATAACCTGGGATTCTTCTCTGTGGATCTTATGAGGGCACCAGATGGGTCTTTAACCTCATGTGCATTTTCGAAGTAGAGGTTGGGCACTGGCAGTGTGTGTGGTATCATTCACACTGAGGATGTCCACAACCTCACTCTGGATGAGTTCAGCCGTAATTTCCCAACACTTAGGACCATGCTGAGTATCTGCACTCTCAGCACACTACTCCTCATCAAACCTCAATCATTTCAAGGTTTCAGTAGTCCATCATGGCAGTTATCTTGGGACTCCCAGCTCACCCAAGAGCAAGGAACAAAGGTGCGCTACATGCTCACGTCTGCACACGCTGCTCTTGCACACCCACATCCTCACGGAATAACAATCTCTGATAACCATGGAACTTCTGCATATCAGAGGAAATACCAAGCAAGCTTTTCTATACGAAGAAGCACCTCCAAGACACCTTATATCCCACTGGAAAGCCAAAAGCGATCTTTCTCCCACAATCCAAGTGCACTTTTACTTTAAGCTTAATGTGTAAGTTGAGCAAATACATTTTCTTCTCGACCCACCAGGATTTAGCAGAGAACCACAGATATGCCTGAAAAATTGCCATTTGTCATTTATATGCAGGAAGATGATCCAGCAATGATTCCATCTCCGAGTCAGAGAAAAGCCCTCCGGCATAAAGGATGGACTCAATTATCTCTCACTCTCTCGGATATTGGACTAAGAGGGTTGACACTGCTTTGCAGGGAGCATTTTGTAACGAGCTGGGGATTCTGCTGCATGACATTCCCCAAGCTTGACTGGGACTAGAACCACAGATCATCCCATTTCTGAGACAGGTACAACCCCATCACCCCACAGCGATGGCAGCACTGGGGATGTTCACTGAACTGAAAGGCATAGTCACCACCGACTGCTGCAGAGAAACATGAAATCAGAGAAAACCTGCTGTAACACAACTGATGAGAGATGTGGTGAGGCTCAGCATCAGTTTTACACAATCTTACCCACATGAAGTGAAGAATTCACTACACCAGGAGAACAAAGGAGCTAAAAGACAGAAATACCACATTCTTACACCTTGATTACAGGGGGATTCACACCAACCATTACCTAGCTGTTGGGATTAGCTGAACTCACTGAACAATTTTCCAGGAACGCTATTTTTGATCAGCTTCGTCTCTCAGTGAGAAGACACTTCTCGTGAGGCAGAAACGGTACAGGGCCTTCACCTTGTTACAGTTCAAGAGAAAAGAGAGGAGCTGATCCCTGGCACTAGCATCACTGCACCTGTGGCCAGAGGCTTCAGGTTAAACTTGCAAGTAGGAAAATGCAGATGAAGTCCTTTCAGCACTACGAGTAAGGGTTTGCTCAGATAACATAACATGTTTGTAAACAGATGATGTAGCCATGAGGAGCTGTGGCATAACAAAGTGTTGCCTTACCAAAGTTAACACAGAACTTTCCAGTGCCATCAGAAGGATTTTTATCACCCCCAGAAACACCTAATTCCTGAGCAGTCTTGAGTGTTCTCAGTTGCTGCAGCCAAAGGGATTTCAGCATGCTCAGCACAGCCAGGAGAAGAATCTCGTGTCTGTAAAAGCCTGACCTTGCAAGGCTTTACTGATCCAGGTGCACACTGCTTCCTCAGGTAATGGTCCTCCTGAGTGAGCTGGGACCACCTGAACCTACTTGTTCATCTGAGGAACGCCTGCATGCTTAGGACACCCCAGACTGGGACAAAGTATGGCTACAGGCTGAGGCATTAACGACAGACAGGTTATTTATGCAGTCTTAGAGCCTGTGAATGGGGTCTTCTCCCAGCACAAAGGGACACCTGCTGTCACCAGCACTAAGGGAACAGGGCAGCACCTAGGTCCCACAGGATGCAAACCAACCACCCTATAGTAGAGCCATGAGACAAAGCAAAGCTCCATCATGCCAACTACTCTGAGAGGGATGGATGAAATACCGACCATTGCTTCTCCTGTTGAAGACAACAGCTTGACAGAGCAGTGAGTGATCCTCCCAAACTCCACCCTGTAACTCACTAGGACAAAGCCTCCTCTCCTGGCACAGCTCCATGAATCACGCTGCCTGAATCCCCCTGCACTGACAGCAGGAGTTAGTTCATGAGAGCAATCATATGGAACCAGAGAAAGGAAAAGGCTGCTTTATCAGGCCTTTTCAACCCCAGAATTAAGACAGAAGTCTCTCCAGGGCAGAGGATTAAGCTGTATGGGCTGCATTCCTATAAGCTCCTGCTCTCGGGTGGCACAGTGAAAGCAGCAATTCATGAAGCTCACTTACAAAGGACCCAACAGCATGGAACAGGATTGTGTTTTGTCAGGATTTCTGCTTATCTTTGGGAGGCTCTTACTGTCTGTGCTGTGAGCAAACGTGTAGCATCCCATCCCTTACTGCAACAAAAGCAACAGTGTCCTTTGGCCTTGCTCTGCAGCCTGGTCCACGTGTCCCCAAGAGCTCACACATACAGGCGAGCTCCTCTTTAATGCAAGTCTCCAAGCCACTTCCCCTGTAGTAATCAAAAGCAGGGAACACAAAAGTCTGTTGGGTTTTTGCTTTCAAACAAAGGTCTGGACTGCATGACTTGATACGAGTTGCCCACCTTCGGGTTCTTCAGGAACGAGGGGTGAAGGAAGATGCTCCTGGAGTAGGAAGACTGCCCCCATTCCTGCTGTGGGACAGCCTTCACCAAGAAATGCTGAGAGCTTTGATCCGGACAAGCGAGAAAAGCATCAACCACTGAATTCCATCCCTCTCTGCTCCCCTGTCTGTGCTGGTTTTAGTCATAACCTTATCATTATTTAAATGCAGGTTTTGAATTTAATTTCCGTGCGAGGCATAAGCCATGACCTTGGAAAATGGCACCCAGTCAAGAATGCTGTTTAATAATGATATTGAAATCTGGTCAATGTAATATTCATCAGAAACTGCCTTAACCCCTGCTAAACTTCCTACAAAGTCTCCAAGAATTTCAGATCCATGTGAATATCTGCACTGA
This sequence comes from Phoeniculus purpureus, assembly GCA_028565055.1. Lineage (NCBI taxonomy): Eukaryota > Metazoa > Chordata > Aves > Bucerotiformes > Phoeniculidae > Phoeniculus > Phoeniculus purpureus. The sequence continues at coordinate 4,703,351 of JAOXOE010000848.1, read as the reverse complement.
CGCAACACAGAGCTGCTGCCGCTGCTACAAACTGCTGCACTGAGCACCTGCTTGGATCCTCCTCTGCCAGCACAAAGGAAACCCCACTACTACAGCTCAGGAGTCCTTGCTGGCAGTGGCACGGGTCCTGGCAACACTAAGTGTTTGAATTTGCATGGGGCAGCCATCACACACAGATGCAAAATCCTTCCTAAGAACAGTCCTGGGACAAATACAAAAGGGAAAAATCCCCTTATTGCCTGTGAGCTCTGAAAGGAATTGGAACTCCAAAACCTCTGCAACATCCACATCCTGCACACTGGCTAAACCCAGGCTGTAAATAAAGCAGCAGCAACCCCCTTGCCCTCTATTTAAATACAACTCAACAACGAAAAAAAGCATAAAAAATCCATAGCAAATGTTTCCAGGTTAGAAGAGCACATTTTATCTGGGCCACTTGCTTATTCCCACCAAGGATCCCTTTAAACTGTTTCCTACCAAGCCTCCTTTGGCACAGGCATGTGATTAAGCAGTCTGCTGTGTCACTGCTTTGCAGAAGAGATAAGAAGCAGCTACACATAAAAGGTGGCTGAAAGATGCAAAGGCAAAAGGAAAAAAAAAGAAACTAAGAATAAAAGAGCAGGAGCTGGAAGCTACAGTGGGGGATATCTTGTTCTCTGGTTTTGGAACAGAGCTGTAAGAGTTTTGTTTCCTCTCTTTTCTCATTAAAAGGACAAACCAGGGCTCTAACAGAAACAAAAATAGAGGAAAAGAAGAGCTCTAAGGAGATAGCGAGAAGGAGATGCTGGACAACACCCAGCTAGGCCAGACACAAGCAGACAGGAGGGAAATGAGGGGACTACACCTCCTGTGCATCTCATCTCCTGTCACCAAGCCACTCTTGGTGAAACTCAGTGACCAAAGGTGGATCTTCACAGAGGGAAATGAGCTTCTGCAAGCCACAGAGCAGCCACATGTCCCCTGCTCTCCCACACCATCCCCAGCACAATTACCAGTTCAGCTCATTTGTCCAGAGCCCCCACCTACTGACAGGACCAGATGCTTTGCAACCTCTTCTGCAAGGAACCATCATCCCTGCGTTTGGAGATGGGTAGAACCTTGCAGAACTCAAGTTCAGCTTGATCCCATTGCTCTCACTTCTGGAAAGCAAACCAGAACCTGAGGTATGGGACAGATTTCTTACCGAGGCAGATCTTTAACTGTTTTCCCAAAGTCTGGATCTGACGCCTTTTTGTGGCTCCCATCCTTTAGCTGATGAGCCTCTGACACCCTCATGACGATATAGCGCTGCGATCCTACAATCGAGATGCAAATGGGAACAAGGAGCGTGTGAAACATGGGATGTGAATGCTCACGAAGTAGTGGGTTTCCAGGGGGAAAATACAATGGGACATCCTCCCCCTGCTAACAGCTGCAAGGGAGGAGCAGGGAACTAAGAAGCAGGAAAGCCATAGGTGTAAAATCCAGGTAGGAATTACAACTTCAACACTGGAATCTCTTCCTCTGCCCCTGTGTCTCCAGCTACACAGATGCAGAAGGGGTTTGTGGGATCTGTGCAGTCTCACCCCAGTTCCCTCAAGCCACATACCTGGGAGGCGGTGTGGGTAGCCCAGGATGGGGATGGAGATGAGGAGGGAGGCTGCTCCAGCACCGAGGAAGCCAATCCACCATGCTCCCACCCACAGCGTGTTCTCTGGAGAGATGTCAATCCTGTAAAAATGAAGTCAAAAGGACAGAAGGGAGAGAGGTGGCAGTTGAACACAGAGCAGGACGATTTGATCTGGTTCTCTCTGAAGCTGGCAGGAGCTGGGGGGTATGGAGAGAACATCAGTGAAGGAAATCAAGCTCTGGCCTCAGAGCTCACAGTGATTTGCTGGGGATGCCGTGTCTAGCACCCCTCATGCCACTCCACAGCACTGCCAGCCTTACCTGAGATCACAACCCCAGGAGATTAGACCATTTAATTCACCCTTAGTTGTTCCAATCTCTCCATTCCACTGCCACTTTGGGGGGTGCTATGATCCCTGTTCCATCCCAGAGCCACCCTTTGCAAGAAAACTGGTGGAAATAACCCCTGGAAGCCCATTCATCTGCCAAAGAAGCTCATAAGGAGATAAGAATAAATGACACAGACTAAAACGCCAGGAGGGACTAAGCACCTAGCCTGGGTGAATGGGAGGCCAAGCAGCAGGGAAGAATCATAGAATGGTTTGGATTGGAAGGGACTTCAAAGATCACCCAGTTCCAATCCCCTGCTATGGGCAGTGACACATCTCACCAGACCAGGTTGCCCAGAGCCCCATCCAATCTGGCCTTGAACACTTCCAGGGAGGGGGCATCCACAACCTCCCTGGGCAACCTGTTCCAGTGTCTCATCATCTTCAAGATCCCTTCCAATCTAAACCACTCTGGTTCAAAGCCTTCACCCGCTGCCTTCAGCCCCATTAGTGCGGGCAGTGCAGCGTGAGGAGGGATTTAAGCTGACAGGTTCATCAGCAATCTTCTTCCAGTGACAGCACTAACACAAACCACCCTTCCAGCCTTGTCTCCACCCTGCAGAAACACCACCAGCAGGTTTCCACCCAGCCACAAGGTAATGTCACTTATTTAGTTCTTCATTTTTAACCCCAAAGGAAAGGTAAAGCATAAAGGAAAAGGAACAAGATTAGTGTTTAGCAACTTACTCTCTGCCAATTTCAGTATAAATATTTAGAAACATTCCTCCTACCAGATAACCCGCTGCAGGCCCAAGGATTGCAGCAGTGTAGAAAACAGCTGAAAGGGAAAATGAACCACATTAGAGGAACAGCAGTGCTCCTGGTCCCTGCTGGTGTCCAGCATCCCCCCTTCCCAGTGCGGCAGCCCAATTCCCTCCTGGATCCAGGATGCTCCAGCCACCTTGCATCCCGCTCTCTCAGCTACTGAGAAAACAAACCCAGACACTTTTATCAAGTTTTCCTCTCACACTCATGGCCCAGGGAAACTTTTACACCCAACCAGGAAATTTTTATAGCATGGGGCAAGCAAAAGGAGTACAATGGCAAAACAGATTTAGTGGGGTTGTAGCTGGTGTTGCTGCGACATCCCAACTGCTGATGTGAAAAGCAGCAGCACTGGCTCCCCACTGACCATATGGCACCAGTTTGGTTTGTTGCTGTGGAAAAGTCATCAACTTTTTTTGCCAAAGAAGATTGGACCAGATGGACCTCGAGGGCCATTCCCAACCTGGTGTTTTGCGATTCTGTGAACTTCCTGATGATCCCCCTGTAATCTCCTTCTCTCCCTGCACAGCCTTCCGACACAACAGCACAGACAAACTGATAGATTTTTGAAATTGCTCAAATATAAGTGTTTGGAGCTGCTAAGTGATCAGAGGAGTGAGCAGAGACTCTTCTCTTGGCTGTATGTGCCCAGAGCAGGAGGCACCTCCTGACCTGCAGGGCGTGTGTTGCAAGAGTGAAAATTCCCACCCACCCTTCCTGTTCCTGCCTGGAAACAATCCACTCTGCTCCAATTACCACCTCATCTATCATCAAGAACAAAAAACTAGGAACTCTTCTCATGAAATGGCTGGAGGTGGCCTATTGAGTGGCAAGGCAAAGGGACCAGCTCAGCTTCCCATCACCCAGCCCATGGGTGCAAGCTGCTCTGGGCTCAACTCACCAATGTACACAGGAGAGTAGTTGGTCTTGACATTTTCATCTAGATAGGTGACGCCGAGCGTGTAGAGCGGCGTGGCTCCCATCCCATGCAGGAACTGCCCCAGCATGAAAACAAAGCGGTAGCTGGAGAGGCTGGAAGCAGCCTGGGCGCAGGGCAGGCTCTGGTTCTCCCCGCAGACACCCACCACTGCGGCCGAACGCACCTCATACTGTCCTGTGGTGAAGTGGGGCAGGGCAAAGAGCAGGGAGCCCAAGCCCATGACCAAGACACCCCAACCCAGCCATCGTGGTTTGTGGCCGTTCCCCCCAAAATAGCTGACGAAGGTCAAGCAGACACAAGCCGCGATGTCGTAGGAGCTGGCAATGAGCCCACTCTGGTAGCTGCGGAGGTCGAAGCGTCGCTCAATGGAGGTGATGACTGTGTTGATGAAGCCGTTCACTGTCATGCCTTGCAGGAAGGCGGCCACACAGAGGAAGAACAAGACTCCCTTGGATGTGTTAAAGGGCTGCAAGCACCCAGGAGTGAACCCTCCCCAGCCGCAGGCCAGTTCCTCTCCTTCAGCCGACACGTATTTAATCCCTTTGCTGAGCTGGGTCTCCTCCTCTCCCGGGGTGGTGGAGCAGAGGGGCTCAGCGCATGAATCCGAGGGGCTGGGCACACCGGAGGACGTTGTGCTGTTGCTCGCAGGGGTGCCACAGGCCCCCTGCCCACTTGGAGCATCAAAGGTCTGTCCAGCCTTTCGGGAAGAAGGAGATGGGTGGGAGAAGCCAAGTGTCTGAGCAAAGCAAAAGCCATTTTCTCCAGTCGAGTTCTGGGGCATTGCCATGAACAGGAACGCAGAGCCGAGCAGCAGGCCAAGGTGGGGCTGGTGGCTGGTGCAGTTTCAGTGGGTAGCAAGGACCAGCCTATACAGGAGATGCAATTCTTGGCACTTACATCAGCACGGAGATGGCAAAGGTCTGAACCAAAACCATTCTGATCTGCAAAGAGAGAATTTTGACGCATGCTTTTATGTACAATCATGCTCTAACCCCCCATACAGTTCTCTCTTTGGTTTTCCCCCTTCAGATCACCTGGATGGCCTCCACCATGGGACCAGGTACTGGGGCACCTTTAACGTTACAGAAAAGTTCTTTAGTCTGAGGGTGGTGAATCACGGGAACAGGTTGCCTAGAGAGGTGGTTGAGACATTCAAGGTCAGGCCTGACGGGGCTCTGAGCAATCTGGTCTAGTTAGAGATGTCTCTGCTTCTTGTAGCAAGGTGGCAGTAGATGATGTTTGGAGGTCCCTTCCAACCCTATGATTTGATGATTATAAAAGAGCAAAACACTCACAAGCTTCAAAAAAAAATAATTCTACAGGTTGAAACCCCTTATCCATCCTCTCAAAAAGACTGGTGAGACACCAGCCCCTCAGCCCTGCTCCCTCCCCCCGCAGAGGACGGCATGCAGAGCTGCACGTTACCCACTGTGTTAAAAAGTCCTTGGTCTCTCTTTCACACTCTGCCAGTAGGAGTTTATAATTATCCTGAAAAGTTTCCACAGTCAGATTGATTTTATTCCAAGCCCTCAGATCCGTTTACAACTATTCAGTAAAATCCTTTCTACAACTAATTAGACTACATGCCATTTCAGAGCAGACTGGAGGGCAGAGGCAGCTGACTCGAATGTGATTACCAATGCCATTTGCCTCCCTGCAGCTGGTCCCTGTGCACTGCAGCACCTGAGCATGCCACCAACCAAGAGCATTTCTTCTTAAACACCTTAGCTGAACTGGAAATGACAGTATTACTCCAACCAGCCAGTATTCCGACTTCAATACTCGTCTTAGCTATGCACTAACTGCAAGGCAAGAGCTGTTTCTGCAGAGAGCATCTTCAAAGCATCCTGTGTTTCTCAGTATTTGTTGACAATATGTTTGAGAGGTTCCCATACAAATGTTCCACTTGAAATGGCAAACGGCCTCGTCAGCAGGAAATGAGGAAAAAAGGGCATTTGTTTCCGCAGTGAAACAGACCATGCTCACCTGGCTGTAACCTGGGAGTCCTCTAATGATAGGACAAAGGGTAATGGGTGTAAGCTGGAACACAGGAGTACATTGTGAGTTGAGCCCAGAGCTTGAACCCATGGGCTGGGTGATGGGAAGCTAAGCTGGTCCCTTTGCCTTGGCTCTCAATAGGCCACCTCCAGTCATTTCATGAGAAGAGCTCCTAGTTTTTTGTTCTTGATGATAGGTGAGGTGGTAATTGGAGCAAAGGAGGTTCCACATAAATATGAGAGGGAACTTCTTCACAGTGAGGGTGACTGACCACTGGAATGGGCTGCCCAGGGGAGTTGTGAAGTCTGCTTCTCTGGAGATATTTAAAACCCGAGCAGCATCAAGGTTCTACTCCTACCCCAGAAGGGCCGAGGACAGATCAAATCTGCAAGCAACTGTTAAACACTCAGGTCAGTAGTGCTACAGTAGGTGTGGTCCTTACAGGAAGTTTAACAAACAAAGTTGACCTTTCGTTGGCAAATACTTCTATGTTAATTACCATGTTTGGGGAGCAGAGTGCATGGAATATTTCAGGAGTTTGATGATGGTGCAGGGCAGGGTGAGCTTGGTGGCTAGACTGATCCTGCTTATCAGGTCCAAGCTACGCTCCTCTGGGTTCTCCAGAACTTGCTTTGGATGCAAGACTATATTTTTTCACTTTTCCATCCATTCAATGTTCTCAGACCTTGTACAGCTCTAAAGATGCAATAATGGAAACAACAAGGGTGCTTTAAAAGCACGCCAACTGTATTGAAGTCAGAAGAGATGGTTAGGTACTGGATCAGGGTCTAAGACTGGAACTGTTCAAGTCACCCCGGTGTTAATCAAACATGCCTCCTGCACAGCAGCCAGCTGCCTGCAGCCACACTCTTCCCATACTGAGCGTACACCTGGTGTTACTTTTGGCTGCACTTGTAAAGGAGGTTGCTTGGCTGGGGACTGATCTCATCGTCACTGATTTCAGTAGACATCTCCATCAGCTGATATCACCAGGAGCCAAGAGCTCCTAAGCTGGCACACCTTCACCCTAGAGGAAATACTTCCACCACCTCTTCACAAGCACTCTGATACTACTTCATGAGATGCTTCATGATAGTTCATGGGTCAGGGAAGAAGCTACAGCATTTCATTAAGGTTTTCTTTTCCTTTAAGTAGTGGGAGCAAGCCCGGGCCACCAAACCCAGGTAACCCTTCAACTTTGGTTAACCCTACCCTATTTAACAAGGAAGCAATCAGCCACTCCTCCAAGCAGCAGATGTTCCCCCCCAACCCAAAAGTGCTCTCTGCCCCCAAAGCCCATGTCTGTGGCCACCTCTCAGTGGAGCTGGGCTAATGTCTTGTATCCAGGTGCTGTGGGCATGAAGCCCACTCCTGCTCAGTGCTGCCCACAGAGCTGCTTTCCATCTCATAAAGTATTTATAACCTGGCAGTGACACATCCTCTGGGAATAGGAGCTTTCACAGGCTCCATATGCCACTTTAGAGGACAAAAAATAATCTTTAGGGAAAAGAGCCCACTATCTTCACGCACTTCCTAATCATTCGTATTCATGGGAGCCATCCATTTATTGCTTCCCATTCATCTCCACTTTTAATGACTCAGCTGGTGATTTCTTGCTCACATTGAATCAGTCCCAACGCTATTATCTCACAGCTCATTTTGCTGCAAGATTTGGACTCGCTTTTTTTCAGCTGTACAGCTGCTTCCAGACCACCAACATGAACTGAGTCAACACAACAAAAGTAGCAGAGCAGTGAAAGTCTATGGTCTGCATTTCAGGATAAAATCTGCAAAGCCTTATTCCCCCTGTCCATACATTTAGCATGAAATCAATAGCCAAACTCAGAAGCTTTTTGTCAGGTGATCATTTATAAAAGTCACAAGGGTCAATTAAAAACATCTTGTGTCTCTGCTGAGGACTGCGATTAATGTCCCAAATTAACTCATAACTGACATGCAAAATAATCCCTTTTGCTGAAGCATGCCCAGGAACAGTTAATCTTCCCTTTCACTCTGTAGTTTCCAACTTTTATAGGGTATTATTGTGGCAAATAACACCTATTCATAACTTCTGCTTCCCAGAGCTGAGCAGTTCCCAGTTTATGAGCAGGCTTAATCATTCCTGCAATCCTGTAGCATACATGGAGGTATTTGTTAAGGAACAGGAAAGGGGGATTAAAAATAGAAAATCAGATAAAGTACAGTAGAACCAGGGAGGAGTGGCCCCAGGCGATGCTCACGGCTGCGTGGGGAAGTCTCAGTTATTTTCCTTGATGTGCAGTTGAGCCTGACCTTACTCAAGAGACACTTGAATTTGGGATTCTCATCCAAGTACAGAGCTCCTGTTACTCCAGAGAGGGACAAGTTCATCTGGGTTTGCACATTTAATTTCTCTCAGTAACACATACTGAATTTTTCTTGGTTAGTTTGGCTTCAGAGGATTATCAATGCGACTTCTGTCCTGGCTGATAAACACCATATGGATCCAACGTAATCCACTCACTGATTTAGGAAACCTCCCAGAAGCGAGATAAACCCACATCCCAGTCCTGTGAATGGGGCTTGTCCTCAGGGCTGATTCAGTTAAAGGGAGATAAAAGGAAGCCCAGGATCACAGAACATTAGGGATTAGAAGGGACCTTGAAAGAGCACATGATGTTGAATTGTTTTCCTGGCAGCTGAGGAACTTTACCCATCTCACACCAAGTGTGAAACTTGCACTTTTTAACAGGCTTTTAAAAATGCTCCCTTTGGTTCTGCAACAGGATGGAGGATGCTGCTATTGCCAGGGGCAGCACTGGGACCAGCCTGGAGCTTTTCATAAGCAGTTCCTGCAGGAGCAGCATCATCCTGTACCATCATGCACACCCAGAAATGTTTCAGAAATGGGAAATGCACCTAAAAAGCAGCGATCTGACCATAACACCCTATGCTGCACTCACTGTCCCTACTGCAAGAGAGAGGAAGGTCTGCAAGAAGAAGGTAATAGGAGGACCCTGGACCACCCCTCATGTTGGAGATATCTTTTCACATGATCCCAGTATAGTCAAGAGCATGGAAGAGGTAAGTACAAACTGGCTTTAAAGGATCACATGAACAAGGACACATTATCACAATGACTTAAATCTCAAATACTAAGGCTTAGTGCTCCCAAATCCTTTGTACGTTTGCCAAGCACTTTCCAGTCACCGGCAAATTAATGCCAACAATATGCAAGAAATCAGGAAGGTGGCTTGGATAATTTTCAATTAGCTGCTCAAAAATGCTTTGAAGATAAATCTAGCCAGATTTTCTGAGCTTATCTGTGCAAACACAATTGGCTGCAGCTGCCTTGGACCATCCTTAAAAACTCACAGTGCCAATGCACAGAGCAGATTTAACTGGGACCCTACATTCTACCATTGCAAAGATTAGCCAGACAAAAGGTTCTTTTATGCAAAAATTCCCAATTCCCCCTTCCTCACATCACCATGAGGTTTTTTCTACCCGTGAGGTTGATCAGTAATGACAAGGTTTTCATGCTGCCTCCAACCACCACCACTCCCATGCAGCTGGGTGACTCTGTGGCTCTTCCAACCCAGTTACACCACCAGCACTTTCCCAGTACCCAGCCCTACCCACAGCCTAGCGCCACTTTCCATCATTTGGATTCTTAAGGATGTTCAATATTCAGGATATGTTTCTGCACGAGCTGCTAGTCACATCTTCCTAATGTTCATAAACTCATAGAATCATTTAAGTTGGAAAAGATGTTTAAGATCAAGCGCAACCATGAACCCAACTGTCCCAAGGCCACCACTAAACCCTGTCCCTAAGCTCCAGATCTACACGACTTTTCAACACATCCAGGGATGGCAAATATTGTTAGTCCAAATAGTTATCCCTTTGTTTCCATGCAGAAGATGCAGATTTGGGCAAATCTGTCATGATACAAGAAATGAAACAGAACAGACAACCCCCAAATTTATGAATGTGTGACATGGCTCTGGCTCCTTCTAAAGATAGAAGCAATAAAAATGCCAAAAAAAGCAATACCCTGTGTTACACAACACAAAGATGCTGAGTAGAGGACAAATAGAACAGAATAATGCTGACATCTACTACAGCTTACAGGAACTTACTCTTCATCCTCCTGGTTTCATCAGTTTGAAGGTAAAAACAGAAAAAGGGAAAACCAGAGTAACTGATAGTGTCACTCAAGTAACAGCCTGAAGATTCATCTTCACCAGAAGATGGATTTATCATTAATAGCACCAGGCTCTTCCACTGTAGATGGTTAATACTATACAGGATTGCAGCATCTTCCTCATGAACAGCAGGCAACAGCCCCTGCTGGAGCAGCACCGCCTTTCCACAGGCTTTTCCCTTACACTGCCACTGGGTAACAGCCTTTTCATTGAGGTACCTCCCTCGTGTGCCTTTTGTAACCCACTGAACGATCAATCCATGCGTTCCACCAAGCTATGCTCCTCTTGCAGGGTATCAAGAATCTATTTTTGGCCTGAGCCTTGTGCAGAAACCCAATCATGCTTGGAGCCAGAACTATTTATACCCTGACTCGGACCACTACCCTCCTTTCTGCTGTCAACCATTCAATCCCTGATGTCTGCTGCAGCAGGGGAAGAAATCCCTGTGAGATGCAGGGGTGTTACACAGTGCTGCTAAGGGAGAGACCTGGCATAGGGCACAGCCTCCATGTTGTCTCTTTTACACACTGGGGACAAAGGGGGTTGCAGGTCTACATCCAAATCACTTAATCCTTCTCTTTTAACTGAGACAAAATTGCTGTCCAGCCTTTCTCTTCTACACTTAGTGGATTTTCTGGGGAAAATCACCTACTACAAGCTCATTGTGCTCTACCAGCCAAAGCCAGCCATTAACTTGACCTGCCTATGACAAGTTCTCCAGCCCAACCTTACACTGGTTGGCTGCTTGCCCACCCAGTCCTCTGTCAAACCAGACAACACAAAGCTGAAAGGACCACATCAGAAGAGCTAAATGCATCACAGAAAAAGAAGCTGGCTGATCATCAGCATGCCCTGCAACCATCAGCACTCCAAGTGAGCACAAGAGTCCATGAGATGATCAGAGGGTGGAAAGATGGTGTCAAGCAAAAGCACTAGAGAGACACAAAGTACAGGCAACATTCAGCTGAGGGAAGAGCATTTCCCACACAAGCCCAATTTTTTTTCTGCATCAGCAGGTAGCAGCTTCACTGAGCAGCCCCCGGAGCACAAACTCAGTGGTGCACACCACTTAGCCTGGATCTTGTTTAACACTCAGCGATGCTCTCTAATCCTCTTAGGTATTGGTCTTGAGATTCCTGCCAAGCATGGGAACAGCACGGCCTCCCAGCCAGCACTCAGATGAACTCAGTGCTCAAAATGAGTTGTTTGCACAGCATAGCACCACTGCAGCCGTTCAGGTTCTGGTTAACCTCAGATCAGTGTCTCAGAAGTTCCAATAACCCCAATTTGTACCTCCTGGGTGACGCTCTAAAAAGTCATTCGGCATCAAGACTGAGATTTCTCTTGCATACTTACTTGTTTCATGTTAAGGTCTCATTTGAATTGGTCATCCTGTTGTCTCACTGTTGCCCACTTGAAGGAGATCATCACAACCAGATTATCTACAGCCCTCAAACCACATCTCCACAATCATTAATTTGTTCCTAAATGACCCACTACTGCAGACAGGATCTGGAGCAGGAACAGGCACACAACCGTATTTCTGTGGGATTAGCAAAGCATATCACCTCAAGCTTACTCTGCTTACCACAACACAAACAATATTTGATCTAGCAAAAAGCCAGCTGGCACAAATTAACCCTTTCAACGTAAATCTGAGATGGCATGGGGGAGTTCGGACAAGATCAGTGCACAGGCTCATAGAGCTGTAGAACTTCTGACTTGGTGTAGGACTGATTTTTTTGTCAGCGTTCCTTGAGGCCTGATCCTGATGTGGCTGCTGACTCTTGGGCATGAGGGTTGGCTCACACAAGGCATTCGGGTAGGGCTCCTGAGATCACAGAATTATTGAGGCTGAAAAAGCCCTCTGAGCTCATCCAGCCCAGGACCTAACATCACCACAGTGGCCAGACCAGGGCACTAAGGGCCACAGTCAGTCTGTCCTTAAACACCCCCAGAGATGGGGACTCCACCACTGCCCTGGGCAGTGTCTGATCACCTTATCTATGAGGAAGGGCTTCCTAACATCCAACCGCATTTTCCCCTGGCACAGATCACTCACAGGAAGTTAAAGGTCATTCAAAGGAATAAAAATTGGCTGGTTTGTGGTGCTAGGCAAGGAATCCTTTTGATTACCTTTTGGAAAAAAAGGCAATATTATAAATAATTCTTTTGAAACAAGGGGATTTGAGACAGGTAATGGGTGTACCATGAGCTGGATACCTACTCCTCACTCCTTGGAATTTCTCCAGCATCCTAAAATACCCTTTCCTCAGAAAAAGATGAAAATATGCAACACTGAAGGGATCACAGGTTGATCAGGATTATAGGATGACTCCAGAAAAGGTCGAATCTGTTCTAGCCAAGACCCACATCTGGCAAAAGATCTAAATCCTCAATGAGACTGAATCTGCCCCAACAATACACAGACTGAAGAGTTGCTTTGAAAGCACTGCATGGAAATCCCTTTTTTGAGAGGAATTAATATGCTAACTTAAAGCTCCATGGCATCTGCCCTTCTTCAATTATGCTGAAGGGTACAGGATCAGATCGGTCACCGAGGGAAAGCATCAGCAAGTGCCTCCAGCTCACATGAGGTAGAGCAGCCTTGCAACCGCTCTAACCTGCAGCCAGGCCAAAGAGCTTCTGCTTCCTATGGGGCTTTTAAAGCAAAAGAAGTCTCAAAGTCAATTCTCAGGTCTGTTTGATCTGGAGTACGCTAATGTAAAAAAGTTGACATAGTTCTCTAAGGAAACAGAAAATTGAGAAGAGTCTGTGTTCTTCAGATGTTTTGTGGACTTTTTAGTTCTGTGTCGTGGGTTGGGGTAATTTATCACAACTTTAGAATCTAAATGTACTTTTTTGATATCTAGAAAAATAAACTCCTCTCTCACAGCAAACCCAAAGCACCCAAACTGAGAAATCTATGAAAATGCCAACAAGTACTTTTTCTTGGATTCTTTTTCAGCCAAAACATTGCAAAGTCAAAGTATTTGGGGTAGAAAAAAGCTTTTGGCCTTGCTTTCCCACCATGATGGGTCCCTAACTCCTTCACATCACCATTTGATGGTGAAACGAAGTTTATCAGCATCTCAGTTTCATTCTTGAGGCAACCAAGACAAGCTCTGAGGATTCAAATGAGTGAAGATAACTGACACTACACTATGACATACTTCATCCACTAATGACTGCTATCAAGTTTTCCTTTAGGTAGGTCCTATACATAGGTCAGTGGAACAGCACAAGGGAAGGAATGGGATGAGTGTCTCCATTGCTCCAGGAATTTCCAAAACTGCTAGAAAGCTCAGCCCTTTGCTGAATGAAGTGAACAAGAATATACAGAGGATTTCCCACTGCCAACACATTCCTATTGCTCAAGCTCATTTACAGTCTAGAAGTGGAGTGACAGCAACACACTAGTACCCCAGATTCAGGGGTACTTCAGCCTGAAGAGAGGTTTAAGGTTAAAACAACACTACTCCATTAATATTTAACACTTCCCTGCCTCGTCTCATGCTCTCCACTGTACCAACAAGAGGTCTGGTACAGAATCTATTAAAGTTAGTGGCTCTCTCCAAGTACTTGTCTACAATCACTCATCCCAGCTACCAGTGTAGGATGGATGCTTTTGTCCAAGATTCATAAACCAGATCAAGTCCTTGACTTCCCTTAGAGTATTTTTCCCAGGAAGTGTTTACAGAAACTTTTTGTTCTCAAATCCTCCAGTTCAGCATCACCACTCATATGCTGTGAGGCTGCTCAAGGCCAAAAGGGAACTAAACTAACTATGTCACAGAGAGGTCTAGCAATAACTCAGTTTTGAAAAGGTAAAGGAGATGCTGAGGGATATGAACACCTCTTGCATCTAGAGATTCCACAACTGGGGAGGTCCAGGAAAAGTGGGGAGCCTACCAAAATATAAGGGAGAGTTCTGCTGCCACTGACCCAGCAGGCAAAGCCCTTGATCCTGCCTGTGGGGTGGTCCGGGCTATGACTACTCCCAGATTCTGACTCTCCAGGATCAGCCCCTCACTGGGCCAAGAGACCGTACTAGGGAAGCACAACACACTCACACTGACCGTTGAAATTAAGACCAGAAGGTCAATGCATTTCAGGGCAGTCCACACTTCACACATCATGTCACTGGGTAACAGATCCTGCACATTGCTTCGACACACTGAGCTTGGTTTGTTAAGCGTAGGAATCCAAAGGGGGAACCTTTCCCTTGAATGCTGAAACCTCACTCAGCATCAAACTAACCCCCCAGTAACAAGCTAAGCAATTGCAGTCTTTCAAAGCTTTTCCACCATTCCCTGTTACATTAATGGGATTCCGCAAGATGCAAATGTCCCAAGCTCTGAATAATCAACTTATGGGCAGCAGCTGAAGAAATCAGGTGAGGAACACAAGGAACCCATATAGTAAAGGGGAATATTTGGCAACTTGGCATGTGAGCACCTTCACCTGCGGGTTGTGACCAAGCCCAGAGGCAAAGACAAGTTTCTGGGCTTGTTACACTCAGAGTAGAGCAAAAAAGTGTGCAGGGATGCTTTTTGGGGTGGACTGAGCAGAACAAATGGCATGAAGCAGAGTCAGGATTCACTTATTGTGCTAGTGCAGGGCATAAAGCCCCAAGTTTGAGTGCAGGATCCTCCCCAGCATGTTTCACTCTAAAGACACACCAAAAAAAGATTAAAGCTGCCTCAAGGCATCTGCAATCAGAAATCGTGAGGCACTGAGCAGCTGAATGCTGATCTCCCTAAGCTGGTGGATATTTCTTTTGTTAGTGGCTGAGCCCATCTTTCCCCATGTCTGCAAACCTCTAATTCTCTGTAAAGATTTCTAGGAAGCACTTGCTCAGGTAGTTCCTGGTTTGGCTGGCCAAGAATATCCAATCCTCACAGGAACCGCCACTTGCCATTTCACTGGCCCCCCAGGACAGACCTTAATATCACTGTCATTCTGTGGATTGGACCCACAAGTGCCAGGCAAATTAAGGCAAATCACCATAAGTACCATTTCTCAGGGCTTGAGATGATACTGTTACACCTCAGCAGCTCTCCTCACACATCCTGCACAGTGTCAGCCCAGTGGTGGCAGGTGCTGTGGTCTGGCTCTTGCAGCCGGCCAGTTTCCCACCAGTTTTGGTAGCCTGCAGGCTACGTCTCTTTGCATATAAATAGCTACTTTTTGTCTTTTCATTATTTGACTCACCCCTTTCTCCCCACTGTTTCATCCTTTTTCTCATGTTTACAGTAGCTCAAGGCCTAATTCTCTGAAGATCTGCTTTGTGTTTCTTCCTCCACAAACCCTGTGATGTTAACGTATGATTTAACCACCAAACAGCACTAGAGAAAGTAAGAGCCCAGATAGAAAATTAACAACCAAAAAAATGAGGTGCCAGATGGGGATAACCTCATGTTTGCAGCACATTGTCTGGTAAAACCGAACAACCCATAAAACAGTCATAAAAACAACCAACTCATGCGATGAATGCCCGCTCGTGCGTTCTGAGCTCTCACAACTGAAAATCACATTTCAGTGATAATAAGGGGTTTGGCTCCTATGGTCTGAACAAACAGGTCAGCCAAAGTAATATAGGTCAGACAGTGAAAGTGCTCCCATTTATGGCTCAACTCACTCTGATTGTAGCTCAACTTACTCTCATTTGGGCTCAGCTCATTCTGATTTGGGCTCATGGCTCAACTGACTCTGTGGCTCAGCTCACTCTGACCTCAGCTCAACACGCTGCTGCTGCTGCTCCTTCCTTCTGTAACTTTGGTTACTATCCTCTTGAAGGAGGGCTCGGTTCAGCACTAACGTACCTGTTACCTGTTGTAAGGCTTAATTTGCCCAGCCTCTTCTCCCTCTTTTCTCACACTCTGCCTTTTCCCTGCATCTATTTCATTCCCGTAGAAAGGCAAAGGCTTGAATGAAACAGAAAAACCCCAAACCTAACCGCGGCGAATGAGTTGTAACGGAATTGTGACAAGGTCTAATGAACGGCGGGTTTGAAGCGTTCCCGGGGACCGCTCACCAACAGAAAACCTCAACGAGTTGGGCTATTCCAGTGACTCTTCCCCCCGCCTCCGACCCCAAACGGGCGTTTCCCGGCGCGGACCCCCAGCACTCACCATCAATCCCTCGAGGCCACACAACAGCCCGCACGGTCGGGGCTGGAGCTAACCGCTTCCCCCAGTCCCAAGCCCTCATGTCCGCACCACCGAGACTGTCATCCCCGTGCGGGGCGCGCCCATCCCCGCCTCGCCGGGGCTCCTCGTGTCGCTGCCGCACACACGTGTGGGACCGCCCGGTGGATCCTAACGGGAAGGGAAGGAAGTTGGGGGTCTTCGGCTGGGCATTCCCCCCGCTTCCGCTATCCCATCCATCCCCTCCTTCCCTCCCGCATCCGCGATACCTGCCGCCGCTGTCCGCGCGCCGCCTCTGCCTCCGCGCCGCCGCCCTCGCGCTCCAGAACCCTGCCTGTGCCGGGGTGGGACTTCGTCCCTGATTGACGGGTCCTGCGTCCAATCGGCGGCGGGTACGGCCGGAGAGGTGGCCAATGGCGGGGCACGAAGGGCTAAAGCGAAAGTGGGGGTACAGTGGAGTGTGCGGTGGGGAGAGGGATGAGCGAAGCGTAGGGAGGGGATCCTGTGTTGGGGTGGGGAGAGAAAATGGGGAGAGGGGCAACGAGGGGACGATGGAGAGAGGGGTGGGGGAGCAGAAGCAGGGTGAGGCGAGGGCAGTCTGCAGCTTTGCAGTCCCCAGGCAGGGCTCGGGTCTCCCCCACCCTATTCCTCGGTATCACAGTCTCTCGCTGCAACCCCGGGATGCTCTGGGGGAAATTCTGGGATACATCGACCATTGTGCTTGAAGGAGCCACATCCGTGGCTGTGGCGGCACAGAGCAATGGCAGGAACTGAGCTTGTACCTGCAGCTACTGCAATAGCTGAGCTCGAGTAGAAAGGATTTAAAGACCAGGGGAGCAGCTTCCCGGGCAGGACTTCATGTGGGGCACAAGCAGCGCTATAGCTGCCGTATCTTTATTGGTGCCATGGGGTGCCAGGTGCCGTGGGCTGGCTGCCGGGCTGCTGCAGGGGAGGTGCAGCTCCCTCAGAGCACAGACAAACTGTGGGGACACCCCAACCCCTTTTGATTTGCATGAACACATTTTTATGGGCCCTTTTTATTCTCTGCTGTTGCAGGACTTGCTGTCACAGTGGTTGGTTTATAGGGGCAGATGGGGCCCTGGTGCTGTTACACAGATGAGGGTCTGGACCAGCACCAACACCTGGGCTCTGCAGCCCCATAAATCACCTGGGGTGGAAGGATCTCTGCTGATGGGATGTGTGTGTGAGGTTCTAACTGTGCAAGCTCTTGCACACCTACTCGTGCAGCTTTGGCAGCTCCCTTCGCTTTGCTTCTAGGAGCTGCTTCACATCACATGGGAATTTGGCCTGTTTCTGCATGTTCCAGGATAAATAATTCAGGCACTGTATGTTCAGCTCTTTAAAGTGCAATCACTTCACCATTATCCACAGTGCACAAGATAACCTGGGTAATGGAGAACCCCAGCTAATGCTGCACAAGGTGGTGAGTAGGGGCAAAGACATCTCCAACCTCGGTGCTGAGCCCTTTTCTCTGTGCAGAGGCAGCAGTGCTGGACCTTTCACACAACAGCTGCTGGAGCTGAGGGACCTGCAAGTAGCTGAGAGCAGGTACAGGAGCAACAGATGCCACTAACTGGACTTTCCCCAGGCTGTGGCAACTGCCGCTTGCGTTGCTATCACCCCATCATCCACTGAAGTGATGCTCCAGGATGGAGCTGGAAGGTTCTGCCTTTCTGTCCCATCCTTGCTGTGCCGCTCAGAGCTGAAGGTAGGTAGGCTTCCTGCAGGTTTTGCTTTCATTGACTGGGCTAAACTGGGAGCTGCTGAATAAACCTTTAATGAAGTATTAAATGTGGAAGAGCCTGCTGGTTGCAACATGCTGTGGTCAGAAAACCAGGAAACTTTTGCTCCACAGACACACTAATGTCAGTGTATGACATATGAATCATTCCTGGTGCACTCAAGTGAGGACTCAGTTTTGGCTGGTGCTGCGCAGTCACTGATGAGTAAGGCTCTGCTTCAAACTGTTTATGTTTTAAATAAACAGGGTGGAAAGGACAAGAGATGTGCAAAGGTGACGTGATGCATCAAAAGCATCTGAGCTGGGGAAACCCCCAGTGTTTCCTGTTCAGCCATGCCAAGCTGCCTTCATTGGCTCCAGCTTCAGGGTGATGCATCTCTGCTCAGCTCAGTTCAGCTCACTTTTCCCCCTCTGTTTGGCTAGACCTTTGGTGAGGTTGTCCATAGAACTGCAGAGTAATCCTTTTACTTGAGCTTTGGTGGGATTTTTGGTACGGTATCTCAAAATGTGCTGCTTCTTGGATGAGGGAGATGAAAAGGTATGGGGCTTGTCCTGTGGATTTGCATGAGCCAATAGTAACTATGAAAACATGTCCAAGGGAGGGCTGACAGGAAGGACAGAGGTCACCTGGATGAAATCTCTCTCTCCTACAAAAATCTGTAAAGAAGCTGGGCAGTGCATAGCAAATCAGTCCCACTATCTCTGCTGATTTGCTTGTAAATGAAAAGGAGTCTGTCCCAGAGGCAGGATTGCTTTAAACTCAGTTTTAAAGCCCCTGGGCCTCAGCCCACATGTGTCAGGGCACATCTTTTCTTGTGAGTGGCAGAAGGTTCCTCCTGAATCCATTGTCTTCCAGGACTGGGCTCATCTGTGTAGCTGTTTTAAGGAATGGGAGGAGGTGGAATATGTTTTCCAAAGCCCTATGGAGCATGTATGATGCAAGGAAAGCTGGGGGAGCAGGGATGGCAAGGATGGGCAAGGTTTGGTCAGAGCCTGGTTCAGCACAGAGGGGAGCAGGGACTTGGGTGAGGGTGCTGGGTGCTTGCCATAAACCCAGGTCATTCCTCACCTGGTGTTTCCTGGCTCTGCAAATTTGCAAAAGGGAAAGGGTGCAACAGGAGAAAAGGGGAAGATGCATTGCAGAAGGGTTAATAAAGTATTTGCCAGAGGGAACGTCTTAATCATCACAATTATCTTGCTGTGAGCCACACTCTCATCTTAGGACCATTTCCTTTCACTTCCTTACCTGTTGAGCTCAGCCAGCTGGATATGGGGTTCTTCTTATAGCAGACACTGCTGATGGCTTTTCTTCTTCTAAAGGTTTGGAATTTTCACTTGGATGGAACTTGGTGATGGGCTCCAGGGTTGGTTCTGAAAGGAAGAGGCTATCTCTGCCCCATCCATCGTTAATGTTGAGAATGATGAGGGCTGGGGTGGCAATAAACAATGACAAAGGAGACTGGTAATTGCATTAATAGGATTATCACAGACAACTTAATAATTATATTATTGTTATTATACAGCTTTGGGAAGCTCTGAGCCCTTTAACTTGATCAAATCCCGGATTTTCTGAGTCATGTTAACACTTGCAGATACACCTGTGATGATTTTCATTCAGTATTTCACACCAGGATGAATTTATGATGTGTTGAACCTCTGTCAGAAGCTTTGGGAGTGTCAGGAGCTCCGGGCTGCTTTCTTTAATAAAACTCCATAAATCATTAACACTCCCACCAAGGAACGCACAGGTACTGCCACATGAGGGAAGCTGGTTGGCTGGAGGCACTGCCGGAGCTGGAATCACTCCATCACCAGCAGCTGTTGAAGGATGATTCTTCAAGTCCAGTCCTGTGGACTTGAGCTGATCGTTACACACTTTGGGGTTAAATCTGTGCAGACATAAACCCATCAAATTAATACCCATCAAATTAAACCATCCTTGTTTTTCCAAGACCCACAGCACTGACAAGGGAAGAAGGGGATTGTTGTACGTTTGTTGTGTGAAGTCCAGCTCTGGGGAGGTTTCCATTTTTAATATAGCTAAGTATGTATGTATGTATGAGGTTAGGTTAACGTAGCAATGAACAATTTATCTAAAGATATCACGTCTCTTACAGATCTCTGGTGCCTGATTGATCATTTCCTAATACCTCTGTTACAAATACCTCCCAGGATTCACATCTGCTGTCGCAGAAAAAGCAACGCATCTCCAGGAATGAAGTACAGCGCTGGATTTTTTCCTAGAGGAAGACTATTTTAGAGCTTTATTGTGACTCTGATTTGAGCCAGAAATTCATTCTCTTGAAACATATGATAAATAACAAACAAAGCTGGGATTTTTCAGGAGCAGAGGCTGGTGCTGGCTTGCAGTGGGAAATGCCCTTCTGAAAATCTCCCCTGGGATTTTTATCAGACTTTGTGTGGTCTTGCCTCCGTAAGACTCCGCTGGTTTAGTGAACTGAAGCGTCAGAATCCCTCCTACCCAGCACTGCCGGCTACGTTTATTGTTGCAAGAGCTAAGGATCCTCTAAATGAAAGGATGAGGTAGGAGGTTTAAAAATGACTCTCACACAGCAACTCATTAAACAGTGGAAACTGCTTCTCTGCACTTGCAGAGGCCAGAGTGTAACTCTGTTTGAGGAAGGATTAGACAAATTCATGGGTAACATATGCCCTGGTGGCTCTTAAGTCCAACAATCTCCATGCAGATGTCTAGTTCAGGATGTCCCAAGGTGCTGGTGGCTGGTGGCCAGGGGAGTGTGATGAGAGACAGTTATCCCTCACTGCTTGTCCTGCTTTCACCCTCACCTCAAGCAGGAGATAAAGAAATACAGGTACATTAATTTTCAAAGAGATGCAGACCTGTAGCTCCTCTTTGAAAGAGTTCTGGAGGGTATGAGCTCTGTTTCCTCAGGTCTTTTCTGTTAGGTGGTATGCAGACACTGCAGCCTTTCTTTCCTGAGACAGAAACAGAAGTGATTTCTTACACTCCCAAGTTTTATTGGAAGGAAATACAACATTACAGTGGGAAGAATGATGGCAAAGTCCAAATACATCATCACCCAAGGAGAAGACATGCTGAAGCAGAGTGCAGCAGCTGTAGCTATGTTCCCACATAGTCTGGCCAGACTCAGCACCTCTGAGTTGGCAACAAGTTCATTTCATCTTTAGGAGTTAAAAGGGAAATTTTGACTGTGATGATGATTATATTTGTGAATATTTTTGTAATTGCTGCTTTTTGGCAGAATGCAGCTCAGATTAGCAGTCACACCATGGGAGACCCTCAGCCATGCTGGCAGCAGCTGGAGGGGCTCCTTTCTCTGTGCCAATGTGCTGCACCATGCAGAGGAGCTCCGAGCTGGATGTGGGATTCCTACAGAAACGTAAACAATAAGTAATAATAACAGTAATTATGATCCAGATCAATTACATGCTCCAAAATTTAATTTCTTTGAGCATAACTAACCTGCTAAGTTTTTACTTAGGAGGCACTCTGCACAGTGGCTTGTCTCCTGAGGGCTGGGACAAGGCACCCTCTGCACCTTACCTTCATGGGTTGCTGGACCTGAAGTTTTACTCCAGGACAAGGATCACAACCTCAGAGAGCTGTGGCTGTTGGTGCAGCTGTGAGAATCCCTTGGCATGGGGAGTGAACAAGGGCAGAGCTGCACCCCAATCCTTCTATTCCTCTGCTCAATTCACTGGGAGGGGGAAAAAACTATGAAGAATAATCAGAGAAAAACAGAAAATGAGAGCAAATATTTAGTGATGTGGTGGCAGCTCTGAATTCATCGCTCTGTTGTGGCAAGCGGCGGTGGGGAAATTCACCTGTGCTGTGGGTTGCTCCTTGTCCACTCACTATGTGTTGGCACCGTGGCCAACAGCAATAGTCACTCTTCAGCAGAAGCACAGGCTTCACTGTACCAAGGCAGGGCACACTGAGCTCCTGCAGGGCACAGTGACATCAGTGTCTCTAGTAAGATCCCAGCAACGCCTGTGGTGCGTGGGAAGCAGTGCAGAGCATTAGCACAAGGGTTTGGGCTTTGGCTCCATCCTAGCTGCCATGATCAACTCAGAGTGTTTGTACAGTGAGAGGAGATTGGATTCATCGGAACAACACCCTTCCTCTTTACGTGAGCCTGGAAGCATCACCATCATTGAACTACCCATCTCACAACACTCCTCTCTTGCTTAGAGACTGAAGAAAGGTCCTTTTCAGCCAACAATTATTTTTTTTAATAAAGCTTGATGAAAAAGCAACATTACAAATGAGGCATGAACTTTTAATGACTTTATTTCATAATCTTTCTGAAGATTCCTGTTGAACTGAATCTTTCAACCCTTTTTGTTGTTGGCTTAAAATCCTGGCAGGAATGTTGCTCCAGATCTCTGTGCAGTTTGCTGTGCTCAGTCCTCTCTGCAGAGTTTGGTAGCTGTGGCCATTACAGTGTAATGAAGTAGAGACACTCCCAGAAGGAGCTGAGAGATGACCATGAGCATCATGTGTTGGTGGGGAATGTATTCCAGCATGATATGTAGCATGCTTAGTTAGCTGTATTGGAAAGATTTCCAGATAGCTATTGATTTTCCAGTCCTGTAATTTGTTCAGAGATTACAAACATAGAAAATATTGCTCCAGAAATTGATTTTTTTAATTGCTCATAGCACCAAAACCATGGAGTGACTGCAAAGCCCATCACATGGTTCCTGCAGAGAAAGACTTTGAACTTTGGAGAAATATTGTCCCTGTAAATGCTGAGAGAAAATCACATGGCTAATTTTGTTGCTCTCTTTGCTAAGGTCTGGATCCCACTGCTTCTGGCTTTGACAATCCATCCCTGTTGGTCACCTTGCAGGATCAAGGTCTACAGGAGAGATGAGACTCAACATCTGCAAGGCCAGAGCCACACGTGCAGGTTAGGATCAGAGCAAACATCAGCCATCCCCTGTGGCACAAATCCCTCTGTCCAGGGCTGCCCCAGTGTCCTCAGGGTGATGTTCACTGTTATAATAATTTTTACTCTCTGCTTAGCACCGCACAGCTGCCTCTTGCCCCTCCAAAAATACCACAGATCCATGGAGAACATCCCATGCACTTCACCAGCACATGGCCTCTCTGTGCTCAGCTGGGAGCTCAAAATGCCCCTGAGAAGGAGGTCGAGTCCTCTGCCCCCTTCCCATACTCACTAAGCTGTTTTTAATCACCATCACAAGGGTCCACGTGGATGCCACGATGCCGTGAGCCAGTTACTCCAGCTGCAGCCTGCAGCGACACAGCATTTCCTGGCAAGGCTGAGTTCTGCTCAAACACGGCTCCATTCTTGTCTCTGCACCGATGTTTAAACTTTAAACTTCTCTATATTGCTGTTTGAGCTGCAGTAAATGCCATGTGTGCCCTCGTGCTGTGCTGGACTTTGCCCCAGCTGTTTGTCAGGGCTGATGTTCCACAGGTAGCTGAGCTCTCCTCAGACAAGTCAAACAGACCACAGCTTGGGTCATGCTCAGGTCTTGTTTTCCTCTCATCCCCCTGTCCCTGCAGCAACAGGAACTCAAGGCTCAGCCTCACCTACTGGAAGGTTTTAGGAAAAGTGTTAACTTGGACACTGACTTATTTTCTCAGCTGGAATGACACTGCATGTGCCATTTCCTTGTTATAGTTAAAGACAACCATAATCAGCTCAACTTCTCCTTGCTGGAGGAGGCCTGACTTTGTATTTGATGTGCTGAAAGCCATAAGCTAGTGACAAGCCACAGCATCTCCTGCAGTCGGTCTCTGTAGAGTCCTCATCCTTCTGGTCCTACATCTTCTCAAGGGTGCACCATGCCACCAGCTGCTTTGTAGCTCCTCTCCCCAGTTAACACTTTTTCTGGCTTTTAATTCTCTTCTGGGATAGTGAGAGGGAGGAGATAGGTGGTATAAAGACTGTGAGTGTAGCACAGCAGACTGGAGTCACTGCAGATATCCTGAATACTTGAGACTGGTTTTCCCCTCTTAATTACCCAGTGCTTGGCACCTGTGGAGTTCCGGGAGCAGCAGGTCGTTGGCCAAGGGCAGTAATTTCTCCCACAATGTCCCTGGCAAGAACCAGACACACGAGTAAGCGTCTCTTAGAGACACCCTGTCACCGTCATCCCACAAACAGAATGGGGTGAACCCAGCCCTGACCCCCACTTGATCCCACCCTTATTCTCCTTTGTGCTGTTGCCACCCTGGGCTCTTACCCCAGGAGCTCGAAGATGCATTTGCACAAGCAAAAGTGCTCTGGACCAGCCAGGTCTGGACTGTCTATTTGTTTATGTATTTATTGCTTTATTATTGCTTCCAGGCAGCACCTTTTAATCTGTACTGATGTTTTCTCTCTTCCTCAGGGAGGGTTTTGGGTCTTCCCCAGTGAGGTGAATGAGCTGCTTGGTGCTTTGTGCTGATGACTCAGTGATCTCGTTGCACACCCAGGGCAGGGTGTTGTTGCTTATGGAAAATAGGAGCAGTAATGTCCAGTAAAATCGCCAAACTTCCTTTTCCTCCTCTCTCTAACAGGATTACCACAGATGTTTTTTGTGAAGGCAAAGCCAGGAGACCCCAACTGATGCAAGAAGGGCTCTGCAGTTAGGGAGGTCATTTGAATTGTTTCATCCCATTGCCCAACTCTGAAGAAATCGCTTGAGTCACTTCTCTAAAAGGCTGGCAAATTAGAAAAGTTGAGCAACAAGCAAAAAACCCCAAAGCTACAGCAACTACACCATATTCTGTCATAGCCACACAGGCAGAGGGACTGTTTGCCTACTATGAGATTTCTTCCCCTACCAGTGAAATATCGGGAAGGAAGAAGACATGTGAATTTTTGAAAGCCCCAAACTCTGTAATAAGAAAACTATCTGATTTGGTTGAGAAAGTGCTTCTGCAGCTGTATCATTCCCAAATACATCCAGTACCAGGAAAAAAACAACCCTTGGGAAGCATTTCAGGAGATGGGAAGAGCTGCAGTGAAAGGAAATGTAATGAGACATCAGCGAACAAGGTGCCCTCCCCAAGGCAGCTCAGACCAGGGCACCGATCCTTCCCCTGATGTGTACTCATTGCACCAGCCCATTTTTAGTCTTTATAGGAAGATGGTTCTTCCTATAAATCCCTCTTCCCTGGCTTCCTGGGAAGAGGGATTTGGAGTGTGCGTGGGAGCAGTAAACTGCAAGTGCTTTCACCCCCTCCCTCTTCTCTAGGACAGATGAAAGTGAAAAGAAATTGAAGTATTTCACCCCAAGAATAGATCCAGACTTTGTGTAAGTGGTTCCCCCTCGCATCAGGGCAGAGGGGCTACCTGTGAAATATTAGTGTTGAGGGAAAGCATCAGGCAAGTGCTGAATCCCCCTTAACCATGCATTTTTGGGGTTAGGCAGTAGGACGATTTGCAGGATGACCTGTGGTCTCCCCTCAGAATTCCTACTGGGATGGGGATGGGAGGAGCAGTGTTAGCCCAGTCTCACTCTCCCATCTAGTGGTAAAGCAAGGAAAGGTGGTCCAGTCAGAAGAGACCTTTCAGCTTTCTGAAGCTTTTGAAGGGATATCATTGTGCGTCCGGTTAAATTCAGCTTCCCCAGCACTGGGACTGGGAGTGTCATCGACCCGGTCCACAGGGAAACAGGAAATTGCAGAAGTATCTGCGGGTCCATCTCTGGGTCTGGAGGGATTTGGAGGGGGTCCCCGCAGCAGGAATAAGGCACAAAGGAGACAGACCTGAACCCTGGTGAATCTCAGATCACAGAATCGGGACAGAATTGGTTCTATAACCCTGTGACATCTAACCCACTGGGATGGGTGGGAGGCAGAAGGTTGTAGAGCATCACAAGGACCACCTCATCCCCCAAATAACTTACTCCTTTTAAATAACTCTCTGTGTTGCTCTGACCCTGACACAGAAACGTCTCTGTATGTCCACATGTGTGACCCCCATAGCCTCCCAACTGCCTTCCCAGAAAGGCCTCTGCAGTCCCCCAGAGCAGGTGACCACAACTCACTGTGGCTGACTGAAGGGATGAGACTAGGTGCCGGTGCTCAGGAAATGGGTTGTGGGGAGCGTGAGCTGAGCCTGGTGACGTGCAGAGCCCCAAATGTCAGCAGTGCAACAGCCTCTAAGGCCTCTTGTAGGAGGAGATGGCACGGGCAGGCTGAAGCAGGGCAGGGTGGGTCACTTGGAGCTGTAAAGCTGTGGATTTTTTTCAGCCAAACCTACAGAGAGTTTTGCCTCTCCCACTAGTTTTTAAGATATTCAAAGTTGATTTGGGCTGAAGAAATCCCTTTTTTTCTATGAGGAACAGGTGCAGAACCAGCTCAGCCTGTGGTTTGCCCCAGAGAGATATCACTTCCCAGAGGTGCAGGGGGTCTCAGCTCCTGCTGGACTGGATTCAGGATGCTGCAATACCCACTCCTGTGTCCAGAACTGAGTCCCACAGACCTGAGATGCAGAACTTTTAGAGAAGATTTATGTTCTCACATCAGATGGAAGGTTTGTGGTATTTCTTGGTGGGTTAGCTGATGTTTCATTTTCAGCAAATAAGGTCAAAAGCACACGGAGGGAAAAAAAGGCCAAAAGAAAAAAGCAAGCAATGTGTCACAGATGAGCTGTTTACAAACCCCAGAGGTGCAAGTGCTCAGCTTACACTGCTGTTCATAGAAAAATGCCTCCTCAGAAAGCCCCCTGCTGCTCAGTGAGTCTTCCCCCAGGGTGTCCCCCACCTTCTCTGCAGTGTGAACAGGCTCAGCTGGGAAAAGATGAGCGTGGTTCTCACTTCCACACTGTCACACTATCAAAGAGCAGAATAAAATGTAAAACCAAAAGGGTGCCGGATGGGGTTGTAAGGGCGGAAATCAGTCAGGTCAAATGGCAACCTTGTGCACAAGGGATGCTCTGGGTGGTTTCTCAAGCAGCACCACACGCTGCTGGAGCGGGGGTACAGGTGGGACTGGGGCATCAGCAGGAGCTGGTGATAGGGGCAAGCACTGGGATGGTCTGTGCAGTGTGGCTGGGACCAATGCGGGTACTGGCTGAGGGTGCCGGGTTCAGCTCAACCACAACATCCCTTAGCCTCTCGGTGTGTCGGGAGAGGGCAGCCTTCACCGCAGACGGATGCACAACCGACTGGCCTCACACAGCAGGATCCGTGGCTTTTAAGAAAAGATTAAATGAGAAAGTTTAAGTGCAGATTAAAAGCGATTGTGCAGATGAAAAAAAGTCACTTTTTCTCATGAGGACACAGTCATTGCCAGGAATTTCTCACTGTCACATCTGCGTCCTCAAAGTTACCCCAAGATGTGATTCACATAACAGAGCTAGTAGGGTGACAGTGTCCCTGGAGCAAGGCTGACCATGACCTGCTGCTCCAGCAGCCCCTCTCCAGCAAACCTATAGATGTATACGAGTGTTCCCTTCTTTACTGCGAGCTCATCTACATGCAGCACAGACCCCTGAGCTCATCTTTTTGGCAGCAAGAGCTGCCACAGTCTGAGGACATAGGTGGGACATCCTGGGTTTGCCCCTCTAGCAGCAGTGTCTCTGCAACCCTCCCTGGGCAGTGTATTCACTGCTACAGCAATAAAAAAGGTTAATGAGAAGACATGCTTGAAACGTGGAAACACAGTTAATGCTAGTGCCGTGATGCTTCACTTGAGCTGCAAAGAGGAGATAAAGTTCTGCCTCCCACTAGAGTTGTCACCAGGGAAAATTATTCCTTCCTCCTGTAAATGGCATCACATTGTTTCTTCTTTTCAGCTTGCTGCCAACTTGGTGTCACGGTCTGTTTTTTCGCTAAAATAATCTAGTTACCCAGCAGTGGTGGTACCCTCCACCCAACCTCCCACTCCTCAGCCAGATCAGTACAAAAGATATGCAAAAATAGATTCACCTAGGAAAGAAGAATAAATAAGGATGGCTCTTAGCACGTGAATCGCTAATGAAGACCCACTTAGCAGTCTTGGCATATTCATCAGCTTCGGAGGATGATCCTTGATTGTGTGTCTGCAGCTACTTTATTCCACTTTCCACATGATACCCAGGTCAAAGGAAACACACAAAACCATGGCAGAAATGATAAGGGATGATGGAGATGGCCATAGTGATAACCCATCCTGAGTGGAAAATTACTAGTTAGTATTTTTTATAACCCATTCCATGGAACTATTTCACCTTTCAGCAAGACCTAAGTCACTTCAAATTATCAGGGATGAAATCCCACTCACTACACCATCCCACATCTCCCACTAACAAGATGTGCATCTGAAGAGTTCCACCTAGAAGACCTTGCAGAAGGCCCAGACACTTGTTCCTGGAGTTGTTTGGGATTCACCACCACATTAAGATGCTGGAGTTACCCAAAAGGTGAAGGTCTGTCTGCTCCAGCCTGGGCGCAAAGGCTGTGGGTAAGGATGGAACAGGGTGGCAGGGCTGCTTAGCACCAGCTCCTGGGAGCAGCTCTGCCACCCTCACCTCTCACTGCACCACCCAGAGAGAATTTTAGCAAGAGATTTTTCTACTGGTTGCTGAAGTCATGTGAAACTTGTAGTGAATAGCATACATAGATACACTATAAGCCATATAAATACAGGGAATCCTCTAACAGGATTTTCTTCCTGAGCACCTTACAACACTGATTTCTCCCTTTCTTGAAGCCAAACCTGGAGGGCTCAGGGACTTCAAGATGAGTGATGTTTTAATGCTGTGTTTGTTAATAACCTGGGAAGGAAGAAAGGGAACAAAAAAGGGAAAGGGAACAAAATAAAGGAGAGACAGTGGATGCTGCCAAGCACTCTTGTCTCCTCTAGTTTGCCATGGAACTAGTGGCAAGGGCTGAAGATGGAAGAGGGATGCTGCAGCATGAAATGCTGCTAATGGAGGACTCTTCTGCAGTCTGGGTGCTACAAAATGTGCTCTATTTTACCTGTCTGATCCAGCCCTGAGACCTCACTGATGCTGATGACTCCCAGACCCTTCAGCCTCCACTCCTGTCTGTTGCTAACCCAGCAAACCATCCTCTTGTCACCAGTTCTAGGTCAGAGGAAAATGTTGTTATTATGCTACCTCTATTTTATGATCTTTTAATTATTTCCACCTCTGTGATTACACTAATTAGCTAACTGGTTTCTAATGGCTGTACAGTAGCTCGCATCACCCTTTCATTAATCACAGCGTTCGCTCGTCTCGTTAAGAGTCTCTGATTTTTTTTGCATTATGATTTGAAATCACTCCACGCAAAAGGAGTCTGAAGCGGGAGGAGGGGGGTGACAGAAGTCAACAGGAACAGGCACCGTCTTCACCAGCAGCTTGGCAAAGAGCCTCGCTGATATATTTAGAAATGTTATGATTTGCAAGAACCCAACAACCATTTACTTGGTGTCTATAACACAAAAAAAAGGTAAGTCTGAAGTTTTCAAATCACAACTGTTAAAGGCTCCTTCTCTCTTTGAGTCAAGGCGCTTGACTGACACATTCAAATGTGATCCAAAATAAAACAACTGACAACACTTCTCCTTCATCCTAAGGGCTGTAACTCGCCGCAGCTTCACCACCTCTTCACTGAACCCAGGACGAAGCAGAAATAAAGATCTGAGAGGACGTTAAGTTTTTGCCACTGGAAAAACATGACTCTGCCAATTCTTGAGACCTTCCTGTAAATTCTCATCTCTTAGACTATGTGATGTGCTTGAAGGATTGCTCAAAATAACCAAATTTAAGAACAAAGCACATTGGGTATGTCAGATAGGTGCTAGAGGGAATGTCTGCCACTGGGGTTATGGTGGATAAATACTAATAAAAACGACACCAATAGTAAACCCCACCTACTTAACAAACATAGATCTTGCCAGCCTGCTGTGAATCAGCCAGGGAAAGGATGATGGATGAGAGGACAGTTGCCCAAAGGCCTGCCTTTGCAAGGCAACAGAGCCACAGAATAGGAAGAAACCAAGAGTGGACTCTGGCACATCAGACTTCTTTCAGGTTCTATGAACTGAGCATTGATGATGCTCTCTCCTGCTGGAGATGCTACAGATGCACCTGATCAGCAATTCTCCCCTCCTTTCCCTACCGAGGGCCAATCCTGCACATCAGCCCATTCTCAGGAAAACAACCTTCACCTTATGCAGTATCCTGCACCCCATGAGAGCCATAGCCCTCACTGAGGGAGCATAAGCTGCTGGGCAAAGGAAACCCCATACCCAAAGGAAAGGGTGCAGGAAACGAGCCAGGGCAAACACAGGAGGCTACTGAAGCTTCGGTGAGGGAAGACTGGTAAAACAGCAGCACAGCAATGCTGTTCCCCAGGCAGAAATCAGTTCTTCGCTCAGCTCTTTGTGACCTTCCTCAGCACCTTCTTCCCAGGTGCTGCAGATACCTCCAGTGAGGGCCTCTTAACCTAGAGTTATCCCATACTGGGTTTTGGGACAGGGCAGACCCTGACTATCCTGCTTGTTCGTGGTGAAGGTGAGTTAACAGCACTGCATGACAGTAAACTAAACCCAACCTTGAACTGGAGCATCTCAGCTCCTGCAGGAGTGTAACCACTGAGCCCTGAGTGAAGTAAAACTTCTTCATCGGAGGGGACAAGGGTGACATCGCTCTGGCCTGCCAGGGCTGGGTTTGACAAGGAGGGAGGAGCAGGGAGCCTGCCTTTCCTGAATCTAAAGGTCTGAAGAGCCCACATGACAAGAAAACCATTAAAAAGAAGAAGTAACAATAATACTGAGCAAAATATTGCTTCAGGGAGAATTCCTGCCTGGTTTTAGCGCAGATGTTGATATTGCGCGTTCAGAAATGGCTGTGTGGAAACACATTTGCCGTGTGCTGTTAACTGGTGCATGAAAGCAACGAGGGAGAAATTGAAGCATTGAAAAATTAAAAGAGAATTTAAAATGCCTTCTGAAAGGTGTTTTGTTCTCTTACAGACAAGTTATGAGCAGAGAGACTGAGCTTCCCCAAATCACAGACTCAAGAGTTTGGTACTGTCTTGAAGCACTTGTCCAACACTTCATGTCTTCGCTTCTGCAGAAGGGAGCTCTAGCAGGAACCAGCCATCACCTCTATAGATCCCCAAGGAAGTAACTTTACTCTTGATGGAACTGTGCCCTGCAAAACACCCAATCTCCCCAAGGGTGATCCTTTCTGACACTGGGAGTAGACAACCCCACTGTGCCTGATGCCTGCGCCCTAGAGATGGGCATTCAGGGGGAAGGTTATCCACACCGTTCCCTTAGCACTCCCTGTGAAGATCCCACAAAGCATATGGGGTTGCTTTTCAAGTGAATGAGTGTCACCATTTCCCACCCTGAATGCCCTGGGCGGTGGAAACAGTGAGCGCCGTGGGATGAGGCTAAGCAGAGGTTCTGGGGTGTTGTGCACCCAAAGGCTGAGCACAGCAAGGCTCTGCTCTTTGCATATGCCCTCTGTGCACAGGGCTGGGATCTCTCACTTCATCCATAACTTGCCTCTTGCTGCACCGATTCTATGGAGGCAGTATAGGGCCTCAGTGCCGGTGACAGCAAGGAGAAGGGGGATGCTTTTTGTCACCAGACAGCAAAGTGTAGAGCTTGGGTTCAACCAGTACCTCACCTTATCCCAACTGCCCTCTAGGCAAAGATGTGAACAGACAGTGAAATAAGGGTTGTGGCTGGATTTGGGGAAGGATGAGCTGCTAGTGGGTTTACAGCCAAGGAAAACCTCCACATCATGGGAGCTGGAGCGCCCTAGGGGACCTTTGCTCTGGGGTTGCTGGCAGCCGAGGCTGAGCATGGCTGCAGCAAACCCCACATGAGCCCCTTATCAATCCCCTGTCCTGCCTCTGTAGCCAGAAGTGACTGCACATTGCAGCCAGCAGTAGGGCTGCTTATTTCTCCAGCTCTGGACCTTTCACAGATGCAGATGCCATCACTGAGCACTGTTTGCTGTTGGAGACAGGCTGCTTCTCCTTTCCACCTGCTCCAGCAGTGCTGGAGAGTGAGAGGCTCTGCTGTCGCTGCAGCTGGGGAGGTCACTGGGATGCTCTTGCTGTGCCAGGGATGTGGAGCAGCCCACGCTCCCTCCCTTCTGTAACCCCCTGCCTCTCCTCCCTGTAACACACCAACCGAAAAACCCAGTTTGTCAGAAACGAAAGTGTTTGGGGAGATTAAAATGTAAATGTTGCTCTCAGCTTTTCAGAGAGGGTTTGATATTTTTACTTGTGGCTCTACAAGGAAATAGATTTTTGATAACTCTGCGGAACTGCTGCTGCAAACAGCCAAAACCTTGATAAATAAATCCTCTGTCAGCCAGCCCTGGAAACCAGCTTGCTGGTAGTGTGGAGAAATATTGGGAATTTCAAAGCAGTATGAGGAGACCTGTAATTCCAGCAGCCTCTCCTATGCTGCCTGGCTTTCCTGAGAAGGGGAGTGCAGAGCATCCCCTTTGACAGTGCAGGCAATAACCACTATATATTGACTTTTTGCTGTGTTTATTGACTTGAAAATGTGGGGAAAGAGCTGTGCTGGGTGTTCAGCTTTGCACTGTCCACATGTCACCCAAGAATGGGACACTGAAAGGGAATGGGAAAACAATTCACATAAAATTCCTGCCTGATTTGGCTCTGGTTTGCAGCCTCATCCTTGTAGGACACCTGCAAAAACACCTGCTGACCCCAAAACTAGGTCCCTCCCAAGGAAATATTTTTTGTTGCCTTTCCCCAAGTCTGTTTTCTCTGGACTCTGCAGAAACTTGTCCCACACTCAGCATTCACCGCCGCACACAGCTTTGGGTTCCTGCTAACGGATATGCAGACACCTTGGGCATCCAGGCTGCTGCAAACACTGATGAAATCAAGGAAGAAAAAAAAAAACCACGAAAAGGAGTTGTCTGACCTTATGCTGGCTAGCAAAGCTCCCAAGCAGCCCTCAGCATGGTCAGAAGTGAGCTGATGGGATTTTTGCATCCCCAGTTATCACACATTTAGATGGTTGAACTGGTAGAAGAAGGTCGTGGCTCACATCTCTCAGTTGAGAATTATGACCAACAGAAATATTCACAACTTCACTACCAAAAAGTACCCTGAGTTTAAATTAAACTTTCTTGCATAATAAGTGGAATAACCTGAACACAACCACTGCATGAGACCCAGCAGCACTGGGGAATAATCAGTAAGAGGACAATCACTCACAGGACTAATTTGGAAACTAATTTCAAACAATTGAGATCTATATGAAAATGAGCAGACCACACATTAACAGAGCTTGAGCCTGATCTGTAAACTCAGCTACTCACTTTTTATCCCTTAAGTAAACGAGGAAGAGTGATGTATTTATAGCCTCTTGACGTAAGTAGCCTGGCTGAAACATCCTATGGAATAAATATTCCACCATCTCCCACAGCCTATAGGACAAAGCAAGACCGAGGTGCTGCAAAGGCAAACTCCACGTGGCTAATGAGTCCTGGGGAGCTGCCAGCCAGCTGAAATCATCACAAGTGAGAGAAAGCAATGAAAATAAAGACTTACTGTTAACGCAGGGTAGAGCTGTATTGACACAACCACAGCACAAGGTCACCGGAGAAGGTCTTTCAGCCTTTCAGCTTCATGGGGCACCTTTAAACCTCTCTCTCCACCATCACCTTGGAGTTTGGTCAGCTGTATCCCAGCTTTTCTTCATCAGTCCTTTTCTCCACTGTTTTTTACCCCTTTGTGACGTAAAGATATGAGATCTTGGTCCTTTGTCCCTGACCCTGTTGCCGGCGGTTCTGTTTGTGAGATTACAAATTACACAGCACATCCGCATTAAAACAAACCCTGTTCATCATGATTTTTCACTAAGTGTGTTGTTTGTAAATGCTTTGTTCATAATGAATGGAATTATTACTGGTCCAGCCACATCCTTCAGCTGTGTGCTGTAAGGTAAGTTGTAAAGTGCATTAGTAAAAAGCTTTCTGGAGGAGGGTATGACAGCCTGCCTGTGAAACACATCATGGGGTGTGCTGCAGCGATTGTTGGAACGATCTTTATGCAAGATTTTAAGTTATCAGTCAGCCAGGGGCTGATTGATAGTGTAAATGTTAATAATTAATAATAGGATAATGTTGATAACTAATTAATGGTACATGATGAGTACGGGGTTTTTTTCATTAGTATTCTGCTAATCTACATTATTCACTCCGTCCTAAAACCCTGTTAGAGATGAGACAATCTCTCTAGCTTTCTCCATCTGTCCAGTCCTTGAACTGAGGGCCCCAGAACTGGACACAATATTCCAGATGCGGTCTCACCAGGGCAGAGTAGAGGACTTCACATCCTCTGATCAGTCTGTGCCCATGGGCACACAGAGGTTGCCTCCACCCAGTATGATGTAACACCTGTTTTGATCCCATCCACCATAATACAAAACCAGATAACATCAACTGAGATAAAATCACACTGCCATCTGGCCAACTTACTACCGTCCACTTCTCATCCCCGTGTCTCCATCTTTACTCCCCACTGGTTGACATCAGCCCAAGGACTTTCCCATATCCACTGCAAAAGGAAAGTGAGTCTTCTGCTTTTAAATTGCTGGATGATGCCACAGACCAGAAAAAGAAATCTTCAGCGGCAATTCCTTCACTTTAAACATTTTCCTTGTAGGGGATCATCCCTCACATCATTCTGTGATTCTGTGATCATGGGTCTGCCATGCCTAGAGCAGTCAGGCTTGTTTTATTTGTGTCCTAAAGGCTGTGAATTTACACACCACTGGTACATACACACCGAGAGAGATGTGACATTGTTTTAAAGATACTTCCTAATAACCAGATTGCATCCTGGGCGTGAAGAATTGCTTTGGAAATACTAAGGACGAGCAACATTGACCCATCTGGATGTGTTCCTGTGCGACTTGGTCCAGGTGAGTCTGCTGTGGCAGAGGGACTGGCCTAGATGATCTTGCGAGGTTCATCCAATCCCTGATGTTCTGTGATTCTGTGATGTTCTGTGAAGTGCCAATAGTAGCCTCAAAAATCAGGGTTTAGAAATGGATGCTGTGTGATGGTCATTGAGATGTGGTGGATTCAGACTTTCACAGTGGGGAATCTCCCCTTCCGCACCCCAGCAGCAGCTGACTGTCTTCACCTCCCACCTCATGGCTGCCCTTGCAGAATCAGAGGTACAATTTGCCTTCTCCATTCTCAATCAGTAACAGGCAGGAAAGCTCCTCGCTGGTACTCAGCTGGCCTGTAGTTAACCTAAGCCAAAGGCATCAAATACACTGAGCTCAGTAGCACTTTACCATCAGTGAGGTCTCCTTAATGCCTTAAACCATCTTAATTCCCTAAACCATGGTGAGACCCAGCCAGCTCTCTGGCAAGGCATGACCACAGCTTATTGACAAGTGTGAGAGCAATGTTGGGGACAGTGAAAAAGTGCTTGTTAGCTCAGGAATTCTCTTGTTATCAGCAGCTGTTTCTCAGAGAGATGAGAGTCCTCAGGGCTGATCCACAGATTAACTTTCTCATCCCCCCTTTTCCCTCCCCACCTCTCAGCTTTTGTGCCTGGCTTGTCAATGTTTATTTCAGATGAATCCACAAGCACATTTTGGGGTGGATGTCACCAGGATCCACTTCCTCCTGGCCCACAGACAGTCTGTCTCTTATCTCACTTACATTAGTATCAATTATTTACAGCAGAATGCTAGATCATGACAAAGAAGTTGCAGCAAAGCTCTGCCTTGGCTGAGTACCCCACACTAGTTGCAGCCTCCCAAGCCCCTGCACTCTTTGTACTTGGTCCTGCAGAGCAGCACCCATGAATTTACTCCCCCTTTAAGAGCATCCCCGCATTCAGAGCCCCTGTTCTTCATGGGAGTCAAAATCACATAGGGAGTACATTAAGCAACAAGTCTAAAGGGGAGGTTTCTCCACAGTTTTGGAGCAGCACAGCTCCTCCACGTTATTGCAAGAAGGTTTCCTCCTTCCACAGAGGCTTCAAGACACTGGAAAATAATGTTTGGAGGAAGGAGATGGACATGACCTCACCACTGCTTTGCTGTGCTGCACCAGTACTGTGCTCCTTCCACCCTCCTGCTCCTTCCACAGATACACTCTCTATTCTGGGGGTCCATAATTTGGGGGAAAGGAGCTGCTGCCTTACTTGTGGCAACCAGTGCCATGAGTTTGGAACAGGGCTTTTTGTACTGGGATGCAAGCACTAATGAAGCCTCTTAATGACAGAGTCCATAAGGCAATGGTTCTTTACTAACAGTATTTAAAAGTGACTAACTAAAGACTCAGTTAAATGGAGATGCTGCACATGTCAGGACAGTATAAATAAAGGTATCTGGGCTCTGTTCATGTCTTTACTCTTTGGATGCAGAGCAGCAGAAGTACTTTACCTCCATTGGTAAGTGCATCACTAAGTGAGGTGATGCTTAAACTCTTGCCCTTGGAATGGTGCCTACATTTAAATTTCCAGTAATTCTCAATATTTTTCAGACAAATCCCTGCTCACACCAGAGAAACTGCCCTCTCCTTTGGTTCCACTGCTTACCCAGCACATTCCTGCTTTGCTAGGTACAGGACCAAGTGAAAAGAAACTCACCCAAGTAAAAGCACCAATAAACCTGTTGAAATCTGGGTGTAGGAAACATTCAGAGAACGAGGAGACTTAGCGGGTGCAGATCAGAGCCTGCAGACACTGGGCCAACTGGGCTTGACCCACCAAGGGCTAGCAAAGGTGTTACACCACAACACCTGAGCTGGCTGCAAAGCTCCAAGCCTACAACACAGCTCCTAGAAGGAAACCTTCAGCCACCAGTTCACCCCTGGAGGGGATGACTTCAGGCATTTTTGAGCCTCCCTGACAGCATGCTGTCATCCATGCATGGTCATGGCCAGGAGCTGAAGAGAAAGGCTTGTCTTGTCTGGAGGTGTCTATCACTCTGTGGATGCTGCTGGAGATGGAAACCTTTAGCTAAGGCAAATCCTGGCCCCAGCCCTGAATAAGCTGCCTCCACCTGTAGCTGGTGCTTTGCTGTCAGGATTTTGGGCAGACACAGGGGGGAGGTCTGCGAAGGAGGTCAGACAAAAGGAAGGGTGTTTTAATTTTTGCCTGCTGTGAGTCACTTCATTAACCCCAACCCTGTTTGACCCTTTTACTATTATATCAGCCTAACTGTTTATTTCCCTCATAAAACTAAACCTGGATCGATCGCCTTTGTCTTGAAGCCCTTTATGCATCCTGGCGCCCAGGCACAGCCCTGCCGTTAGCCACAGGCCTGATGCAAATCGAATCTTTGGGAAACAGGGATGTTTTCAAGCAGGCACTGAGCTGACATCCCCATCTCCCTCCTTTTTTCCTCTTAACCTTTGTCTATTTCAGTTAGAAAATGATTTATTTCTATTTGATTTAAAACTGAACGCACAGTGCTGTCTATCCATACGTGCATCTGTTGGACAGGCATCTATACAATCAATAACTCTGTCTTGCTGGGGATTTAAATATTAGTCTTCAAAATCCAGGTCTAGAGCACCAGATTTATTTGTAGGAAAATATATCCATTCTTACTTATGAGAGGATATTAATTATAGATGCAACCCATAAATCTTCTGGCTTTAGGTGAGATATTTGCTGGATTATAAATATGAATTGGAGATGAGGGTCCTGCTCTTCCTATTATTACTATTATTATTACTTACTGGTTATTTTTTTCTATACGATCAGTATCTTCAGGTGGGTCAAACATTGCTGGGGAATGGGGAACTAAACCTTCAGAGGGTGCACACGTGTTGAATTCATTAAAAGGCTTTCTCTCTCAGCCTTGGTCTTGGCTACATTTCACAGTCCGATGAGTCATTAAACACCTCGTTCAGGTCTCTTCCCCTCCTCTCCATCCTGCTTTTGGAGCCTTATTTCATTGTACTGCTTTTGCCAGATCATATCAAGCTCCCTAATGTTTATTAATGATGTCCTGTGCATCCTATTGACAATGCGCTTTTGTTTCCGAGGTTCTGCTTCACCACCAGTCTCGGAAAGCAGCCAAACCAGGAGCCACCAAGGACCTCAATATCACCCAGGGCTTTGTCACTGGTGACAATTTTCTTCTCCACCATTTATTATGGCAGATCTGGGAACAACAGTAATAAGCCTCAGGGGCTTGACTGCCCAAGGAGCTGAGCAACCAGAATACCAAGTGGAGGGTTGACTTCAGGCAGAACGTGACAACTGCGGACAGTCCTGGTGCTGCTCAACACCTCCCAGAGCAGGGCTGGTGGAACATCACCATTCATCACTCCAGAGCTGAAGGATTGAGCTTTGCTGGTTAATTCAACACAAACCAAGTCAGGAGTGCACCACAGTGGATCTCCCAGGCTTTACCAAGTGCTCCAGAGCCAGGAACATGAATTACTGAGAGTTAATAGAAACTTTCCTGAGGACCCCTGGGCTTGCTGCATTTGCTGCTGATCTCTGCTGATCTCTGCTGCTCCAGCCCCGCACGTTGCTCTGTGGTCCCTCAAGGACCAAACAAAGCCAGATCCCAAATGCAAAGGACTAAAGACTCAGAAGCGTTAGGAGAAGGAAGGAGCATGGGGCTGGGCTGGTGTGCACCAACAGGATTAATAAAGGTAGCTCCGACAGGTGCGGAAATGCAGAGGGTTGCTGACCGAAGGAGGGCACGTAGGCGCATCTCAAACTACATTTCTGCAACACCCTGCCCTGAAATTAATAGTCCCTTGTATGCCAGGACTGTAGAGGTAGGGCTCTGTGCAAGGTCTTCTGCTTTGAATTAGAACCCTGTCCTTAAATAAATTAACTGGGCTGTCAGTATTTCAAATGATTTAATGCCTTCTTCAGTTTTGCAGAGGAATCCTAATGAAAATACTCTTCAATATAAAATGCTGAATAAATTAAATGGTGAAATGTTTTAATAAATGATCTGTTGCTACTGTGAACCACATTAGTGTTCTACAGTAATGATGTCGCCCTGGCTTGAAAGGAGTTTGTGCTGGTTCAGGCTTTTTCTCCCAAAACACGAGTGTTGAACATAAGTTGTCTGGTTCAAACACACAGTTCTGAGGCAAACACCTGAAATCAAAGGAAATCTTGTTGTCTGGCTAGCACAGAGCCGGGTTAAATGAGATTTGGAGCAGAGGGTCCCAACCTCTCAGCTTCAGGGATGAAAAGCTGGATAGATCTTGCTATTGAAGAACCACAGAGAATTCTCCAGTAAGCTGTGGAGACGCTTAAAAGTCTTTCTTTGCTGATCTCATTGCAGGTTAAGATAATAAATTACAACTCTTTTATATCCTTTATACAAGGTAAAGACCTGCTTTTAAAGGGTAATGACCTTACCAGTAGATAAAGTCCCTTATATATAAATCAATTACGAAACAACTTAACTGTCCTTCTTCTGGATATCAGTTCTTACCTAACAGCCTCCACCCATCACAGTACTTCTTTGGAAGGAAAATTCTTTCTTGACACTTTTCAGAGCTTGATAACCCAGAAACGACGTCTCAGTGCCCCAAAATGAAAATACTTTTTAAAAATGATATGTCTATATATATCTGTTTGATCCCCAGTGCATCTGGATGCCCAGTGAGATGTCCACTGGAGCTTGCAGACCACTGCCAGGAGAAATCAGTGGGTGGTTCCTGGAGCTGCCCAAGCAAGAGATCTGCAAGAAGGGCTCCTGCTGAAGAATTTCCATGAAAGGAGAAATTTCAGAAATTCCCAAGCCACAGAGTAGAGATGTAGTGGAGCTCCTGAGGAAAGCCTTGGTGTGCAAGATCATGGCTCTCTCTCATTCTGAGATTTCCTGGGCGTAGGTGAGCGCTATCCAACTATGAATTTTAACTCTGGTTTAGCAGCTTTTAAGGAATATGGATGCTTTGTGTCCCTGCAAAGTCTATCAAACTAAAACATCAGATTGAGATTAGCAGGATTTAACTGGACCACTGGAGCACAGGTCCTTCATGTACTTGCTTTGAGCCGCTCTCTTTGACACTGTGTTTTGGGGGTTCTTTAGCAGAGGAATGATGGCTGGGTTGGTTTTATTTGGTTTTATAACCCTTTTCCAGGTTTTCCACTGGCAAAACGAAACACTGATAAAACAGAGGTGCCTGTATGAGTCTCCACCAAAGCCTGGCCAACAACAGAGAAAAGGGAATTGTCCCACTCAGTGCTCAGGGATGATGATATAAATATTCTTAGGAATACTGTAAAACCAAAGAAGGACCACCCTGTCGTTGAGGGTGTGGGTGTCTGTATGTCAATTCACAGTGATCTTTGGTGGAGCCAGGATATGCCTTAAAATAACTAAAAAACCCAAGTGACATGAGTTTGAAATGGTCATCGATGGTGAAACTGTCTGTTGGGAAGTTGTTCTGATGCTACTTCTCACAATTTTAAAACCACTTCCTTGCAAGTCTGAATGTAATGGTGTCAGCTTCCAGTCACCATCTCTTTTTATAGCTCTGCCTGTGAGATTGAAGAGCTCTCCCTCCCTGCATTTCTGCACCCTGTCTGAATACATTTGGATTGTCATTAAGCCATCCCTTAACCTTCCCTTTGTTAAGCTAAGTGTGTTGGGGTCCTTGAATCTGTCACTATAAGGCATGTTTTGCCACGCTTCAGTCATTCTGGTGTGCCCTCTCCCATTCATCACCATCTTTCCTGAGCTACAGACACCAGCAATAGCTGCACTGTCCCACTAGATGTTACACTGGAGATACTGCACTGCTCTGTTTTATCAAGTTTCCAGCATTGTGTAGTGGGATTTCTCCTTCCCCTGGTGAAGTCCCAGTTCCTAGAAGTGTGGCTTTGCGTGTGCTCCCATTAATCCAGCCAGTGTTTGCTTCTAACTGGTCCATGAGTGATGCAGGAAGAGACTGATGCACATAGCGACCACGGTCCTGCTCCAGATCTCATCAGCAAACTTTGATTGTAATGAGCTTTGATTTTCTACCATTTGCTAAAAATGATGAGCTGAAAGGCAGCCACTTGGGACGATTCTCTGATATGTTTAAACAGATCAGCGGGGTTTTCATCCGTTTAGCGCGAGCCGTGTTGATTTTACATTGTTTTAGCTCCCTAATAAATGAGCCAACATTGTTAAATGCCTCGCAGAAGTCAAACGCAGCAGTGTTGATGAAATGTCCTAAATCAATCAAATCTATAATCACATTCTTGAAAAATTATATCAATTTCAGTTAATAAGATCTGTTTTCCATTAACTCATGTTGATTGTAATTAGTTATTCTCCTTAAATTGTTATTAATCAAGTCCCTTATCAGCTCTTCCATTATTTTTTTTTCCCCTCACAAAATCAACATCAAACAATCAGATTTATAATTACACAAGTCATCTTCCTTATGCATTGGCACAAAATCAGCACTGAGGCTGTCTTCTGGAAAAGTCTTCCACCTTGGAGGTGCTGCTGGCCTGGGGTGCCTCCGGGTCAGACGTTAAAACACTCGACCACTGAATATCGAGGGCTACTGGTCACAAAACTCCTCTGCTCAACATCCTCAGTAGGAACTGAAGCTATTTTACATCATCATCATATTACATCTATTTCACTCAGCTTTGTTTTCCCCCAAAACAGAGAAATTAAATCTTGAACTTCTGCCTTTAATGCATGTATTTATTTTTTTAGATGTCTGCTTTTCTGTCTAGACAACTGCTCTTAGCCTCTTCTACCTAAAAGGCACTTCCCCACCGCCCTCAGCTCTGCTAGCCAGAGGTTTCACCTAACAGCTTTTGCTTGGGGATGGTTTATGTTCATCGCTACTCACATTTCCTTCCTTTCTGAGAATTTAACTCACTGCCACTCTCCTTTGAGCTTCTTTTTTTAACTAGAATAACCTTCCCTCTCCCAGCACTGAGATGCCACTAGATTCCCTAGAAGCCAGGGCGCCTTTAAACAAATAGTCACCTAGTATCATTCACATTTTTTGTTTAAGTCCTCCAGGTGACCTGGTTTATGATGCTGGAAAGCAAAGGGACCTACTGTCAGCTCAGGCTTTCTTCTGTCTGTGCCCAGCATGTACAATCAAAACGGGGTCACCTCTGTGCTGGCTGGAGCTGGTTTTTGGATCTGTGATCAGTTCTCCAGCTGTCAAAAGGATCCTGTTGAGGATCCACCTGGTTTTGGTTAGGAAACGCTCTTCTATGACCTTCAGGAAATCCAAAATTCAGCAGCAGGAGCCCTCCAGCTCACATCATTCAAGCTGAGGTTCTGGTGCAGGATAGGCAACACAAGAGTAGAGAATTTTCTTTAAATACAATAGATATGTGACTAGGGAACCACCAGCCCCTGTTTTCTACTGAAAGCTGATGGTCTGGAAAAGGCTTTTATTTGCATTTGAGGTCACTTTCTCTTAAGTTTCTAGTGGTGCTTGGAACACAGCAATGTCACTTCTGTTATTGATTGTCCCTCCTGCACCTTCTTTGCCCACTCAATTCTTTCTAAATAGGTTACAACTATTGATTTTAATATTCCAGGCAGATGGATTTTCTTCCCAAGTTTAAGTCATGCTCTCCAGATAGAATTTGCACTCATAAATTAGTCGTTCCCACTTTTTTTATTGCTCAGACTCACTGCACTGCTGTACAGGCAGTTAATCCTCTCTCTCCTCTCCTCTCCTCTCCTCTCCTCTCCTCTCCTCTCCTCTCCTCTCCT
>JAOXOE010000848.1:4645727-4659441 GCA_028565055.1 Phoeniculus purpureus | reverse complement strand
TAGTGTTGGCTTCCTTTAGAAGGTTATAGGGAAGGCCTGGGTGTGCATATCCTGCAACTCTGTCAGGAGTTGTAGCTACTGTAGTTGTCCAAGAATCTGCCCCATCTCATCCTTGTGTTACAGAGTTGAAACCTGAAAGATTTTCTGTGGAGTTTCAAAGAGCTTCCGAATGCCTAAGGCTGCTTTGAAGGAAGCAGTAACCACATAGAGAAGAGTTTGACTCCCGTTTTGCACAAGAGCATTTACTGATTAAGTACAAATACTTGTTGTCAAGAGACAGTATCCTGTGTTTATTTCTACACCGATTATGTTTGTCCTTTGCTTGCTAACTTTACGTTCAACTCTAATCAGCTCTTAGAGCCACTTTATTGCTGCAGATCTTTTATAGTTATTCCACATAAGGATTTAATCAAACCAGTAATTAATGCTTTCAGGAAACTTACTTCCCATACTTGGCTTACTTGATAGTAATTATATTCTTCAAGAAAGTAGTGTATGAGATGGTGTTCTCTTTCTGCTGACACACCACAGCCACTGTGAGAATTGGGCAAAGATCCATTATGCCATAAATGTAAAACACAACCAATTTTTGGTTTTTCAAATAATTTATCTCCTCAAGGTAGAACCTAGCATTTGGTCATCTTTAACAGAACATTGATCTCTCTGAAGGAGTATTTTTTCACCAAAGCCGAAAATATATAGACCAGTTTGTTGTCAGTGTTTTTCTGTAATTTTCAATTACAAGCTGGTGCAGGGTGGGGAGTTATTGGCTGTGAAGCATCATAAGGGCTGTGAAACATCTAGGAGTCTTCAGTAAATGTAATAAATGATTATTGCATTTGCAGTGTTATCTTATGAAGAGTGCTACAAATTGTTGAGGTTTATTTTCATACAGTTGTTAGACCAGTACTTCCAGTTCCAGGGATGAATAAGATGACTTGTCTATCTGTATTTGAACTGTTGAAAATGAATGCAAAGAACTCTTGAATTAATTAGCTGCACTAATTGTTCAAACTCTAGGGTTGCATCCAGAAGACTTTGTGCCAGTCTCCTCCATCTTAGCAATATAATGGCACATAGGACTGTTGAGTGGATTAGCAGA
The DNA here is from genome assembly GCA_028565055.1 of Phoeniculus purpureus. Lineage (NCBI taxonomy): Eukaryota > Metazoa > Chordata > Aves > Bucerotiformes > Phoeniculidae > Phoeniculus > Phoeniculus purpureus. The sequence continues at coordinate 4,658,339 of JAOXOE010000848.1, read as the reverse complement.
CCTGTATTTGGAGTTGAAAGGGTGAACTATGGAAGGTAAACCCTTAGATGCAGTTGTTCTTGTTAAGTCTGAGCTTTCTATAAATGTGAGACACCAAAGTTAGTCTTCTTGCTAAATTTACTTTTTCAGATGTATTGGAACTTACCTAGTGAAATATATACCCGCAGACCTTATGTAGGTCTGCAGGTATATTTGAATTGCTGTGGTGGTCTTGGCTACCAGAAAGGTGAATTTGACAAACATGGCCATGTTTAAAACCCGCCTGGGTATGTTCCTGTGCAAATTGGTCCAGGTGATCCTGCTGTGGCAGGGGGATTGGACTAGATGATCTTTCAAGGTCCCTTCCAATCTCTAATGATTCTGTGATTCTGTGAACTGTTTGGCTAGTGCTGGATCCCACCTACATGTGCTGGTGCTACTGAGTCATCCCCCAGTCCATGTAAGAGTCATCAAGTATCTCTTGCTCTTACCCATTCTTAAAACTGCTGATGATCTGAATTACTCACACTTTTCTTCCATTCCCTTGAAAAAAGGACTCTGCTGTCTGAAGGAAGTGCTGATACAGAATGTCTGAGGCAAGGAGGTTTCTTCTGGCTTCAGAAAACTTTGCATCAGCCCTTAGGAAGCCCTTGAAATGGGGTGTAAAGGAGTAGTGTTTGCTCTTGGAAATGTAAGAGTATTCTAATGACATTTCAGAATGTGTATAACTTAAGAATGTCCTAGGGAATGTCTGACCTCTGTGATTCTCCAACCACTTCATGCCTATCTGTGAATCTTAGGCCGTGGAGGTCCTTTATCACTCTATAGATGCCACTGCATGGTGAAAACAATACGGCAAGATAAAAATCCTCATCTTTTTCAATCTTCCATCACTGACTAGTTTTCAGATTAGCCAAGGTGTCTTGAACTGGCTGGATGGTGCAGAGGTAAAGCTGACCCTTCGTTCACACAAACCCCTTTGTGAGTTTGCTGCATTTGTCAAACACAAATATTATCCTGGTTGAGGGATGATTTGTTAGCTCACATCAGGTTTCTGTGCACTTTCTATTTTAGGGGCTGTATATGTGTTCAGGAAAGTGCAATGACTTTAATTTTATAGTTGTCAAGCTTACTATACCTTGGAATTAACTCTGAGTGTTTCAGAACACAGATCTTCTCCCAGCTCTCTTTGCTGCTATGAGACATTAAAATCTAAAGAAATAGAAAGTTCTTTTTGCAGCAGCTTCAGAGACACTAAATTAGGCCCTCGGTTCCCTAGCAGTCCTGAGTCACTTTCAGAAGTTTCTCTTTTTATATTCGCTGTTAGAAGCAGATGCAAGTTCATTTGGAATCTGCACATCTCGACGTTAAATAGACTGCAATGCACTTAAAGAAAACAACAAGAATTTTAAAAAATATATCTATTTTGCCTTAACAGTAAGAAATTTGAAGCCAGGTGAACTCTAATGGGTCCTATTAACATTGCATACCACAATTCTGCATTGCTCATGTGGAGGTAAGAAATATGCACAAGATTAGAAGGATGGCTTCATTCCCAGTGTTTTATTTCCCCTCCCTGCAATTTATTACCTGACGTGCTCTCTCCTTTTGGTGATGTTAGACATAATCGCCACAATTTTTCATGCGAATGACTGGGTCTCCACTAGAAACTATTTACTATTGTGGTTAAGTTTAGAAGGAACTTGCATCTCCCAGGGTTTTGTTTGGGCCTTTTAACGGAAGAGCCTTGTGGCCTTAGAAGAACCATCTGACCTTGGTCAAAGGGTAAAAACATCCAGTTGTGGTGAAGGCAAGAAACTCCCACCAAATCTACTTACCAGCTGTTCTCAGAAATTCCTTTCTTTGCTGGCCATTCTCATGTTGTCATTTCCCCTCTGTATCTGATCCTCCTTTTTATTTCTTAGCCTCAATAGCCAAAGTGGAAGAACTGGAAATAAAGAATAATGTTTGCAACAAATGTGAAATGATGGGTTATTCACTACCTTTGTTAAATTATCCCTTTTAAATTAGTTTCATAATTGTAGTGTCTTGGCTTCTTTTTATGGGAAGGATTTTCATCAGTGAAAGTGGCAGAAACACAGATGTAGCATTAGCCCTGGGTCTGACATGACTGCTGGCCTTATACAGCTGCCAGACTTTCAGCCCCAGAGGTGATTTTGATGAAATTCTCATTTCTGAAGCTCTAGTCTTGCACAGTACAACATTTAATCTGCTGTTGCCTTCATGAGTGCCCAGCTGTGATGATCTGCTGTGGCTTCCACACAAGAGCACAACAAAGAAAGCAGCTGTTTCTCCCCAATTTGTGTACAGCAGTTTCTAAAGCTGTTGTAAAGAGTCTTACTATGACATGTATTTAATTTTTCTCCTCTGAAGGCAACTCTAGTTGATTCCATCTGAATATTTTCCATGATCAAAGGTGGGATGATCCAGGAATCTTACCACCCTTAGAGAGTATCTTCCTCTATAAGGAGTGCAGCTGTTTACATATGCATGTGCAGAAGTGTGATTTATCTTCCATGGAGGTGGGGAAGGTAGGCAGAGCTTATGGATTTCCCCCTATATATATGGTCTGTTCTGGAAGGGGAACCCAAGTCCATAACAAGCTGCCTTTACCACTGTGGATTTTTAAAGTTATTCTTCTTGGATAAACTTAGTCAAGTTGTTATGAAAAGTAATTCTATTTCATTTCCCACTTTATCTTTTATTGCTGCAATTCATATCTGTATATTAGCTTATCTCTGGGCCCTGATGGGATTCTTTCTAATTTGTTCAGATTCAGAACAGTTTCTATTTGCTCTTACTCTGATCAGGGCAGGCTCATGCAAAACTCTGCTCTTCTAATCAGTTTTATTAGATAGGATTGATGATTAGATGTCTTCGTACTTGCCTTCCAGACCAATTTCTAAAACGAATTCTGACAATGGCTGCTTGAAGCTCCTGACTCTAATACAGGTAGTATTTGGGTTTGTAATAGGAAGTTTGTTGACAAGCTTATTTATAGAAAATGAAAATCACAAACCTACTGGAATAATGAATCCATGATGTGCTCTGCTGCTTCCTTTACTCTTCAGTTGCAAACAGACAGCATTTTAAACAAGAGACAATTAAACAGGATGATAGTTGCTTGGTTTATGACACTGGGCTAAATCTACTTGGTTCAGTCACTGGAACTGCTTCCGATTCACAGTGGTGCAAACAGACAGATGCTGTGTCTGTCTGGCAGTACAAATCATACCACGTAGTTACTAGTTTTACACTTTTTTTCCTGTTTATCCTCTATTTATTCATTACACACAAACCCTCAGACTTAGATCTTTGGTTTTTTGGAGGCAGTTTCATCTCCAGCTTCAGACAAAAAGATTGGAAATGTGGAAATGTACCCTCCCACGTGGACATCACTGGGAACAAGGGTTGTCCCTAGACAGTTAAATCAATGCACTCCTCAAATATCTAAGACAAGGCAGGATTTTTTTACAAACCCCGTTAAGGGGTACTATGAATATCTATGGTATATCTTCATGCTAGAACTTCTGTCTCCCCCCACACTTAATGTCCAGTTTGGACCATCAGTTGTGATTTACGATGGCTGGGCATTGAAGATAATGTAATTTTAAAATGTTGTGACCTCTTATAATGAGAGGGCAGTTGAAGGAAAAAACTTCTCATTATTACGATTAACTTCATTGTGAGTCTGATTTTTTTCCTCAATTTGCTGTTCAGTTGAGTCTTCTGCCAAGAGATACTACACTAAAATTGTTTTTCTCTTCAGATTGTTAATGAAAGGTTATAATTAAGGTAAGTGGGATCAAGCATCAGATCTCAAATTGATGTTGCTTGATGGAAGCAGCTGTCTCTCCTGCTTTGTAGGCTCTGTTGGTGTCAACAACTGGAAACTTAAATGTTTTTCAGAATCATCATGAAGGTTTTTGTGCATGTGCACTCAGCCTCAGAATTAAAACTCTCTGTAATCCTCATGGTTTGACCCAGTGGGTACATAGACTTGAGAGCTCACATAATTTACTAATTCAGGTCATCTTAGAGAAGGAGGGCAACCAAAGATTAATGCAGACTCATTACTTGGCTTCTTGATACACCCTGACAGTTTCTTCCTTTCAAAATTCAGTGTGACTTTACAAGTAATTAAACATAGCTCTGGCTTCATAACGCAGAATAGTTTTCTTTTCAGAATGGTCAAGCAGTTATGTGAAGCCCTGCTGATGATCCTGTCTTACACCACCTGACATTCAGTGCATTTTAAACCTCTCATTGCATTTCTTTCCTTCTGTGACACCATCTCCACAATGTTTCTCTTGTGGCTGAGGAATTGGCATGACCAGCACCAATTATCACAGAGTCATAGATATATTGGGTTGGAACGGACCTCCAAAGGTCATCTAGTCCAATCCCCCTACAACAAGCAGGGACATCTGTGCAAGCAGGGACTTCTTTGTATCTCTCTTCTATGGTACAGTTGGACATGAGAGATCAGAGGATTAATTCTAGCCTAAATGTTTTGGTTCTCTAATCTCTTCAGAACCTTCTGCTCCCTCACTCTGAAGACCACATACTGTTCCATCATCCAGATTGAAGATTTTTTTTTTAGTCCTTGTCTCCACTCTGTGTGACCACCTTATATTCAGCAAATATGATTGATCACTGGTTTTAAGGGATGAGACTGAAGTGCAAAAGGTAATCTGAAGTACAAATCCAAATGCTGAGTTTACTGTTTTATAAACTGGAATTGCACTCAGGTTTCTATTTGTGCTGGGATAGATTTGAGTCTGACAGTTTGTCTTTTGACTCAAATATCTCTAATGTGAAAAGGTCTGATTTAAGTCCTCATGCTTAAATCTACCCCCAGGAAGAAATACGGGCACTTAGAGAGCTGGGACTGTTTTAAGCAGCAAACAAACAAGTTTAAATGCCTGAACTATAGAAATAAACAGTTTCTAAAGGGAGCTTGGTTTGGGGGTTTTGTCTCTGCGCAGTTTTCTTATACTTCTCGTAAAACAAGAGAACCTTTTCCAGAGAAGCAGCAGCTTTTCTGGAGGTTTAGAAAGTAGCAGCAGCACTCATGGGGGAATTTGTCCAACAGTCCCATGATACCTGTAGGGTTATGTCTTGAAACACAAGCTGCTGGAGAGTTGCCTGTGTCAATCTTTCTGGCACTGCTGAAGTGCAGTAAGGATGATGTTCGTGCAGTAAAAAGGATGTTTGTGTGTTGCACTTCCCTACTATAATGAAAACAAGCTTTCTGATTTTCTGAGATTTTCTTCTCCCTGTACTACTCCAGGCTTCTGACACCTGATGTATAGCTTTTCCCATATAATTAATCCCACACATCCTTAACTGTAAGCCTGTGACTAAGTATGACAGAATTATTTGTCTGAATACCCTTGTGTTTCCGCCAGCAGCATGTGGTGGGACACAGCAAGATGAAGAGAGGCAGCCAAGTCACACTGGGGGTGGGTTCCTGCCTGCTTTCTGAGGCTATTAAGGGAACCATTTAGCATAAATCGTTTTCACCAACCCACTGGACATCAGTCTTTGCTAGGACTATCTTATTCAGTTCTAGTCTGTGTCAGCAGCACTGCAAGATCCTTTTAGGAAGTGCCATTATGGGCTGTAATCATAAGTGGAAAATATTTATTTTCGCAGCATGTGAGTGGAGCTGCCTGTGATTGCTGATTTACATGCAAAACACTTGTTTTAGTCCCCTTTGTTGTGTCACTTGGAAACTGCCCCTCGAAGTACCTTTGGTTCTGTGACAGCCGGCTGCCTACCTTGGGACCAGCTTCTCACACCTTCCCTGGATGATGGGTACAGCTAGGATTCCTGTGAATTTGGAGGTGATGGTTGCCTCCTCCTTTTCTTACATGATGTGGGATGGGCAGCAGGTGCTATGTCCCCACTTTGCTACGTGATATCGTATTGAAAAGGGTGTCAAGAGTTTCTTGTAACTGGTTTATCTGAGAGCTGCAAGGTTTTTCCAAATGGTTGGCCTCAAGAGGTGATAAACCCTCTTGGAGGAGACTGTTTTTGGAGCAGCTCTGCTGGGAAGTGCAAGGGTCAGCATTCTGAGTTGGTGTAACAAAATATCCCATGGATTGTATTTGTGGTTCTACTGGACTGTTACTGGTCAGAAGCCTGTCCTAAAGCACCTTCTGCAGCTTTTACTGCAAACAGGTTGTAGAGAACAAAGGCTTCTTACAGGATTTGAAAAGAATTTGTAATAATTAAAAATTCATAATAACAGACTAATAAAGGAGCTTCAAAGGCTTCACAGTCAAGAATGCCCTGGACTTTCACAAATGAGAAGAAAACTTCTAATGGCTTCTTTTAATACCAAACTACATATCCAAGTGGGGCAGGATTCAGATGATCTCACAACCCTCACCTCAGCTCCTCCGCCCAGAACATGGTTTTCTGTTTCAGTCCTAACACCCTCCTGGACTTGATTTTGCATTCTTTGTTCCTGTAACAAACTACACACCAGTGTTGATGTGAATTAGACAGACACGGCCCTGAGATAACAACAGCTTAGTATACAGAGCTGTGGAACAGGCTTTAATGGCACTGGAATCAAACCCGCCATGTCCAAAGTCCTGGCATGACTCTGTGTTTGCTTTCCCATGGCTGGATGCTCCTGGATGGCATCAATGAGAGCAGCTCTGTGATGCCTGTGGTGTGTTTGTGATCCTGGTGGGCAGCAAGAGGGGGAAAATGTTTCTTGCTTAGGCGCCTGGAGATAAAAGCAACACTTGAAATCATAACATTCAAAGCTACTTTATTATTCCATTAATCAGGAAGATAAGTAGTGCTCATCAGGCTTATTGGGCAGTTAACATCACTTGGGTTACTGGGCAGCCTGAGACTGCAGGTTGTTGTCTGCATGCACAGTGCTCTCAGAGCTGGCACAGATGCTGGTGATCCTGGGCCACACAGTACTCAGTGCCCAAGGTATGAGGTTAACATGCCAGAGAGCCATATCCACCCTTGGGATTTAGTGACATTGACGAAGACCATAGGTGCTTGAGGACTATTGATCAGGCTGCTTGCAAGGAAGGAGTCTGCAGGTTTGGTGGTTTCATCTCCAGGCAGAAGCCATTAGGTATTTTGAATGACCTGGGTGCTTACCATCAGAAAATCCTGCTTCTGGCCCTGATGGCTCCTGTGATGGGTGGGACATGGAGCTCTGAGCAAGAGGAAATCCCACAGACCTAAACAACGGGCAGGGGAATTTGGTTCTTGGCCATTTGCTTCCTTTTTTACACACTGTAGGCAGAAGGGAAACAAAGTGTTGTAGATGTTTTAAGTACAAAGCTCCTTTGAGGCCAGATGGTTTGAAAATAAACTGAAGGTTACCTGTTCTTCACTGAGCAGGTCGGGGGCCTGCAGACAGAAAACATTACGTGGGAAAATCTTCTGTTTTTCCCAAAAAAACCCCCAAAGCCTGGTAGCATGGCAGTTGCCTCCATTACACCTTCTGTGGTTGCACTTAATAACTTGTCCTTCCAGTCTGGATGTTGTGCAAAGCAACTGTTTATTAGGGCATTAGAGGCATTAGATGGGCAATTTTTGGAGTAGTAAAACTTGTCAAGGACTTAAATTTCCAAAGAAAAAATCCAATCAAGAATTACCAGTCATTGTTCCCATTCTATTTCTGTAATGATTTCAGCCTTACCTTTCCATTCCCTGTTCATGTGGGCACTGGTATAGGGCACCTGAATAAAAATTTAATCATGATGATGATTAATTTGCAAATAAACGCTGCTAAGTGCAAGAAGCTTTGGAAATGTAATAGAGAAGCTCACCAGGTGCCCATTTTTAAAATCTGGAGGACTCTAATATAATCTGACAAATTGATTCTCTAAGGAAGTTGCTGTGCTGCATTTCAAAGCCTTCAGCAATGAAGGAAGCTCCAATCTTTTGTTTCATTAGGCCACCGAGGTAGCATGTATTTGCAAAAGTGGATTAAAAACTAAAAAGCTCCATCAGGAACTAGAAAATAGGGTGTTAGGATCCATCTGTGCATCTATAGCTCTGCCTCCCCAGTCGCAGTGCAGTGACTCACCACATCTGCCTCTAACACAGAGGTGGGGCTGCCTGGGTGTACTGAACACTGCCAGCTCTCCTACAGCTTTTCTTATGGCTACTTGTCCTGGGTCCTTCTAACCCTGCTCAACTACCATATGAGATGTGGTGATTTGGGGATTCTGCTCTGGATTTCCAGCATCTTTTTCCCACAGATGTGTCATAACCCTCAAAATATTCTTGTGCTCTCTGCTAATGATGAGGTTTATCCTGCCTTGAGTCCCAGCAAACACAGTTGGCCTTAGGAAACATATTTCTGTTAAAAACATCCCTTCTAGCCAAGCAATATTAAATGAAGAGGAGTTAGCAACATCTAAAACAAAAACGAAAACCTCCATCAAAGCTGAGGCTTTAGCCCAATGTTCAAGAAGTGCAAAGACCTAGCCAAATTTGTTTATTCACTCTGTGTGGGAAGTGTTCAGACTCACTGCTGATGAGGGGTGACATAAAATGGTTGTGTAAAGTGAGAGATTTGAAAGAAAAGAGTGGACAAAGTCAGCACAAAGATTCACCACTTCTGAGGAAGTGTTGAGTTGCAGTTTTTCTAGGTAATTTCTTGTCTGAAGTCCAGGCACCAGGAATTGAGACTCTCAGCAAAACTTTTCTTTCTCCTTTGAGCAGATCTGAAATGCTGTGAGCGTCCACATGGTTGATTTTTGCAAAGGATTGTCGCTTAGGAGGAAGAGAATTAGAAAAGTGCTTTAATTTTCTTCACTATTCAGCCACAGCAGTTTATCAGGATAGACAGATGCAAATGTCCGTGTTTCTGGGCAGGCACCGAGCCTTTGCCTTTGTCTTTTCTGGTACTGTGATAGCTGCTAAATGTGCTATACAGAGGGAAGTGTGAGACAAGGACTGAGATGTATCTGAGTGAAGAGAAGCCAGAGTCACAGATCTGAATCTGCCTTTGAATAGAAAACTTGGGAACTCTTTTTTTTTTCTAAAGGAACGAAAAGATTTTTCAAAGTTATGGAAAACACCGAGACTGATACTGGACAGGGCAGAAAACCAGCTGGCAGGGTAGGAAAATACAGATAATAAGGCAGATGATGACTTCTAAGATCCAAGGGCATTGCCCAGCTTGTAGCTCTCAAGGGACTCTTTTCACTTTCTTCCCAAGCATCTGGTGCTGCCACTGTCAGCAAAGGCGAGTGGAGCGAATGGACCTTGGGAGTCATCCAACCTGGCATGCTCTACCTTTCAGAAGAGATTCAGTTGCAAAACCATTGCTCAGAAGTCAGAGAAAGGGCTGTGGTGCTGTGCCTTTTATAACCTATACCCACTTGGCAGGGTTCCCTACATCCAAAAGGCCAGACTGGGGTGGGTACCACACATGACCAGCGAATCTGCAGATGATGTGTGGGGTGAACTCCATGGAAACTCATCATCCTTGGAAAAAGCCTACAGCTGTACCCTCTGTGTCACTGTATCTCCAGCTTTGGAGACTTGCGAGTTCGTCTCTCTACCTCCCCCTCCTCTGCAGGAGATGGAAAAGATGCTTCTTCTGCATTTGTTGCTCGCTGTGCCAAGATCCTAAAGTGTCTGGTGTGCTAAAACCACTTAATAGCGCAGAGCGGAGCCGGCTGCTCTCTGTTCTCTCAATGTGCTGACAGCTTGCTTCTGAAAGTTTTAACTGTAGGGAGGAAGCAATTTGTCTGCAGTTTCTCTTTATTATTTCTATTATTCAGCCTTAAAGGGGGATCCACAGTGAAAGTAGTTTAGGTTGTGCAGCTCAGGAGGAAGCAAGTGTTTTGTGTGAACTCAGAGAAACATCTCTGGCTTTTCTTGGTTTCATGTCATTGCTTGGCTGACCCCATTTGAGCCACCCTAGGGGCCTGGGGAGTCACACAATAGCATCTACTGGTTATTCTTTCTAGAAGATCAGCAATGAATTCACAGAGATAAGACTGAGCTAACTCCAAACAGCAGATGCCAGGCAGAGATGAATTGTAGGCAGAGGCTCCTGGGTGCCCTCTGTTGAATCTGAGACACCCGAGAAGCTGACTGGCAGCTGGTTGGTATAATCTTCTCTTTCTTGCAAGCTGCGTCATCTTCTGAATCCTGAAGATTCAGAGCTCATTGGGGAAGGTTTATGGAGCATGGGACTGGGGAGGATGGAAGGAATAATCTGGGAATCATCTTCAGTGTTTTGTCTTCCCCAGCCTGGGGTGGCCTGGTCAGAGGTGGCCATGCGGCTAAACTCTTCATTGTCTTGTCATTCAGTCCTAAAGCTCATACTGATTGCAGAACATCTGAAGATCAGATCTCCAAGAGCAGACGGGTTGGTGCCATGGCATCATTTGGGATGTGCAGATGGAGGTTGCTATTCTTGAGCACCTCCCACAGCAGCTGCTGCAGGCTGGGGTACAGGAGGATGGATTGTTTTGGGTGCTTTGAGCCACCTTCCTTTCTGGCTTCCACTCACCTTCCTACACAGTCGTCAAGCAGTTAGTTTGTGCAGAGAGAAATTTTTGTTCCTGCAGTTCAATCTATCACAACAACCATGCCAGGAGGAGATTGTTTGGCTGGTTTGTTTGTGTGTTTTTTTAACCAGGCACATTTCAAGGAGTCAGCCCAAGGAATGGCACCTGCAAAATGAATGAAGGGTGTTCGGATGACTGGGAGCCTTTCTGAGGTGGTGTAGCTACTTCGAGTGAATGATTTGCTCCTAATCAGCCTCTGTGAGACATCTGACTGCTGGATACAAATTTGAGGGCTACTAAGTCTGTTTGTGAAGCAGCTTATGCCTCTGTCTGTCTGTGAATAGACCCATCTTTGGCTTTTGTTTAGTTAATGTGATTTACATCCCAGTAATGATGGATGGGCCCTGCCCCTTAAGTACTCAGCTCAAGATGGAAGAACTTGGCACATCTCTCCCTGGTACAGTCAAGGCTGAGCCATGGCAACAACTGTTTCTCATAGTACGAGCCTGTAAAATGACAGAACTAGGAAAACTCACAGCTAAGCCCATAACTTTGAACTCAACTCATGGATTTGTGCATGAGGCTGGGAACTGTGCGAGTGGCTGGGGCTGAATCAGAACTTCATTTTAGGTGCCAGTTCAGTCCTGCTCCTTTCTCAGGGTCTGTCTGGACCCTCTTTTCTGGGGTTCAAACTTTAGCAAACTACAGATTTTTTTTTTTTATTTTATTTTCCTGGAGAGAAAAGAAGATTCTCCTTAAGCTCGGTGTCTGATTCCTGGGCTTGTGAGAGTCTTTTATATTGTGTGACAAATGCAATCTTTTTTCCACCTACTGCATTTCTGTTTCCCCTGCCGCTGCTCTAGTGCCATGAGATTGGGGGCAGAATTTGTAGAGAGCTGAAAAGACCCTCCTCCCCATATATTCTTCATTCTTCTGCTTTGTCCAACCCCACAAAATACCCTGATGATGTCTCTGCCTGCTCTTTTGCCATTAACAACGATGTTTTGTGACAAGAGCTCTAGTTGCAGTCAGCATGCAAAATTTGCTGTTATTTTAAATAACCATCTGCTCTCCCCACAGTCTGCTACCTCATTGTTAATTTCTTTATTTTTTGGATGTTTATTTTGATTAGCCTTGTCACATGGTGCTATAAGGGAATCTTGCTTCACTTCACACGCCATTGCCATGTTGATACAGAAAACTGGCTGAAAACCAAAAAGATGCCGTTTTTTTCTCCATCTGCCCCCCTCCTTTTTCTTTTTTTTCCTGTATTTTCACAGAAAAAGTTTTATGTAACAAAGTGTTGCGTAAGGAGGAGAACAGCAGGGAGAGCATCAGGACTTAAGGATTTTCTTTTTGTCTCTCGCAAATCCACGATGACCCATCAGTTCAGTCCACATCTTTTTGGGGGTCAGTGTGATCATTGCTGGTGTAATGTAAGGGAGATCCATAGTCACACCTGAGTAATGAACATCAAACTCTGACCCATATCAGGAAGAAAACCTCAGAAGAATCATATATGTGTATAGCAGGGAAGAGCTGATGCGCTGACGTCCTCATCTGGAATATTGCATCCAGTTCTGGACCTCACCTGGAGTACTGTGTCTGGCTCTGGAGCCTCCAACACAAGAAGGATGTGGAGCTGTTGGAGAAGATCCAGAGGAGGGCATGAAAATGCTCAGAGGGCTGGACCCCTCTCTAATCAAGACAGGCTGAGAGATTTGGGGTTGTTCAGCTTCAAGAGAAGAAGGCTCCAGGGGGAACTTATAGTGAACTTCCAATCTCTGAAAGGGGCTGTCAGAAGACAGGGGAAGACTGCTCACAAGGGCAGGGACCGATATGATGAGGGGTCATGCTTTGAAGCTGGAAAAGGGGAGATTGAGGCTAGACATGAAGAAAAAGTTCTTGAATCTGAGGTGGATGCCTGCAACAGGCTGCCTAGAGAGGTAGTGAAGGCCCCATCCCTGGAGCCATTCAAGGTCAAGCTGGATGGGGCTCTGGGAAATCTGTTCTAGTTAGAGATCATAGAATCATTAGGGATTGGAAGGGACCTCGAAAGATCATCCAGTCCAATCCCCCTGCCACAGCAGGATCA